>CM060307.1:5809220-5824220 GCA_030674185.1 Monoplex corrugatus
GTTCTGCTTTGTGCTGTTAATTTTCGTATTCAATGCAAAAATGTTTTAATGCCGGTTTTACGTTGTCTCATTTATTCTAGTGATAAAGTGTCGCTTTCTTTTGTTTGGTTGGTTGTTTGTGTTGGTATGGTTGTTGATTTTGGTTTGATTGGTTGGTTTGGTGGTTGGTTGTGTTGGTTGGTTGGTTGTGTTGGTTGGTTGGTTGGTTGGTTGGTTGTTGTTGCGGGTTGGTTGTTGTTGGTAGGATTGTTGGTTTGTTTGTGTTGGTTGGTTAGGTTATTTGTTTTTTTTTTTGTGTTTTTTTGTTGTTGTGTTTGTTTAATATGCTGGTTGCTTGTTTGCTTGTTGTTGTGTTTGTTTTGTTTTTTGTTGTTGTTGTTCTAGGGCGGGGGTGTTTGTTTTTTTTTGTTTTTTGTTTTTTGTCATTTGTTTAGGTAAGCTTTCATTTGCTATGAGAATTTTTAATTGAAGTTAAATTATTAAATAGGAATATCCTGTGTCTCTTGTGAAAACCAAATTTATATTGTTGTTGTTGGTTTGTTGTTGTTAAGGGTTGACATGTATGTACTTAACGTGTGTCTGTTGTTGTGTTTGTTGTACTTAACGTGATGTCTATTGTTGTTGTTGTTGTTTGTGTGTTATTGTTGTTTGTTTGTTGTCTTAGTTGTTTGTTGGTTTGTTTGTACTTAACGTGTGTCTTTGTTGTGTTTTGTTGTACTTAATGTTGTGTCTGTTGTTGTGTTTGTTGTACTTAACGTGCTTCAGTTGTTGTGTTTGTTGTACTTTGTGTTATTGTTGGTTTGTTGTACTTAACGTGTGTCTATTGTTTGTGTTTTGTTGTAACTTAACGTGTGTCTATTGTTGTGTTTGTTGTAACTTAACGTGTGTCTATTGTTGTGTTTTGTTGTACTTAACGTGTGTCTGTTGTTGTGTTTGTTGTGTACTTGAACGTGTGTCTAGTTGTTGTGTTGTGTTGTACTTACGTGTGTCTGTTGTGTGTGTTGTGTTGTTAAAGGTCATGTTGTACTTAACGTGTGTCTATTGTTGTGTTTTTGTTGTATCTTAACGTGTGTTTTGTTGTGTTTGCTTGTCTTAACGTGTGTCTCATTGTTTTTGGTTGTATTAACGTGTGTTCTTTTTGTTTGTGTTTTGTTGTTGTTGTTGTTGGTTGTTAAGGGTTGACATGTATGTACGTAACGTGTGTTGTTGTTGTGTTTGTTGTTGGTTAGGGTTGACATTATGTACTTAACGTGTGTCTGTTGTTGTGGTTTTGTTGTTGTTAGGGTTGATGTTGTACTTAACGTGTGTCTGTTGTTGTGTCTGTTGTTGTTTTGTTGTTTGTTTGTTGTTGTTTGTTGTTGTTAAGGGTTGACATGTATGTACTTAACGTGTGTCTGTTGTTATGTTGTGTGTTGTGTTTGTTGTTGTTAAAGGTTGACATGTATGTACTATACATGTGTCTGTTGTTGTGTCTGTTGTTGTGTCTGTTATGTTTGTTGTTGTGTTTGTTGTTGTAAAGGGTTGACATGTATGTATTATACATGTGTCTGTTGTTGTGTTTGTTGTTGTTGTGTCTGTTGTTGTGTTTGTTGTTGTTAAGGGTTGACATGTATGTACTATACATGTCATCATCATTATCATCAGGTGCCCTGCCGCATGGCGTTGGCGATCATGGACTTCCATCTGTCTCTATCTCTCGTTGCCCCTAGCATCTCCCCCACGCTCCTCGTCCCCAGCCACTCTGCAAGTCCGTCCAGCATTTTCTCCCTGGGTCTACCCGGTGCTCTCTTTCCCTCCAGCTTTCCCGTTGTGACCAGGTGCTCCAAATCCCCTTTCCTCATAAAATGGTCTATAAATGTTGCCTGTCTTTTCCTAATCTTCGTTATGAATGATCTACTTGTGTCTGCCTCCATCAAGACTGTCTCGTTTGTTTTCTTTGCTGTCCATGGAACTCTCAACATTCTTCTTAGAAACCACACCTCGGCTGCCTCAATCCTGTTCTGGCTTTGTTTGTTAACTGTCCACGCCTCACATCCGTACAACAGTATTGGTTCTATATAACATTCAAGGACTCTCTTCCTGATGTTAATTGATAGGCATTTGTTGGTAAGAATGCTTGTCATCTTCCCGAATGCTGTCCCGGCCCGGCCGACTCTGCCGGCCATTTCCGATGTGCATCCGGCGCCTGACGAAATGACCGCTCCCAGGTATCTGAACCCATCAACCTGTGTCAAGGTTGTGCCCTTTGCTGTTATTTTGCATGAGGGGATTTCATGTTTCCCACTGACCACCACGACCTCAGTCTTCCTGCTGTCTAGTTCCAGCCCCTTACCTTTGCTTTCTATTTCTAGTATATTCACAAGGTTTTGTAGGTCCCTTTCACTTTCTGCAATTAGCACGGTGTCATCTGCATATCGAATGTTGTTTATCATTTTCCCTCCAACCTTTAACCCGGGATCTTCCTCCAGGTTTCCCACGATGTTTTTGATGTTAAGTGAAAACAGATCTGGTGACAAAACACAACCCTGTCTGACTCCTCTTTTGATGGTATGGTGTGGTGTGGTGTGGTGTGATGTGGTGTGGTGTGGTGTGGTGTGGTATGGTATGGTATGGTGTGGTGTGGTGTGGTGTGGTATGGTATGGTATGGTATGGTATGGTATGGTACGGTGTGGTACGGTGTGGTACGGTGTGGTACGGTGTGGTACGGTGTGGTGTGGTGTGGTGTGGTGTATGGTATGGTGTGGTATGGTATGGTATGGTCTGGTATGGTATGGTATGGTATGGTATGGTATGGTATGGTATGGTATGGTATGGTATGGTATGGTATGGTATGGTATGGTATGGTATGGTATGGTATGGTATGGTATGGTATGGCACGGCACGACACAGCACAGTACTGCACGGCACGGCACAGCACAGCACGGCACGACACGGTACGGCACGACACAGCACAGCACAGCACAGCACAGCACGACACGGCACGGCATGGCATGTTATGGTGTGTTGTGCTATGTTATGTTGTTGTTGTTAATGTTGTTTTTGTTGTCTACTGATAGGGGTTGACATGTCTTTGCTTTCCATGTGTCTGCCATTGTCCCCCACACTTTTGTACAACACTTGGCCACTTGACATACAGCGGTCAGTGTTCTGTTACACAACAGTCTTGTCCACGGATGAGGAAGAGACACACCAAATCTTAAAGCAGCTGGATGAGCTGGTGGCCTCTTCAAGAATGAGGTTCAAACCTAAGAAATCCCGAAGTCTCTCACTGCGAAAAGGAAAAGTGGCAGATTCAGTCAAATTCATGGTAGCCAACCAAGCCATCCCCACTGTCACAGAAGAGCCAGTAAAAAGTCTCGGAAGATGGTATGATGACTCCCTGAAAGACACACAAAGGGGATGTGAAACCAAGCAAACAGCAGAAGAAGGCCTGAAGAAAATAGATAACTGCGGACTGCCAGGCAAATACAAAGTCTGGTGTCTACAGTTCATGCTGATACCAAAGCTGCTGTGGCCACTGCTAATCTATGACATTTGCACCAGCACAGTCGAAGCAATGGAAGCCAAAATCAACAAATACACAAGAAAATGGCTCGGTGTCCCACCTGGTCTCACTGATGTTGCATTCTACTGTCGTCAAGCAATGCTGAAGCTACCTCTGAAATCCATAGTGGAGGAATACAAAGTTGGAAAAGCAAGACTGTTGAGCATGCTGGAGGAATCGGAGGACAATATCGTGAGAGCAGTTCATCCAAAGCTGAGAACTGGCAGAAAGTGGAAAGTCCAAGAGGCTGTAAACAATGCCAAGAGAAACCTCAGCATCAAAGAAATAATTGGACACACGCAAACCAACAGACAGGGACTGGGAGCAACAACAAAAATGCAGTGGTGGTCCAAAGCCAAAGGGAAGGAAAAAAGAGACATGATCATACAGGAGTTGAAGGAAGAAGAAGATGTCAAAAGAGTGCAGAAGGCAGTCCAGCAAGGTCAACAGGGGCAATGGACAACATGGGACAGTGCACTCCAAAGAAGTCTCAGCTGGAACGATATGTGGCACATGGCTCCTCTAAGGATAAGCTTCCTCCTCAGATCTGTATATGACCTGCTCCCCTCGAATGCAAACTTAGTGAAATGGGGGAAAGCAGACGACCCAGCATGTCCGCTCTGTCAGAAGAAACAAACAGTGGAACATGTCCTAAGCTCTTGCAAAGTAGCGCTAGCCCAAGGAAGGTATACATGGAGGCACAACCAAGTTCTGAAAGTGATCACAGATGTGGTTAGCGAAAAAACCATGACCCCAAACGCACCAATTGCTATGACAACGTTCTACAAAGCAGGAGGGAAACAGGTCTGGCCCGAAAGGGCTATGACAACCAGCACATTGCCAAAGGGTCTTCTGGATGGAGCAGTCGACTGGGAGTGTACAGCAGACCTCCCAGAGTGGAGAAATTACCCAGATGTCATCAGCAAGACAGGCATGAGACCAGACATCGCTCTCCACTCTGACTCCTCGAAACAAGTGATTCTGATAGAACTCACTGTGCCATACGAAAGCAGAATGGAAGAAGCACATATCTACAAGACCGAAAAATACGCCGGTCTTGCCAGCACCCTGAAGAAAGCAGGTCTGCGGGTCAAAATCTTCGCCATAGAGGTCGGGGCAAGAGGGTTTGTGGGCACCTCCGCTTATGATCTCATGAAACAACTCGCCATTTCTGGGAAGAAGAGGACTAGAGCCCTTAAAGCGATGGCAGAGGCAGCAGAAAGGAGCTCAAGCTGGATCTGGGCAAGGAGGAACGAAAAAAGTGAACTTCATAAGGATTAAATTCCCTACAGATGATGTGTGCCCCGTTAGCACATTGGTAAAACCGCGTACCGCAGTTCTGAAGCGCAGAATCGCCCAGGTTCGATCCCAGGCGTGGGGGAAAAAAAAAAAAAAAAAAAAAATAGACAACAGCAGAAGGGCATCCAGGAGTCATGACCTGGATGTGGCCCGGCCCCCCGAGAGTGTAAGGAATTCAGGGCCGAAACACTTGTCTAAAGGGGGTTACTTCTCTGAAGACCTTCTGTTGTCTAGCTCTCCCTAGAGTTTCTTTCTACCCCTTCTACCTGTTGTTGTTGTTAATGTTGTTTTTGTTGTCTACTGATAGGGGTTGACATGTCTTTGCTTTCCATGTGTCTGCCATTGTCCCCCACACTTTTGTACAACACTTGGCCACTTGACATACAGCGGTCAGTGTTCTGTTACAATCCATACTTGTATCTCTTTGACGGTGTATGTGTTAGGGGGTTTCTTTTTTTTTCTGGGGTAGATGGGCTGGGTTTCTTCCACTTGTTGTTGTTGTGGTGGTGGTGGTGGTGGTGGTGGTGGTAGTGGTGGTGATGGTGATGGTATGTTGTTTTGTTTGTTTCTTTCTTTTTTTTCTTCCTTACTCTGATTTGACTTTTCTCTATATTTGATATGCTTATCGGGCCGTATGAAGACCTCCTGACTTCAGTGATAAGACGCAAACTGAGGTGGTACGGGCACGTCACACAATCATCTGGACTGGCCAAGACCGTATTGCAGGGAACAGTTCAGGGAGGGAGACGAAGAGGCAGACAGAGAAAAAGATGGGAAGACAATATCAGAGAGCGGACTGGCCTTGAATGGAACATCATTCTGCGGAAAGCTGAGGACCGTGAGGAGTGGAGGAAGTTGGTTGCAAAATCTTCAGTGGTGCCCCAACGGTCAACTAGACTACGGGACTGATGATGATGATGATGATGATGATGATGATGATGATGATGATGATGATGATGATGATGATGATATGCTTATGTTATAGTTTAGCAAGGACTAGTTGACAGACAAATCTGATGGGGCTTAATGCTACTGTCCATGAGTAATGAAGTGTTTAGGTGTTTTCAAGTTTTGAAATAAATAAATCTCTCTCTCTCTCTCTCTCTCTCTCTCTCTCTCTCTCTCTCTCTCTCTCTCTCTCTCTCTCTCTGCTCTCCGTTCCTTAGTGATGAACAAAGATTAGATACCCACTCACACAGTTGGGTGAACTGAAAGCCGCACGGACAAATCTGCAAAAGACTTAAGCACTCAAGGACAACAGCATTTGTTTGCAGGAAGGTTTGAACTCAAACAGACAGACGGGAAGGCGGGAGGTGTGTCTGTATATCCACTGGACCACGAGCTATCTTCACGCTGTCTTTATGTGTCTGTTCTTTTCTTTTACGTCTCTTCACGCTGAGTGACACTAGACGATGTGTGTGTGTGTGTGTGTGTGTGTGTGTGTGTTTGTGTGTGTGTTTGTGTGTGTGTGTGTGTGTGTTGTGTGTGTGTTTGTGTGTGTGTGTGTGTGTGTTTGTTTGAGTGTGTGTGTGTGTTTGTGTGTATGTGTGTGTGTTTGTGTGTGTGTATATGTGTGTATGTGTGTGTGTGCGTGTGTGTATGTATGTGTGTGTATGTGTGTATGCATGTGCGTGTGTGTATGTGTGAGTGTATGTGCGTGTGTATGTGTGTGTGTGTGTGTGTGTGGTGTGTGTGTATGTGTGACTGTTTGAGTGTGTGTGTGTTTGTGTGTATGTGTGTGTGTTTGTTTGTGTGTGTGCGTGTGTTTGTGTGTGTGTATGTGCGTGTGTGTTTGTGTATGCATGTGTGTATGTGTGTGTGTGCGTGTGTGTGTATGTGTGTGTTCGTATGTTTGTGTGTGTGTGTGTATGTGCGTCTGTGTTTGTGTTTGTGCGTGTGTTTGTGTGTGTGTGTGTGTATGTATGTGTGTGTGTATGTGTGTATGCATGTGCGTGTGTGTATGTGTGAGTGTGTGTGTGTGCGTGTGTGTGTGTGTGTGTGTGTGTGTGTGTGTGTGTGTGTGTGTGTGTGTGTGTGTGCGGGCACACGTGCGCACGCGTGTTTGTGTGTGTGTGTGTGTGCCGTGTGTCAGTGTGTGTGTTGTGTGTGGTTAATTTTTAATCGCAGTCCCATCTCACGCCTCATCAATGTCCACAGAAGCCAGGACAGTTGTTTTCACAACGCCATGATGATGATGACGATGTGGATGATAATCATAATGTTATGGAGCTCCAACTAGGACTGTGACCGCGTGGGCTTCTTATCATAATATATCATGGTGTCAACCAAGTAAGAGATGGCTGGATGGTATGATGGAGGTCTTGCAGTAACACAATCTCTCAACAACGGAACCAGGCCTACACCTGTCAACAGCGGAACCAGGCCTACACCTGTCAACAACGTAATCAGGCCTACACCTGTCAACAACGTAACCAGGCCTACACCTGTCAAAAACGTAACCAGGCCTACACCTGTCAACAACGTAACCAGGCCTACACCTGTCAACAGCGGAACCAGGCCTACACCTGTCAACAGCGGAAACAGGCCTACACCTGTCAACAGCGGAACCAGGCCTACACCTGTCAACAACGTAACTAGGCCTACACCTGTCAAAAACGTAACCAGGCCTACACCTGTCAACAACGTAACCAGGCCTACACCTGTCAACAGCGGAACCAGGCCTACACCTGTCAACAGCGGAACCAGGCCTACACCTGTCAACAGCGGAACCAGGCCTACACCTGTCAACAGCGGAACCAGGCCTACACCTGTCAACAGCGGAACCAGGCCTACACCTGTCAACAGCGGAAACAGGCCTACACCTGTCAACAGCGGAACCAGGCCTACACCTGTCAACAACGTAACTAGGCCTACACCTGTCAAAAACGTAACCAGGCCTACACCTGTCAACAACGTAACCAGGCCTACACCTGTCAACAGCGGAACCAGGCCTACACCTGTCAACAGCGGAACCAGGCCTACACCTGTCAACAGCGGAACCAGGCCTACACCTGTCAACAACGTAACCAGGCCTACACCTGTCAACAGCGGAACCAGGCCTACACCTGTCAACAACATAACCAGGCCTACACCTGTCAACAGCGGAACCAGGCCTACACCTGTCAACAACGTAACCAGGCCTACACCTGTCAACAACGTAACCAGGCCTACACCTGTCAACAACGTAACCAGGCCTACACCCGTCAACAACGTAACCAGGCCTACACCCGTCAACAACGTAACCAGGCCTACACCTGTCAACAACGTAACCAGGCCTCCACCTGTCAGCAGCATCTCCCCTCGACACCCGTAAAGATGTACCATAAGAACGAAAACTTAAATTGAATTAGGTCAACCAGGCTTGAGAGAAACAGATACCTGTGGCGTTTGTCAGCTCTAACCCTTTGACCCCCGCACCCTATTGTACCCGCACACTGCATTGCCAACCATGCTAGCAAAACAAAAACTAAACCCAGCTGGTGGATAGGGTGAGGGAGTCAAAGGGTTAAATTTTCGCAGTTGGTGGATCGGGTGCGGGAGTCAAAGGGTTAAATTTTCGCAGTTGGTGGATCGATTGCAGGAGTCAAACGGTTAAAGCAACGCCCTCAATGATGCATCCGTGAGGTGGATGAGACTCGACCGTGTGGTCTTACTTAGTCTTCCCACTGAGCCCATAGCGCGCTCAACTTAAGGGAAAAAGCAGAAACATCCCATGATGATTTTGAAGGGGCTGATGGAGATTCGAACCCACACCCTTCCAGTCGGTAGATGGTTGCGCTAACCACTACACCACGGCGACTGATTCTCACACCCTAATTAAATCCAGGGTTGGGAAGGGTGGGTGGGTGGAGGCAGCTGTTTGTCTGTGTGTCAAACAAACAAAAACATTGACGGACACATCAATTCCATCGCTAATTGCGCACCGCCCCGAGGTTCAAACTCGTTGTCGGTGTGTTTCTGTGTGTTTCTATACTGTTTGTCTGTGGAGTGAGAACCGTGTGGCCCAGTGGTTAAACTGTCTAACTAGGACTCTAAAAATCAGGTTCCAATCACGAATGGTAGATGGTTTTTTCTCGCCCACACCTCCCGCTCTCCAGTAGATGTTTAGCGGTGGTTTGAGTGCTAGTCTCGGATGAGACAGAAAACCTAAGTCCCACGTGACGCCAAAATCTCTCTCACATCGTCGATCCAAATCTTCCTTGGTCTGCCTCTCTTATTAACCCTTTGCCTCCAGCATCCTGTCCACCGGCATCCTGAATTGTCAACCATCGCCAGCAAAGCAAAAACTTAACCCTTTAATTCCTTCACCCCATCCACCATCTTGCAGCAGAATGACGCAGTGAAAGGGCTTCGTTTTTGCAGCTTGCAGATACAGTGCAGGGGTGAAAGGGTTAATGGGGCTGTCTGTGTAACCTTGACCTCAGTGTCATGATTTCAGCACTTACGTATTGGCGACTGATGACCAACCCACGTCCTTGACCCACGTTTGACAAGCATCCATCCAGATACAGCTGCGTAAATATTGTTAATACACCACATTGTTGTTACACACGCACACAAACACACACACACACACGCACACACACACACACACGCATACACACACACGCATACACACATACATACACACATACATACATACATATACACACATACAGATATACATATATTATATATATATATATATATATATACATACATACATACATACGTGCATACATACATACATACATACATACATACATACACGCGTGCACACATAGATACACATGGCTGCGCGCACGCGCACTCACATAAAAACACACACACACATATATATACAAACGCACACAAATATTCATGCACACGCATATACACATATACATATACACACACACAAACACCCACAAACAAACACACAGACGTACACACATACACACACAAGCAAACACACAAACACACACACATACATACACATATACACTCACAAACACACATATGCACACATACACACATACACACACACTTACACACAAACACACACACACAAACACACACACACACACACACACACACACACAACCACATACCTACATACACACAACCACATACCTACATACACACACACAAACACACACACATACACACACAAACAAGCACACACACACACACACAGACACACACACAAACACACACAAACAAACACACGCACACATACACGCAAACAAACACACACATATACACACACAAACAAATACACACACAAACACGCACACATACACGCAAACAAACACACACATACACATACACACACACACACACACACACACACACACACACACCACACACGCACTCACGCACACACACAAACACACACACACATACACACACACAAACACACACACACAAACAAACAAACAAACACAAACACACACACACGCAACACACACACACACACGCACACACACACAAACACACATACACACACACACACACAGTCTGTCCTCCCTAGTACTATGATATAACCTCACTGTAAAATAGAACAACAGAGAGGATTTAAGAAAATGCAATAAACAGACAAATATCGATCAATGCAAGTAAATTAGAAAGAGAAACAAACAAAGGAACAACGAGAGAGAGCGAGAGACAGACAGACAAACAAGCAGACAGACAGACAGATAGAGAGAGAGGGGGGGAGGGAGAGAGAGAAAAAGAGAGAGAGTCAGACAGACAAACAGAGAGTGAGAGAGAGGGAAGGAGAGACAGTGAGAGAGAGAGAGGGAGAGAGAGAGGGAGGGAGGGAGAGAGAGAGGGAGGGAGGGAGAGAGAGAGGGGGGAGAGAGAGTCAGGCAGAAAGAGAGAGAGAGGGAGGGAGAGAGAGGGAGAGAGATGGAGGAGAGAGAGAGGGAGAGAGAGGGAGGAGAGAGGGGGAAAGAGAGAGACAGTCAGGCAGACAGACAAATGGACAGAAAGAGACAGGGAGAGAGAGACACACACACAGACAGGATCAGACAAACAGACAGACAGACAAGAGAGCCAGAGAGACAGACAGAGACAGCGAGACAGAGAGAGAACGGACATTAGTGTGGGGGGGGGGGGACGGCAGAGGCAGGAGGGGAAGGGAGGTAATTCGGGTCAAGCCATGCTAACAATGTCCACTTCCTGTAAAACAGTTCACGGAGTTCACAGCAGCTTTTCCACCTGTTGCCAATCACCCATAATGAGATTGAAATTGACCCACGACGCAATGGCGACAGACAGAGAGAAGAGGCAGAGACGGGGTGGGGGGGGGGGGGGGGAGGACGATCGATTAACAAAAGAATATGAATTAGGTTGAAATGTACAGGCAAAAGATAATGAAACAGAAGTGCGGAGGGGGCGGGAGACAGAGAGAGAGAAAGAGAGAGAGAGAGAAAGAGAGGAGAAAGAGAGAGAGGAGAAAGAGGAGGAAAGAGAGAAGAGAGAAGAGAGAGAGAAAGAAGGGAGAAAGAGGGAGGAGAGAAGAGATGGAAGAGAGAGAAGGAGGAGAGAGGGAAAGAAGGAGAGGAAGAGAGAGAGAGGGAGGAAGAAGATGGAGAAAGATGAGAGGAGGAGAAAGGAGAGAGAGAGAGAGAGAAAGAGAGGAAGAGGGGAGAGAGAAAGAGAGGAGAAGATGAGAGGAGAAAGAGAAGAGAGAGAGAGGAGAAAGAAAGAGAAGAAAGAGAGAGAGAGAAGAGAGAGAAGAGAAGAGAGGAGAGAGGAAGAGAAGAGAGAGAGAAAAGAGAGAGAAGAAACAGAGAGAGAGAGAGAGAAAGAGAGAGAGAGAGAAAGAGAGGAGAAGAGAGAGAGAGGAGAGAGAGAGAGAAAGAGAAACGAGAAAGAGAGAGAGAGAAAGAGAGGAGAGAGAGAGAAAGAGAGAGAGAGAGAGAGAGAGAAAGAGAGGAAGAGGAGAGAGAAGAGAGAGAGACAGAAAGAAACAGAGAAAGAGAGAGAGAGAAAGAGAGAGAAAAAGAGAGAGAGAAAGACAAACAAGAAACAAACACGAAATACGAAAGAAACGAAATACAGTAAAGAGAACAAAACAAGGGGGGAGACGATCAGACAAAAGAAACACAAAACAGAACGAAAGAGAAAGAGAAGAAAAAAAAAAACAAAAAACAAGAGACAGAAAACAACCGAAAAACAAGCACAAACAAAAAACAGACAGTGTAGTAAGAAACTCATGAAAATAGAAACGAGAGGATTTAAGAAATGATAAGACAATAGATCAATAAAGTAAGATAGAAAGAGAAACAAGGAAAACGAGGAGAGAGAGACGAAGAAACAGCGAGAAAAGAAGAAGAGAGAGAGAGGAGAGAGAGAGAAGAGAAGAGAGTAGACAGAAACAGAGAGAAGAGAGGAGAAGACAATGAGAGAGAGAGAGGAGAAGAGAGGAGGAGAAGAGAGGGAGGAGAGAGAGGGGAGAAAGGAGAGAGGAGGGAGAGAGAGGAGAGAGATGGGGAGAGAGAGAGAGAGAGAGGAGGAGAGAGGGAAGAGAGAGACGTGGGAGACAGACAGAAGAGCAGAAGAGAGGAGAGAGAGAACAAAAGACAGACAGAAAAGAGAGAAGAGGAGAGAGAGGAGACGAGACAGCGAGAAGAGAGAACGGAAAGTGTAGGAGAGAGAGGCAGAGGAGAGAGGAAGAGGAGAAGGGTAAGCAGAAAATGTATCGTAGAAAGCAGTAGGAGTCAAGAGTACAGTTGCAGACCTATAGATTGAGAATTACATCTGCATATAGGACGACCGAGAAGACAGTAGACGGGGGGGGGGGGGGGGGGGGAGACGATCGATTAACAAAAGAATATGAATTAGGTTGAAATGTACAGGCAAAAGATAATGAAACAGAAGTGCGGAGGGGGCGGGAGACAGAGAGAGAGAAAGAGAGAGAGAGAAAGAGAGAGAAAGAGAGAGAGAGAGAAACAGAGAAAGAAAGAGAGAGGGAGAGAGAAGAGACAGAGAAAGAGAGAAAGATTGAGAGAGAAAATGAGAGAGAAAGAGACAGACAGACAGAGAGAAAGAGAGAAAGAAAGAAAGACAGGAGAGAGAGAGAGAAAGATAGAGACTTCAGACTTCAGATAGTTTATTCATATTAGGCCTTGGCCCCTTATGGAGGGGTATGTGAACAATACAATACTCTATTCTAAATAATGCACAAAAAGGTTTGAATTATACATATCCATAACTCATCTTATGACACAGCATTTTCTCTAAATTTCATAGCTTTGAGAAAGATAATGAGAGAAAGAGAGAGTGAGAGAGAGACAGAGAGAGGAAGAGAATAAAAGAGAGAAAAAGAGATAGAGTGAGAGAGAAAGAGAGACAGAGAGAGAGAGACAGAGACAGAAAGAGTGAAAGAGAAAGAGAGAGAGAGTGTGTGTGGAAGAGAGAGAGAGAAAGAGAGAGAGAGAAAAGAGAGACAATGACAATGACGATGTAAAAAGAGAAAAGAGAGAAAGAGAGAGAGAGGGGAGTGAATTGATAACAGTATGAATTGAGTGGGAATACACAGGCATAAGAGACAGAGGGAGAAAGAAAGAAAAGAAAAGAGAGAGAGGACGGGGTTAGGAAAAGAGAACGAGCTGGGCCGGAATAAACAACCATAAGGGAGAGATACAAAGAGAGACAAAGAGGGACAAAGAGAGACAAAGACAGACAAAGAGAGACAACGAGAGACAGAGAGAGACAAAGACAGACAACGAAAGACAAAGAGAGACAGAGTGAGACAAGAGAGACAAAGAGAGACAGAGTGAAACAGAGTGAGACAACGAGAGACAAAGAGAGACAAAGAGAGACAGAGAGAGACAGAGTGAGACAAAGACAGACAACGAAAGACAAAGAGAGACAAAGAGAGACAGAGTGAGACAAAGAGAGACAAAGAGAGACATAGAGAGACAGAGAGAGACATAGAGAGACAGAGAGAGACAGAAAGAGACAAACAGAGACAGAGAGAGACAAAGAGAGACATAGAGAGACAACGAGAGACAGAAAGAGACAGAGAGAGACAGAGAGAGACAGAGAGAGACAAATAGAGACATAGAGAGACATAGAGAGACAGAGAGAGACAACGAGATATAGAGATAAAGAGAGACAAAGAGAGACAGAGAGAGACAAAGACAAAGAGAGACAGAGAGAGACAAACACAGACAAAGAGAGACAAAGAGAGACAGAGACAGACAAAGAGAGACAAAGAGAGACAAAGAGAGACAAAGGGAGACAATTTGAGAAAGACCGAGACAGTCAGTCCCTAATCGTAAACACGCTGGGACATTAATACCAAAAAAACAAAGAAAAGAACCAAGACAAAGGGAGATACATGAGACAGACAATGAAACACAGACAGGGACAAAGATAGACAGAGGGACAGAAAGGAGACGGAGAGAGAGAGACAGAGACAGATACAGAGACAGAAATACAGACACAGAGAGACATGGACAGAGAGACAGAGAAAGAAAGAGACGAAGAAGGACAGAGGGACAGAGAGACACACACACAGAGACGGAGAAAGAGAGAGACACACACACAGAGACAGAGACAGAGAGAGACACACACACAGAGACAGAGACAGAGAGAGACACAAACACAGAGACAGAGACAGAGAGAGGACACACACACAGAGACGGTGACAGAGAGAGACACACACACACGAGACAGAGACAGAGAGAGAGACACACACAGAGACAGAGACAGACAGAGACACACACACAGAGACAGAGACAGACAGAGAGACACACACAGAGACAGAGAAAGAGAGAGACACACACACAGAGACAGAGACAGAGAGAGACACACACACAGAGACAGAGACAGACAGAGACACACACACAGAGACAGAGACAGAGAGAGACACACACACAGAGACGGAGAAAGAGAGAGACACACACACAGAGACAGAGACAGACAGAGACACACACACAGAGACAGAGACAGACAGAGACACACACACAGAGACAGAGACAGAGAGACACACACACAGAGACAGAGACAGAGAGAGACACACACACAGAGACAGAGACAGAGAGAGACACAAACACAGAGACAGAGACAGAGAGAGACACACACACACAGACGGAGAAAGAGAGAGAACACACACAGAGACAGAGACAGAGAGAGACACACACACAGAGGGCAGAGACAGAGAGAGACACACACACAGAGACAG
>CM060307.1:5829220-5831720 GCA_030674185.1 Monoplex corrugatus
ACATTTCAATTCCAAAACTTACAGTGTCAAAAATAGGAAAACATCATGGAAATGTCTGGTGGAATGAGGACTGTCAAAAGGCAGTGAACGAAAAGAAAGAAAAATACAAAATTTATTTAGCAAACAGGTCACCTGAAAATCATACAGCGATGAAAAGTGCCAACATTAAGTGTAACAGAATCATAGAGCAAGCCAAAGAACAACACTGGACATCTTTTTGTAAATGTGAAGTAAATAACCACAAAGACACGATAAAGATTTGGGAAAAACTAAAATTAATGAAAAACGGGATTAAGTTGCCATCAATTCCAGTAAAGCTAGAAAATAACCCTATTCCTAGCTCATTGGAAAAAGCAGAAGCTTTTGCAGACGTGTTTGCTGAGGCCTGTCGTGTAGAAGGACTCCCAGTCTCTGATAGAAATTATAGGGAACGAGATGAAAAGAAAGATGTATATAAGGACCCTGCCTCTGACAATACTCACTACATAAATGCATCACTCACACTTCAAGAATTAAAAGATGCCATTCAGTCCCTTCCAAGTAAAAAAACGTCAGTTGGACTAGATGCAATTTCCAATGAGATGCTGAAAAATTTACCAGAAAATTTTATAATCTTGCTACATGACATATTTAAAAAATGCTGGAATAGTGGGATAATGCCTAACAACTGGAAAGAAACAATAGTGGTTCCTGTATTAAAACCAGGTAAATGTAATACCGATTTGAAAAACTACAGGCCAATTGCATTAACATCACATGTATGTAAACTAATGGAGAAAATAATCTTAAAGAGACTGATGCACTATTGTGAAAAGAATAAAATAATACCAGTAAATCAGGCAGGATTTCGAAAAGGCAGGTCACCAGTAGAGATCCTAACAAAGCTAACTACTAATATAAAACAACAATTTGCAAGACGTCAATGTGTTTTAGCTACATTTTTTGATATAACGAAAGCATACGATCAAGTGTGGCACTCCCGATTGTTATTCAAATTTAAAAGTATTGGGCTGACAGGTCACATTTTTGGCTATGTTAAGTGTTTCTTAGAAAATAGAGTATTTCAAACGAGGATTGAAAATGTATATTCCACGAAACGAATTCTTCAAATGGGTATCCCTCAGGGATCCGTTATAGCTCCCCTTCTTTTCATGATATTAATGCATGACTTACCCAGTAAAGTATCTAAGCATGTAGTTTTAGCTCAATATGCTGACGATTTATGCATGTGGATGCAGGTAAATATGAAAAAGAAAACTCCTTTGCGCTGTATCAATTATACACGCAAGTGCTACCAATTAGAACTTGATAAAATAGCGCGATACATGGTAGAAAATGGGTTACATCTATCCCTGGAAAAAACAAAAATAGTTTTATTTAATAATGGAGCTAACCCAGTAAATATTCCCACTTTCAAACTGGGAGATACTCTTCTTCAGTTTAACGAGTCGATTAAATTCTTAGGAGTTTTCCTTACAGCAAAATTATCTTGGAATCAGCATATTGAATACGTATTAACCAAAGCTCAAAAAAGTTTAAATTTCATAAAAATAGTTCGCAAACAGACATGGGGTCAAGATTCATCAACACTTGTTCATCTTTGTAAATCGCTTGTTAGATCTAAATTAACCTATGCTCAAGAAATCTTCTTCAGTGCACCGAAACACTTACTAAAAAAACTGCAGAGCATAGATTGTAAAGGTTTCAAACTTGCACTGGGTCTTCCAATGCATGCTTCCTGTCTTCGGACATATAATGAAATCAAACTGTTGCCACTTGATGAGCAAAGGAAAGTCGCTTCTACTAAATTTTTGTTAAGAAACACTACCGTAGAAAACATCTCAGAAACAGAAATTAAACTGAGATCAGATACCGACTTTCCAAAACGAGCTAAATCAATATCTTCACAGGTCACACTTGCAACATACACATCTGACGTCATGAAAGGCTCAGGAATTGATCTAGACGTAGATCCTGTATCTATACGACCTTCCTTTTCGCCAGTACCCAGTTGGGAACTCCAAAGAGCACGATTTGACGTACACCACACTAATTTAAAAAAAGGAGACAATATAAACTTACTGGCAAGTCAGGTTAAATGTCATATAAACGACGTATATTCTGATCATTTGAAAATTTACACTGATGGGTCAGTAATTGAAAGAAAAGCAGGCTCAGCGTTTTTAATACCTGCTCTCAAAATTGAAAAATCTTTCTACATAGGACTTGATAAATCTATCTTTACAGCTGAACTCTTTGCAATATTAATGGCTTTAAACTTTCTGATAAGTCTTCCTAGGACAATTTTTCAGATACTTCTTTGCGTTGATTCAAAATCAGTACTTCAGGCTCTTGAATTATCAAAATTACAAACAAGATCAGAAATGATTCTGGAAATAAGTCACTTGATTCATAATTTATCTTTAAGAGGCACTGATATCACTTTCTGCTGGATACCTTCTCATAGTTCTTTTAGTTATAATAATAAAGTTGACAGGGC
>CM060307.1:5844220-5854220 GCA_030674185.1 Monoplex corrugatus
GTATTCTTCATTATATCATTTGAGATTAATTGTTACCACATATTTTCGTATTCAACTGAACGCTTTGAAAACAAAATATTGTAAAAACGTTTTATGTGTTTGCGGTGAACAATTCACACTGTATCACTGTTTGTTTTACTGCAGAAAGCTTCGTTATTTTTTACCAAAGATGTTTACACAAGGAAACTATCTTGAAAAGCATTTTAAAGAAGTGATATCAGATCAAATTCTGTTAGTTAAAATTTCAGAATCATTGGTTCACAGTCCTGTTAATGCGTTACTTTAAGGTTATTATTTTAATTATCATTATCTTATTTTGTTTTGTTTTTGCTTTTTATGACGATTTTTCTTTTACATTTGATGTTAGCGTTGTTCTAGTTTCATTTCTCTGTTCATCCATATCCTTTTTCTAAAGACCTTGCCGATTCCTTTTAATTTTTTTCCGTCTCTTACTCTGTTCCCTTCTTTCCCCTCCTCCCTCCCCCCCCCCCCCCAAAAAAAATCATCCTCCATGCCATTTTTACCCGTCTAATATCACTTATAGTGAAAAGACGTTAAATCAAGGAACGAAACACACACACACACACACGCACGCACACACACGCACAAACACGAACACAACACACACACACACACACACACACACGCACACACACGCACAAACACTCACAACACACACACAACACGTACACACACACACACACA
Source organism: Monoplex corrugatus (assembly GCA_030674185.1). Taxonomy (NCBI): domain Eukaryota; kingdom Metazoa; phylum Mollusca; class Gastropoda; order Littorinimorpha; family Ranellidae; genus Monoplex; species Monoplex corrugatus. The sequence goes on from CM060307.1 coordinate 5,844,926, forward strand.
CACACACACACACACACACACACACACACACACACACACACACATTTAGAGCTGATGTAAAGAGTATCCAACTTGAAATCTGTAGCGTGGTGTGACCATGTTTGTTTTTGAGCATAGAGACGGGAATGAAAGATGAAAACAGACTTACCTCTGACTCTGTGGTTGCCATGATGTGAAGAACACGGATGTTACGTTATGTCCGGCACTGGACAATCAGTATGCGTTGCGTAACGTCTGACTCTAAAACTGACAGGATGTGTTACGTCAAATCCAAGACTCAACTGACAGGATGTGTTACGTCAGGTCCAAGACTCAACTGACAGGATGTGTTACGTCAGGTCCAACGCTCAACTGACAGGATGTGTTACGTCACGTCCAACGCTCAACTGACAGGATGTGTTACGTCGTATCCAACACTCGACTCAAAGGATGGCCCGGATCCTTCAATTTTCACAACCTCAGATGGAGTAACTCGTTTCTTATTGTTGTTGTTGTTCTCGTCGTTGTTGTTATTGTTGTTCTTATTAATGCTGTTGTTGTTGTTTTTGTTGCTGTTGTCTGATTGTTGCTGCTGCTGTTGCTGTATTTCTTCTGTCGTTACTGTTGTCGTAATGATGGCAGTGGCAATAGTGGTGGCGGTATGACTTTGATGCTACTGCTGTAAATATTTCCACTGCTGCTTGTTGCTAGTGTCCTTGTTATAAAGGTTATTTCTCTTCCCGTTGCTGTTGCTGCTTTCACGCTGGTAACTGCATATGGTTTTTTGTTTTCTTTTATTCTGTTTTGTTCAGTTTTGTTTTACTATCAAACGTTAATTTCTAGACCAGATGATATGATTGCCACGCCAATACAGCCCAGAGGGAACTATGCATTGATACAGGTATTGTTGCAGCAGCTGTCACCTTTACATGTATACATCCACTTGATGGAATGTCACGTGCACAGGTACACGTCAATTTGATCACCTGTCACGTGCACAGGTACACGTCAATCTGATCACCTATCACGTGCACAGGTACACGTCAATTTGATCCTTTGTCACGTGCACAGGTACACGTCAATTTGGTCCTTTGTTACTTTCACAGGTACACGTCAATTTGGTCCTTTGTTACTTTCACAGGTACACGTCAATTTGGTCCTTTGTTACTTTCACAGGTACACGTCAATTTGGTCCTTTGTTACTTTCACAGGTACACGTCAATTTGGTCCTTTGTTACTTTCACAGGTACACGTCAATTTGGTCCTTTGTTACTTTCACAGGTACACGTCAATTTGGTCCTTTGTTACTTTCACAGGTACACGTCAATTTGGTCCTTTGTTACTTTCACAGGTACACGTCAATTTGGTCCTTTGTTACTTTCACAGGTACACGTCAATTTGGTCCTTTGTTGCTTTCACAGGTACACGTCAATTTGGTCCTTTGTTGCTTTCACAGGTACACGTCAATTTGGTCCTTTGTTACTTTCACAGGTACACGTCAATTTGGTCCTTTGTTACTTTCACAGGTACACGTCAATTTGGTCCTTTGTTGCTTTCACAGGTACACGTCAATTTGGTCCTTTGTTGCTTTCACAGGTACACGTCAATTTGGTCCTTTGTTGCTTTCACAGGTACACGTCAATTTGGTCCTTTGTTGCTTTCACAGGTACACGTCAATTTGGTCCTTTGTTGCTTTCACAGGTACACGTCAATTTGGTCCTTTGTTACTTTCACAGGTACACGTCAATTTGATCCTTTGTTACTTTCACAGGTACACGTCAATTTGATCCTTTGTTACGTTCACAGGAATACGTCAATTTGATCACCTGTCACGTGCACAGGTACACGTCAATTTGATCCTTTGTTACGTTCACAGGAATACGTCAATTTGATCCTTTGTTGCTTTCACAGGTACACGTCAATTTGATCCTTTGTTACTTTCACAGGTACACGTCAATTTGATCCTTTGTTACGTTCACAGGAATACGTCAATTTGATCACCTGTCACGTGCACAGGTACACGTCAATTTGATCCTTTGTTACGTTCACAGGTATACGTCAATTTGATCCTTTGTTACGTTTAGGATTACACGTCAATTTGATCCTTCGTTACGTTCTGGAGTACACGTCAATTTGATCCTTTGTTACGTTCAGGAATACACGTCAATTTGATCACATGTCACGTTTGCAAGTACACGTCAATTTGATGACTTGTTGCGTTCACGAATACACGTCAATTTGATCCTTTGTTACATTCACGAATGCACGTCAATTTGATCCTTTGTTTTACTCACAAGAACACGCCAGTTTGACCTCTGTCACGTTTACCATATACGTGAATTTGATCAATTACCACTTTCACAAATACACGCCACTTTGATGACTTGTACGTTTTTGAGGACAGATTTTGTGGAACTCTTCTTACGTCCACGTGTACACGCCAATTTAAATCTGTGATGTTCACAAGCACACGCCAATTTATATCTGTGATGTTCACAAGCACACGCCAATTTTATATCTGTGGTGTTCACAAGCACACGCCAATTTTAAATCTGTGAGTTTCACAAGCACACGCCAATTTTAAATCTGTGATGTTCACAAGCACACGCCAAATGTATATATGTGATGTCACAAGTACATGCCAATTTATATCTGTGATGTTCACAAGTACACGCTAATTTATATCTGTGATGTTCACAAGCACACGCCAATTTTATATCTGTGGTGTTCACATGTACACTCCAATTCTATATCAATGATGTTCACAGGTACACGCCATTTTTTTTACCTGTTATGTTCACAAGAACACGCCAATTTTATATATGTGGCGTTCAAACAACACGCCAATTTTACTTCTGCCACGTTCACAAGTACACGCCAATTTGTTATCTGTGATGTTCACAAATACACTCCGATTTTATATCTATGATGTTCACATGTACACACCAATTCTATATCAATGATATTCACAAGTACACGCCATTTTTTTGTATCTGTTATGTTCACAAGTACATGCCAGTTATATATCTGTGATGTTCACAAGTACACGCCAATTTATATCTGTGGTGTTCACAAGTACACGTCAATTTTATATCTGCGATGTTCACAAGTACACGGGAGTTTGAGATCTGTGATGTTCACAAGTGCACGCCAATTTTACTTCCGTCACGTTCACAAGTACACGCCAATTTATATCTGTAACGTTCACAAGAACACGCCAATTTTACTCTGTCACGTTTACAAGGACACGCCAATTTTACTTCTGTCACTTTGACGAGGACACGCCAATTTTACTTCTGTCACGTTCACAAGGACACGCCAATTTTACTTTTGTCACGTTCACAAGGACACGCCAATTTTACTTCTGTCACGTTGACAAGGACACACGAATGCGACCACCTGCTTGTTTTCAAGAAGCCGTAAAGTTGATCGTTTGGTCACGTTGACAGACACACGCCACAGTGATGGTGTTGTTTCCACTTGGTCACGCTAAGAGTTCCAAAACACGTGACGTAGATGTACACCGCTGTCCCTCTACTCCCGCTGGTGGTACTGCTGGGGTCGCTTGTTCTGTCTCTGTAGTGCTCTCTGCCGCTAAACTTCCAGCTTTGCTGTTTTCAGTCTGTCCACACACACACACATACACATACATGTACAAAAGTAAGCTTTACTATATGTGTTACCTACTACTCTGTTCTCGTTGCATGTACCCAACGAGTGTGTGTGTGTGTGTGTGTGTGTGTGTGTGTGTGTGTTTGTGTGTGTGTGTGTGTGTTTGTGTGTGTTTTGTGTGTGTGTGTGTGTGTTTGTGTGTGTTTGTGTGTGTGTATGTTTGTGTGTGTGTGTGTGTGTGTGTGTGTGTCTGAGTGTGTGTCTGTGTCTGAGTCTGTGTGTACGTGTATGTGTATGTGTGTGTTCGTTCGTTCCTTCTTTGATTCAACGCCTTTTCACCATGAGTGATATTAGACGATTGTGTGTGCGTGCGTTGTGTGTTGTGTGTGTGTGTGTGTGCGCGCGCGCACGTGTGTGTGTGTGTGTGTGTGCGTGTGTGTGTGTGCGTGCGTCATAACATCTATTTATATTTCGTTTTCTCCCCAGTTTCATTCTTTCTTTTTTTTTTTTAACTGTACCGTTTAAAAGACTCGAAAGTCGAAACCGGAAGGTGTGCTGTTCGTTTTTTGTGTTTGTGTGCACTTTGTTCAAGTCGTAAAGTGGGTACAGTGTATTTTCGTTTCATCAACTAGAAGGTGAAGTAAAATCTTCCAGTAATCCAAGACACTGTAGTTAATGTTGTCGTTAACTTCTGTGTCGCAGTTGTTGAAGATCGCGGGCAGTATCTGCCGTGCTGTAGGAGATTTTTATGTGTTCAGGGCTGTGCGCGGCAAGAAGATAATTACAAACTGCAGGATTCTGTTCCCATGGTGGTTTTGTCGTCGTCGTTATTGTTGTTGTTGTTGTCGTTGTTGTTGTTGTTGTTGTTGTTGTTGTTGTTGTTGTTGTTATTGTTGTCGTTGTCGTTGTTGTTGTTGTTGTTGTCGTTGTCGTTGTTGTTGTTGTCGTCGTTGTCGTTTTTGTTGTTATTGTTGTTGTTGTTGTTGTCGTCATCGTTGTTGTCGTTGTTATTGTTGTTGTTGTTGTCGCTGTCGTCGTTGTTGTTGTTATTGTTGTCGTCGTCGTCGTTGTTGTCGTGTTGTTGTTGTAGTTATTGTCGTCGTCATCGTCGTCGTTGTTGTAATTGTTGATGGTGGTGGTGGTGTTCTTGTTCTTGTTCTACTGCTGTTCATCTTGTTTCAACTGTTTTGTTGTTGTTGTTGTTGTTGTTGTTGTTGTTGTTGTTGTTCATGTTGATGATGATGATGGTGCTGTTGTTTATTGTTGTTCTACTGCTGTTCATCTTGCTTCAACTGTTTTGTTGTTGTTGTTGATTTTCATTCTTGTTCTACTGCTGTTTATCTTGCTTCAACTGTTTTGTTGTTGATGATGATGATGATGATGATGATGATGATGATGATGATGATGATGATGATGATGATGATGACGACGATGACGACGACGACGACGATGACGATGACGATGATGATGATGATGATGATGATGATGATGATGATGATGATGATGATGACGATGACGATGATGACGACGACGATGACGATGACCATGATGATGATGATGATGACGATGACGACGACGACGACGATGACGATGATGGTGCTGTTGTGTTTTGCCCTCAGTCTTGTTGTTATGTATGGAGGTGGCGGCGACAGACTGAGGGAGCTGGGGACAGGGAGCTGATCTCTGGGAAAGATACGTACCTGGTGTCGTCTGTAGTCTGTATGGGGTGAATGTGTCTGTAGTCTTATGGGTGAATGTTGTCTGTAGTCTGTATGGGGTGAATGTTGTCTGTAGTCTGTATGGGGTGAATGTCGTCTGTAGTCTGTATGGGGTGAATGTTGTCTGTAGTCTGTATGGGGTGAATGTTGTCTGTAGTCTGTATGTGAATGTCGTCGTAGTCTGTATGGGTGGTGAATGTTGTTCTTAGTGTATGGGTGTGATGTGTTGTCTGTAGTCTGTATGGGTGAATGTTGTTGTAGTCTGTATGGGGTGAATGTTGTCTGTAGTCTGTATGGGGTGAATGTTGTCTAGTGTCTGTATGGGGTGAATGTCGTCTGTAGTCTGTATGGGGTGAATGTTTGTCTGTAGTCTGGTTGGTTGAGGATTTGTCTGTAGTCTGTATGGGGTGAAGTGTTGTCTGTAGTCTGTATGGGGTGAATGTTGTCGTAGTCTGTATGGGGTGAATGTGTCTGTAGTTGTATGGGGTGAATGTTTCTGTAGTCTGTATGGGGTAATGTATGTCTGTAGTCTGTGTATGTTGGGTGAATGTTGTCTGTAGTCTGTAGGGGTAATTTGTCTGTGTCTGTATGGTATGTGTCTGTAGGTATGTGTCTGTAGTCTGTATGGGTGAATGTTGTCTGTAGTCTGTAGGGTGTGTGTCTGTAGTTTGTATTGAGGTATGTTGTCGTAGTCTGTATGGGGTGAATGTGTCTGTAGTCTGTAGGGGAATGTGTCGAGTCTGTATGGGGTGAATGTGTCTGTAGTCTGTAGGTGTGTCGTAGTCTGTTGGGTGAATGTGTCTGTAGTCTGTATGGGTGAATTTGTTGTAGTCTGTAGGGGTGATGTGTCTGTAGTCTGTAGGTGAATGTGTCTGTAGCTGTATGGGGTGATGTTGTCTGTTTGGTAGTCTGTAGTCTGTATGGTGAAGTGTCTTTAGTCTGTATGGGGTGAATGTGTCTGTAGTCTGTATGGTGAATGTGTCGTATCTGATGGGGTGAATGTCGTCTGTAGTCTGTATGGGTGAATGTTGTCTGTAGTCTTTTGGGTGAATGTTGTCTGAGTCTGTATGGGTGAGTTGTCGTAGTCTGTATGGGGTGAATGTGTCTGTAGTCTGTAGGGTGAATGTTGTCTGTAGTCTGTATGGGGTGATTGTCTGTATCTGTATGGGTGAATGTGCGTGTCTGTAGGGTATGTGTCTGTATCTGTATGGGTGAAGTGTCTGTAGTCTGTATGGGTGATTGTCTGTAGTCTGTATGGGGATGTGTCTGTAGTCTGTATGGGGTGAATGTGTCTGTAGTTGATGGTGATGTGTCTGTAGTGATGGGGTGAATGTGTCTGTAGTGATGGGGTGAATGTTGTCGTGTGATGTTGAATGTGTCTGTAGTCTTATGGGTGAATGTCTGTAGTCTGTATGGGGTGAATGTTGTCGTGTCTGTATGGGAGTGGTGTCTGTATGGGTGAATGTTGTCTGTAGTCTGTTGGTGTTCTGTATGGTGAATGTTCTGTAGTCTGTATGGGGTAATGTCTGTATCTGTATGGGTGAATGTTGTCTGTATTGTATGGGGTGAATGTTCTGTAGTCTGTATGGGGTGAATGTTGCTGTTCTGTATGGTGAATGTTGTCTGTAGTCTGTATGGGGTGAATGTGTCTGTATCTTATGGGGTGAATGGTCTGTAGTCTGTATGGGGTGAATGTTGTCTGGTCGTATGGGTGAATGTGTCTGTAGTCTGTATGGGTGAATGTTGTCTGTGTCTGTATGGGTGAATTGTCTGTAGCTTATGGGGTGAATGTGTCTGTAGTCTGTATGGGGTGAATGTGTCTTAGTCTGTATGGGGTGAATGTTGTCTGTAGTCGTATGGGTGAATGTCGTCTGTAGTCATGGGGTGAATGTGTCTGTAGTCTGTATGGGGAATGTGTCTGTAGTCTGTAGGGAATGTCTGTTCTGTAGGTGAATGTTCTGTAGTCTGTATGGGGTGAATGTGTCTGTAGTGTATTGGTGATGTTCTGTATTGATGGGTAATGTGTCTGTAGTCTGTATGGGGTGAATGTTCGTACGTATGGGTGAAGTGTCGTAGTCTTGTAATGTGTTGTAGTCTGTATGGGTGAATGTTCTGTATCTGTAGGTTTGTGAGTCTTGGGTGAAGTTTCTGTAGTCTGTATGGGGTGATGTTGTCTATGTAACTGTTTGGTATGTATGTGATGTTTGTGATCTGTATGGGGTGAATTCGTTTCTGTATGGGGTGAATGTTGTAGTCTGTATGGGTGAATGTCTCTAGAGTCTGTATGTTTGTGTATGTTGTATGGTGAAGTCTGTTCTGTAGGGTGAATGTGTCTGTAGTCTATGGGGAATGTGTCTGTAGTCTTATGGGTGAATGTCTGTTATGGGTGAATGTCGTCTGTAGTCTGTGGGGTAATGTGTCTGTAGTCTTATGGGGTGAATGTGTCTGTGTCTGTATGGGGTGAATTTGTATCTGTGTATGTTTGGGTGAATTCTGTAGTGAGTGAATGTCTGTAGTCTGTATGGGAATGTTCTGTCTGTAGGGTGAGTTTGTGTATGGGGAATGTGTCTGTAGTCTGTATGGGTGATGTTGTAGTCTGTATGGGTGAATGTCTAGTCTTATGGGTGAATGTTGTCTGTAGTCTGTATGGGTGAATGTTGTTGTATCTGTATGGGGTGAATGTGTCTAGTTAGTATGTGGTGTATGTTGTCTGTGTCTATGGGTTGAATGTTGTCTGTAGTCTGTATGGGGTATGTTTGTAGAGTATGTAGTCTGTTGGGTGAATGTTGTTAGTCTTATGGGGAATGTTGTCTGTAGTCTGTATGGGTGAATGTTCTGTTAGTCTGTATGGGTGTGTTGTGAAGTTGTTGGTATGTCTGTATCGTTGGGTTAATGTCGTCTGTAGTCTGTATGGGGTGAATTTTTGTCGTATGGGTAGTCTGTATGGGGTGAATGTGTCTGTAGTCTGTATGGGGTGAATGTTGTCTGTAGTCTGTATGGGTGAATGTTGTCTGTAGTCTTATGGGGTGAATGTTGTCTGTAGTCTGTATGGGGTAATTGTTGATCTGTATGGGTGAATGTAGTCTGTATGGGGTGAATGTTGTCTGTAGTCTGTATGGGGTGAATGTTGTCTGTAGTCTGTATGGGGTGAATGTTTCTGTAGTCTGTATGGGGTGAATGTTGTCTGTAGTCTGTATGGGGTAATGTCGTCTGTAGTCTGTATGGGGTAATGTGTCGTAGTCTGTATGGGGTGAATGTTGTCTGTAGTCTGTATGGGGTGAATGTTGTCTGTATCTTATGGGGTGAATGTTGTCTGTAGTCTGTATGGGGTGAATGTGTCTGTAGTCTGTATGGGGTGAATGTTGTCTGTAGTCGTATGGGTGAATGTGTCTGTAGTCTGTATGGGTGAATGTGTCTGTAGTCTGTATGGGGTGAATGTTGTCTGTAGTCTGTATGGGTAATGTGTCTGTAGTCTGTATGGGTGAAGTTGTCTGTAGTCTGTATGGGGTGAATGTTGTCTGTAGTCTGTATGGGTGAATGTTGTCTGTATCGTATGGGTGAATGTGTCTGTAGTCTGTATGGGTGAATGTTGTCTGTAGTCTGTATGGGGTGAATGTTGTCTGTAGTCTGTATGGGGTGAATGTGTCTGTAGTCTGTATGGGGTGAATGTGTCTGTAGTCTGTATGGGGTGAATGTGTCTGTAGTCTGTATGGGGTGAATGTTGTCTGTAGTCTGTATGGGGTGAATGTTGTCTGTAGTCTGTATGGGGTGAATGTGTCTGTAGTCTGTATGGGGTGAATGTTGTCGTAGTCTGTATGGGGTGAATGTCGTCTGTAGTCTGTATGGGGTGAATGTTGTCTGTATCTGTAGGGGTGAATGTTGTCTGTAGTCTGTATGGGTGAATGTGTCTGTAGTCTGTATGGGGGAATGTTGTCGTAGTCTGTATGGGGTGAATGTCGTCTGTAGTCTGTATGGGGTGAATGTTT
>CM060307.1:5866720-5869220 GCA_030674185.1 Monoplex corrugatus
GGCAATAGAAGCTGGCACAGATTTTTTTTAACAATGCGAAGATAATTATAACGATGAGGATGATAATCATAATGCTACAGAGTTCCATCTAGGTTTGAGACTGCGTAACAGGGCTGTAATCTATGCTTACCATCATACTACATCCTGGCGTCAACCAGGCCTTAGAAACATAGGTACCTGCAGTGTTGGTCAGATGATCTGAGAAACACCCTCAGTGACTCATCCGTGAAGTAAATGAAAGTCGACTGTGTGGTACCAGTTTGCCCACTGAACCAGTAGCACTCTCAACTCTGGGTAGCTGCGTAGGAACCGGCTGGAACTGAAAATAATCCACAGTGATTTTTGAAGAGATTGATGTGGATTCGAGCCCACAACCTTCCAGTCAGGAGTCCGTTGCACTGACCACTACACCACAGCGACTGGTGTTTCGTTTACAATTCTAGATAGTTTTAAACTCAGAGTGATACCGTGAGAACGTATGTACAACTGAAATCCTAATGATGAGAGTGCTTCTAGCAGATGGAATCGTGTCGCGCGTGTTACGGTTCTGGTTTCACTGTTTCTTAACTCCCCCGAAACTAAGATCACAAACAAACAAACACCAAAAAAATTAGGAGAAAAAGACTGAAACTTCCCTGCTGCTCGGTCCAGTGTGAAAATACTAAAACTTCCCTGCTGCTTGGTCCTTTTCTCACACTGGACAGAGCAGCAGGGAAATTTCAGTCTTGTTCTCCTAATTTGTGTATCTAATGTTTGTTTGTGATCTTACGCTTGACAAAGGCCAGTTAGCCGAAATTTGCGCCTGTCTTGTCTTGTTGTATTAAATACGCGTTCTGATTCTTTTTTCGTACTTTTTCTGGTTCCTGTTTGCTTGAACGCGGGCAGTCACACTTGTTTTGGATTCCCCCGTAACTGTTTGTGTGTTGTTTTCTGTATTCCCACTCACACCTACCCCCCAACCCCTACTTCGTCCACCCCGAGATTATTCAATCATTCATTTATTCATATTCATTTCTATCGTTTGTCACAGCGGATTTGCCATGTGAAACTCGGGATGCTCTCCCTTTGAAAGTGCGCTGCCACAGTGTAGCGCCACCTAATTTTTTGTTTGTTTGATGTTGATTTTTTTTTTACGAGGACTTTAGAAAGGTAAACAGTCTGGTTGACCTTCAAGGAGAGGGACCCTGGAAATCAACCTATCTCTCCAATGTTATGTATCAGGGCAGTCGGACAGTGCCCTGCTCTTCTCGATTTCCGACTGCCGTGGGATCTTTAGCTTGAGCATGTCAGAAGTCACACGGGTCCGATTTGTTTTTCGTGCCCTTTCGAAGGACTAGACGATCAGTTCTAATTCCCGGGTCACAGTCAGGATGATCCTAAAAACAAAGCAGACACCACTAGAATGTTGGTAACATTAAGACGGGCAGCCAACAGGCCAGTTTTTACTGTTATTGGCTTTGATTGATCTTGAGATGTCAAATTTGGAGTCCACGCTGCTGTCACGTGAACCAACCAGATCTTCTCTTTTATCTATGATTTAGAAAATATTCTCTTCATCTAGTTGATAGACAGCTGAGCATTTGGGCATTGACTGGGGGGAGGTGGGTTTCTGTCATGTGAGACGAGTTTATTCAGAATAGCTACTTGTGTTGTGATTCAGACCTTCAATTATCTATTTATTTACTTTATATACATGTTCCTTTTTTGATGGTAAGATACACAGATACACGTGTCATTTACATGTAACCAAGATTATTCTACTGGCGGGCTGATAAAATACCAGTATAAAATATAGACTAGGTAAAACATAGTCCAGGTAGGGCCTCAGGACCTGACCAGTTCATGGGTTTATCTGCAGGTTTACATGTAAGGCTTGTGCCATGATCACTATACACATGGCACCAGTGACGTAAATGCATGTTATGGAATTCGTTCCGAGTTCGGAGACGTCATCTTGAGAAACTGAAACTGAAACTGAAACATCTGTTGAAACGTTCACCACGTGAGGGAGGTGAGTGAACCACCACAGCATTACACTAAGAACAGTGACAGCAACACACAGCTGTCTGTGTCACCCCCTCTCTGACAAACGAGGAAGTAAAGTTGCATATCAGTTTTCAGTTTCACTTACTAAGGAAGCCACGTGATGACACGGTCCAAAATGGTCAAGACACATTCTAATACCTGCACTTTAACCCTTTCACTCTCGCAACCTACACACCTCCTGAAAAAAAATTAACCTTCTCACTCCCTCGCCCGATCCACCAGCTTCCTGCAAGGCGGTTGGTGGATAGGTGAGGGAGTGAAAGGGTTAAGTTTTTGCTTTGTTGTCGTGACTGACAATGCAGAAAGCTGGCGGATAGGGTGAGGCAGTCAAAGGTTAAATTTTTGCTTTGCTGTCATGGCTTACAATACAGAAAGCGGGGTAATAGGATGAGAGAGTGAAAGGGTTAATTTTTTTTTTGGGGGGGTGTTTTTGTTTTGTGTATGTGTTGAGCTT
>CM060307.1:5881720-5884220 GCA_030674185.1 Monoplex corrugatus
TTTCTCCTAATTTTTGTATCTGGTGTTTTGTCTTGTTTTGTTAAATACGCGCTTACATTGGTTTTCTTGTTCTTCTGGTTCCTGTTTGCTTGGGCGCGGGCAGTCGCACTTGTTTTGGATCTGATGTTTGTTTGTGATCTTACGCTTGACAAAGGCCACTTGACCGAAAATGTTCACCTGTCTTGTCTTGTTGTATTAAATACGCGTTCTTATTCTTTTTTCGTGTTTTTTTTTTCTTATCTCCCCACTTTGCCATTCGGTTTGTAAACAAGGTAACTGATGACTGGGTCCGAATGGGTCATGCAGCGCATGGACAGCTCCCCTTTGCTTGATGAAATGACTATCGAGTGGCGTCGGGAGCATGGAAGATGACTGTGTGGAGAGTGGCGGGGGCGTTGGTGCTGTAGGTCCCATCCGCACTCTCATGGTGTTTCTTGTTGACTTAACAAAGCAGATGTTTGTGAATTTTCATTAAAAAGCTGTTTAGTGAAGTGCGTGACTTTGATGTTGGTGGGCAATATTCAGAGATACAGACCAGAAAACGAGACATTTGCTGTAACTATGGTTACTCTTGGTCTTGGAAATGTGTGTGGCGTGTCTAGCCTGGAGGTAAAATAGGGTACAGGAGGTGTGGATAGTTATGAGGGTGAAGGAGATGATGGACAAAATCTTCCCTGCTCTAGCCTCGACCCCCAAATACGACAGCGTCCTTTCGTAATGTTTATTCCCATTGGGAATATTTTCATTTGGGCGAATTCCCATTGGATCAATTTCTATTAGGGTTGTTCACAGTTCCCATCTTTCCCACCGGGTTTGCACGAGACAGAACCGGTTTGTTGTCCCGTTCGACCTGCTCTGACTGTGATGAGACATATACTTAAACACATGATCTCTCTGTTTCTGTCTGTCTTGTCTGTCTCTCTCTCTCTCTCTCTCTCTTCTTTCTCTTCTCTCTCTTCTCTTCTCTCTCTCTCTCTCTCTCTCTTCTTTCTTTCTTTCTCTCTCTCTCTCTTTCTTTCTCTCTCTCTCTCCATCCCTCTCTCTCACCTTCCCTCCCTCTTTCTCTCTCTCTCTCTCTCTCTCTCCCTCCCTCCCTCCCCCCCTCTCTCTCTCTCTCTTTCTGACTCACACACACTGACTTGTTTTACATACGTGCTTTCTAATGAAAGGGAGAGAGACAATCACAATGACAATGACAATAACAATAACAATGGTATTCTGTGATTCTTTACAACGGTGCATGAAATTAGCGAAAAGCTATTTTTTTCCACATTGCCGTTGCTGTCTAGAACTAAGAAAGTGCTTAAAAAATTTTTTAAAAAAACATCAATCATCAATAGATCAATAACATAAAACATGATGCATAAGGAAACGAAAGAGTACCAGCATTTGTTTAGTTTGAGAGCGAGTTAAGAGATTTGAGACAGACAGACAGACATGGATAGAGATAAAGACAGAGAAACACAGAGCGAGGGAGGAGACAGAGACAGATGGAGAGAGAGTCAGACAGACAGACAGAGAGAGAGGAGACAGAGAAATATGGAGAGAGTCAGACAGACAGACAGACAGAGAGGAGAAAGACAGACAGGCAGAGACAAAGACACAGAGAGAGAGAGGTGACAGACATAGGGAGAGAGTCAGACAGACAGACAGAGAGAGAGGAGAGAGACATATGGAGAGAGAGTCAGACAGACAGACAGACAAGAGAGGAGACAGAGAAATATGGAGAGAGTCAGACAGACAGACAGACAGTCAGACAGAGAGGAGAAAGAGCAGACAGGCAGAGACAAGAGAGAGAGAGGAGGTGACAGACATAGGGAGAGAGTCAGACAAAGAGAGGAGACAGAGACATATGGAGGGAGAGTCAGACAGACAGACAGACAGACAGGACGAAGACAGACAGACAGAGAGGAGACAGAGACATATGGAGAGAGTGTCAGATAGACAGAGAGGAGAAAGACAGACAGACAGACAGACACACAGAGAGAGGAGACAGAGACATATGGACAGAGAGTCAGACAGATATACAGACAGAGAGGAGACAGACAGAGGAGACAGAGACATATGGAGAAAGTGTCAGACAGAGAGGAGAAAGACAGACAGACAGAGAGGAGAAAGACAGACAGACAGAGACAAAGACAGACAGACAGACAGGCAGAGAGGAGACAGAGACATATGGAGAGAGACACACAGACAGAGAGGAGAAAGACAGACAGACAGAGACAAAGAGGAGAAAGACAGACAGACAGATCTGCAGAGAGGAGACAGAGACATATGGAGAGAGACAGACAGACAAAGGGGAGAAAGACAGACAGACAGAGACAAAGACAGACAGACAGACAGAGAGGAGACAGAGACATATGGAGAGAGACAGACAGAGAGGAAAAAGACAGACAGATAGAGACAAAGACAGACAGACAGACAGACAAGCAGAGAGGAGACAGAGACATATGGAGACAGACAGACAGACAGACAAAGCCCAAGGTATCCCAGTCTACCC
>CM060307.1:5891720-5899220 GCA_030674185.1 Monoplex corrugatus
ACAGACAGAGCGAGAGAGAGGGAAAGACAGACAGACAGAGCGAGAGAGGGAAAGACAGACAGACAGAGTGAGAGAGAGGGAAAGACAGACAGACAGACAGAGTGAGAGAGAGGGAAAGACAGACAGACAGACAGATGAGAGAGAGGGAAAGACAGACAGACAGACAGAGCGAGAGAGAGGGAAAGACAGACAGAGCGAGAGAGAGGGAAAGACAGACAGACAGATCGAGAGAGAGGGAAAGACAGACAGACAGAGCGAGGGGAGAGGGAAAGACAGACAGACAGAGTGAGAGAGAGGGAAAGACAGACGGACAGACAGAGCGAGAGAGAGGGAAAGGACAGACAGACAGACACGAGCGAGAGAGAGGGAAAGATAGACAGACAGATCGAGAGTGAGGGAAAGACAGACAGACAGACAGAGCGAGAGGAGGGAAAGACAGACAGACAGAGCAAGAGAGAGGGAAAGACAGACAGACAGACAGAGTGAGAGAGAGGGAAAGACAGACGACAGACAGAGCGAGAGAAGGGAAAGACAGACAGACAGACAGAGCGAGAGAGAGGGAAGAAGACAGACAGACAGATCGAGAGAGAGGGAAAGACAGACAGACAGAGCAGAGAGAGAGGGAAAGACAGACAGACAGAGTGAGAGAGAGGGAAAGACAGACGGACAGACAGAGCGAGAGAGAGGGAAAACAGACAGACAGACAGAGCGAGAGAGAGGGAAAGATAGACAGACAGATCGAGAGTGAGGGAAAGACAGACAGACAGACAGAGCGAG
Organism: Monoplex corrugatus; assembly: GCA_030674185.1. Classification (NCBI taxonomy): domain Eukaryota; kingdom Metazoa; phylum Mollusca; class Gastropoda; order Littorinimorpha; family Ranellidae; genus Monoplex; species Monoplex corrugatus. Next base: position 5,892,498 of record CM060307.1, read on the forward strand.
AGTAGGGAAAGACAGACAGACAGACAGAGCGAGAGAGAGGGAAAGACAGACAGACAGATCGAGAGAGAGGGAAAGACAGACAGACAGAGGAGAGAGAGGGAAAGACAGACAGAGACAGAGTGAGAGAGAGGGAAAGACAGACGGACAGACAGAGCGAGAGAGAGGGAAAGACAGACAGACAGACAGAGCGAGAGAGAGGGAAAGAAGACAGACAGATCGAGAGTGAGGGAAAGACAGACAGACAGACAGAGCGAGAGTGAGGGAAAGACAGACAGACAGAGCAAGAGAGAGGGAAAGACAGGACAGAAGACAGAGTGAGAGAGAGGGAAAGACAGACGGGACAGACAGAGCGAGAGAGAGAGAAAGAACAGGACAGAAGACAGAGCGAGAGAGAGGGAAAGAAGACAGACAGATCGAGAGTGAGGAAAGACAGACAGACAGAGCGAGAGTGAGGGAAAGACAGACAGACAGAGCAAGAGAGAGGGAAAGCAGACAGACAGACAGAGCGAGATAGAGGGAAAGACAGACAGGCAGAGCGAGAGAGAGGGAAAGACAGACAGACAGACAGAGCGAGAGAGAGGGAAAGACAGACAGACAGACAGAGCGAGAGAGAGGGAAAGACAGACAGACTGACAGAGCGAGAGAGAGGGAAAGACAGACAGACAGACAGATCGAGAGAGAGGGAAAGATAGACAGACAGACAGATCGAGAGTGAGGGAAAGACAGACAGACAGACAGATCGAGAGTGAGGGAAAGACAGACAGACAGACAGAGCGAGAGAGAGGGAAAGACAGACAGACAGAGCAAGAGAGAGGGAAAGATAGACAGACAGAGCGAGAGAGAGGGAAAGACAGACAGACAGACAAGAGAGAGGGAAAGACAGACAGACAGACAGAGCGAGAGAGAGGAAAGACAGACAGACAGACAGAGCGAGAGTGAGGGAAAGACAGACAGACAGACAGAGCGAGAGAGGGAAAGACAGACAGACAGAGCGAGAGAGAGGGAAAAACAGACAGACAGACAGAGCAAGAGAGGGAAAGAGAGAGAAAGGGAGAGACAGAGCAAAAGAGAGGGAAAGAGAGAGAGAGAGAGAGAGGGGAGAGAGAGAGAAAGGGAGAGACAGAGCTAGAGAGAGGGAAAGAGCGAGATAGAGACAGAGTGGGAGAGAGAGGAAAGAGAGAGAGGGAGAGAGGGATAAAGAGCGAGAGAGAGGGAAAGAGCGAGACAGAGACAGAGTGGGAGAGAGAGGGAGAGAGAGGGGAAGAGCGAGACAGAGTGGGAGAGAGAGGGGAAGAGAGAGAGAGAGAGAGAAAGGGAGAGAGAGGGAGAGAGAGGGGAAGAGCGAGACAGAGACAGAGTGGGAGAGAAGGGAAAGAGAGAGAGGGAGAGAGGGATAAAGAGCGAGAGAGAGGGAAAGAGATAGACAGAGACAGAGTGGGAGAGAGAGGGAAAGAGAGAGAGAGAGGGAGGGAGAGACAGGGCGAAGAGAGGGGGAGGTAGGGAGACAGACCGACAGACAGAGAAGACAGACAGACAAGACGGAGAGACAAACAGATCGAGCGAGCGAGCGGAAGAGAGAGAGAGAGAGAGAGAGAAGAGAGAAGAGAAGAAGAACCGACCGACAGAGATAGAGACAGAGAGAGAAGACAGACAGACAGACAGAGACAGACAGAGAAGACAGACAGACAGAGATAGACAGAGACAGAGATAGACAGAGAGACAGAGACAGAGAGAGGGAATCAGACATACAGACAGACGAATTCAATCGTCAATGTGATCTTGAAATAATTAAACAGTGTCGTGGTGTTGCATGACCAACGCAATATACTGCGTGCTGATCTCTATAACGCTGTCTTGTCTAAAGGGGGTTACTTCTCTGAAGACCTTCTGTTGTCTAGTTCTCCCTAGGAGTTTCTTTCTACTGTACATGGTCAATCCATTGACTTCCGGGAATAGTTCGGAGGACATTCGGGAAAGACCGAAGGACACTGGGAAAGACTAGATCTGCGGGCTTTGTGGGTTGGCTCCCACCTTGCCTTTGATAACATGCCACGAGTTCTTTAAATGAAAGATGCTCCCAGGATTCACCGAAAGGGGGAGAGAATGATGAATCCATCGGCACTGACTCCATCACGACTGGAAACGCACAACGGATCATGATTAATGACCAGATGGAATTTCCGTGTGCGTGTGGAAGGAGATTCACCATCAAACGCGGCATGAAGATCCACAGGACAAAAATGGGCTGTTTGAAGACTCATACGAACCAGCAGCAGCGCACTGCGATAGCAGGTGAGACGTTGGATGACCAAGGCCAGGAACTAAACCATAGTGCCAAGGACATCCACGCTGATGGTTCTGGTGCGGATTTTGCACAAGCTCTTAACGCCAAACGTGGAAAACTCAATTTGCCGCCTGCCGTGCAAAAGAACAATGGAAGAAATTAGATGAGGAACTTGTCCTTAAGCTGAATGCGCTAATAGGGAACACTACGCTGGAACACAAACTTGACACATACGGAGACATCATATACTCTATCTGCAGGGACACTTATGGAGTGAAGCAGCCAAAGACAAAAACGCCTCCCAGAAATCCAGAAGACAGCAACAGATGGAGAGCATCCGGAGGGAGAAAAGGAAGCTTAAAAAGCGAATGAAAACTGCCTCAGAATTCGAGAAGCAAGGGCTCCTGGAACTCTGGAAAGATCTGAAGCCAAACACAATGCTCTCAGCAAAGTGGAATCAGCAAGGCGAAGAAAGAGCAAAAAGAAGAAGACTCAAGATCGTTTCTTCAAAGATCCCTTTGACTTTGCAAGAAAGCTGTTTGAACAACCCAAATCAGGGACTCTCACAGTGGGCAAGGAAAACCCTAGAGCAGCATCTCAGGGAAACATATTCCGATTCTCAGCGCGAGGCACCACTTGAAATCCAGAATCTGGTCTGGCCTGCAGCGCCAGAAGGAAAATTCAATAACAAACCACCAACACTGGATGAAGTGAAGAACGTAGTAAAGAAAGCCAGAGCCAAGTCAGCACCTGGACCAAACGGAATACCATACCTGCTCTACAAGAAATGCCCAAAAGTGCTCGAGTGGCTCCACAAGATGATTCGATCAGCATGGAGGAACCAGAAGATCAGGACCAATGGATGAGAGCTGAGGGAGTGTACATTCCGAAGGAGCAGAACTCCAGCAGCATCAACCAGTTCAGGCCAATATCACTTCTGAACGTCGGTGGGAAAATCTTCTTCTCTGTTATGGCAGCAAGACTGACAAAATACCTGACTGAAAACAAGTATCTGGATATGTCAGTCCAAAAGGGAGGCATACCAGGAATGCCTGGATGCTTGGAACATGCCACGTTGATTTGGGATGCCATCCAAAAAGCAAGAACAGAGAAGAGAGACATTGACGTAGTTTGGCTGGATCTGGCGAATGCATATGGATCAGTTCCACACGATATGATCCAGCTGGCTCTTGAAATGTATCACATCCCAGAAAACATCCGAACAATGCTGAGGAAGTATTTCCAAGGGTTCTCAATGCGGTTCTCTACCAAAGAATACACCACGGACTGGATAGACCTAGAGGTGGGCATTGCAATGGGCTGTGCAATCTCTCCCATACTGTTCGTGTTGGCAATGGAAGTCATCTTGAAAGCTGCAATGAAGAGTTCAGGTCCAGTGAATCTGGGAGATGGATACCAGATGCCTCCTCTGAAAGCTTTCATGGATGACACAACAGTCTTGTCCACGGATGAGGAAGAGACACACCAAATCTTAAACAGCTGGATGAGCTGGTGGCCTCTTCAAGAAAGAGGTTCAAACCAAAGAAATCCCGAAGTCTCTCACTGCGAAAAGGAAAAGTGGCAGATTCAGTCAAATTCATGGTAGCCAACCAAGCCATCCCCACTGTCACAGAAGAGCCAGTAAAAAGTCTCGGAAGATGGTATGATGACTCCCTGAAAGACACACAAAGGGATGTGAAACCAAGCAAACAGCAGAAGAAGGCCTGAAGAAAATAGATAACTGCGGACTGCCAGGCAAATACAAAGTCTGGTGTCTACAGTTCATGCTGATACCAAACTGCTGTGGCCACTGCTAATCTATGACATTTGCACCAGCACAGTGGAACGCAATGGAAGCCAAAATCAACAAATACACAAGAAAATGGCTCGGTGTCCCACCTGGTCTCACTGATGTTGCATTCTACTGTCGTCAAGCAATGCTGAAGCTACCTCTCAAATCCATAGTGGAGGAATACAAAGTTGGAAAAGCAAGACTGTTGAGCATGCTGGAGGAATCGAAAGACAATATCGTGAGATCAGTTCAGCCAAAGCTGAGAACTGGCAAAAATGGAAAGTCCAAGAGGCTGTAAACAATGCCAAGAGAAACCTCAGCATCAAAGAAATAATTGGACACACGCAAACCAACAGACGGGACTGGGAGCAACAAAAATGCAGTGGTGGTCCAAAGCCAAAGGGAAGGAAAAAAGAGACATGATCATACAGGAGTTGAAGAAAGAAGAAGATGTCAAAAGAGTGCAGAAGGCAGTCCAGCAAGGTCAACAGGGGCAATGGACAATATGGGACAGTGCACTCCATAGAAGTCTCAGCTGGAACGATAGGGGCACATGCCCTCTAAGGATAAGCTTCCTCCTCAGATCTGTATATGACCTGCTCCCCTCGAATGCAAACTTAGTGAAATGGGGGAAATCAGATGACCCAGCATGTCCGCTCTGTCAGAAGAAACAAACAGTGGAACATGTTCTAAGCTCTTGCAAAGTAGCGCTAGCCCAAGGAAGGTATACATGGAGGCACAACCAAGTTCTGAAAGTGATCACAGACGTGGTTAGCGAAAAAACCATGACCCCAAACGCACCAATTGCTATGACAACGTTCTACAAAGCAGGAGGGAAACAGGTCTGGCCCGAAATTGCTATGACAACCAGCACATTGCCAAAGGGTCTTCTGGATGGAGCAATCGACTGGGAGTGTACAGCAGACCTCCCAGAGTGGAGAAATTACCCAGATGTCATCAGCAAGACAGGCATGAGACCAGACATCGCTCTCCACTCTGACTCCTCGAAACAAGTGATTCTGATAGAACTCACTGTGCCATACGAAAGCAGAATGGAAGAAGCACATATCTACAAGACCGAAAAATACGCCGGTCTTGCCAGCACCCTGAAGAAAGCAGGTCTGCGGGTCAAAATCTTCGCCATAGAGGTCGGGGCAAGAGGGTTTGTGGGCACCTCCGCTTATGATCTCATGAAACAACTCGCCATTTCTGGGAAGAAGAGGACTAGAGCCCTTAAAGCGATGGCAGAGGCAGCAGAAAGGAGCTCAAGCTGGATCTGGGCAAGGAGGAACCAAAATGAACTTCATAAGGATTAAATTCCCTACAGATGATGTGTGCCCCGTTAGCACATTGGTAAAACCGCGTACCGCAGTTCTGAAGCGCAGAATCGCCCAGGTTCGATCCCCGGCGTGGGAAAAAAAAAATAGACACCAGCAGAAGGGCATCCAGGAGTCATGACCTGGATGTGGCCCGGACCCCCGAGAGTGTAAGGAGTTCAGGGCCGAAACACTTGTCTAAAGGGGGTTACTTCTCTGAAGACCTTCTGTTGTCTAGCTCTCCCTAGAGTTTCTTTCTACCTGTCTTCACATCTCTGACCGCTTGTTGTTGTTTGTTTGTTTCTTTGTCCCAGCGTACAAGCGTGATTAGGGACTGTCTTGTGATTTCTTTTGTCCTGATACTAACTGTACGTGGGTTGGATTGGGTTAAGGCTGGCTGGTTTGGTAGAGCCATGGACTCAAGATCTGATATCTTGAATTCAATCCCAGCCCGCAACATTAACAACTGGCCTGTTCTCTGCCCCATCTTAATGTTTCCATCATTCTGGTGGTGTCAGCTTACTGTTTGATAGGTCCACTGGCCTGTTGGCTGCCCTTCTTAATGTTTCCATCATTCTGGTGTGTCAGCTTACTGTTTGATAGGTCCACTGGCCTGTTGGCTGCCCATCTTAATGTCTCCATCATTCTGGTGGTGTCAGCTTACTGTTTGATAGGTCCACTGGCCTGTTGGCTGCCCTTCTTAATGTCTCCATCATTCTGGTGGTGTCAGCTTACTGTTTGATAGGTCCACTGGCCTGTTGGCTGCCCTTCTTAATGTTTCCATCATTCTGGTGGTGTCAGCTTACTGTCTGATAGGTCCACTGGCCTGTTGGCTGCCCATCTTATTGTTTCCATCATTCTGGTGGTGTCGCTTACTGTTTGATAGGTCCACTGGCCTGTTGGCTGCCCATCTTATTGTTTCCATCATTCTGGTGGTGTTAACTTAGTGTTTCATAGGTCACTCTTCCCCCTTTTCCCATTTCAAGACCTTGCATTTCTGTTTGTGCTTAACGGTGAGCATGCACAGGCGTAACTGTCAGATTAGCACTTTTTTGTGATATTATGTATGTGTACGTCTCTTTTTTTAATTTGCATGATTTAAATTTATAATGCAGGCTGTTACATTTATTGTACCCATAATTTTAGTTGATTTTATTGTAAATATTGAACATCAGTTTTGTGGACGTTCATTGTAACAAGATTTTAGTCTATTTCATTGTATATATGAAAATGAATTTGAATATAGATAAAATCTTTCAAGACCTTGCCAGCGCATAGGGTTTTGCTCAGGTATCGGAACTCTGTCAGATAACTACTGGCAGATTTGGGTG
>CM060307.1:5904220-5906720 GCA_030674185.1 Monoplex corrugatus
ACTGATAGAACAGAGACTGAGAGAGAGAGAAGACAGACAGAACAGAGACACAGAGAGAGAGAAAGACAGAACAGAGACATAGAACAGAGAGAGAAAGACTGACAAAACAGAACACAGAGAAGAGAGAGAAGACAGAAAGAGACAGAGAGACAACGAGAGATAGAGACAGACAGAACAGAGACAGAGAGGGAAAGAGAGAGAAAGAGAAAGAGAGAGAATACAAAGCTGATGATCAGAAAAGACATACAGACGAACGGACAGACTGACAAACAAACAAATTGACAAACAGACTTACAGACTGACAAACAGACAGATGACAAACAGACTAATACATCAAGCAACAAGAAATAATCGCATTACACACACACGACTCCTCACTACACACACCAACACACAAATCTTCACAATCAGATTGCATCAGAAGTAGTGGCGCCAACAACGCACACGACGCACCGCTGGGGTGGGGAGTGAGAGAGGGGGAGTGAGAGAGGGGGATGGGGGAGTGGGAGGAGACACTCTAGGGATGGAGGAAGGGGTGGACTGGGGGGTGATGAAGATCAATGGAAAGACTTTGCCTAATCCATGACGGGCTTCAACCATGATGGCGGCGTTTGGTTTCGGCTATTCCCATTGGGGATATTTCCATTTGGACACATTCCCGTTGGGCTAATTTCTAGTTGGATTATTCACAATTGAGTCTCTTCCTCACGAAGCCTACATCTCGACAAAACTAGTTTATGGTTTTGACCGGCCTATCATTGACAAGTGTGTGTGTGTGTGTGTGTGTGTGTGTGTGTGTGTGTGTGTGTGTGTGTGTGTGTGTGTGTGTGTGTGTGTGTGTTGTGTGTCTGTGTGTTCGTTCGTTCTTTAATTTAACGTCTGTTCACTATGAGTGTGTGTGTGTGTGTGTGTGTGGTGTGTGTGTGTGTGTGTGTGTGTGTGTGTGTGTATGTGTTTGTGTGTGGGGGGGGGAGTCTGTGTGTGTGTGTGTGTGTGTGTGTGTGTGTGTGTGTGGTGTGTGTGTGGTGTATTGTGCGTGTGCGCGCTCGCGAGTGTCTGTATGTGGTATGTATGTGTTTGTGTGTGTGTGTGTGTGTGTTTTTGTGTGTGTGTGTGTGTGCGTGTGTGTGTGTGTGTGTGTATGTTTTGTGTATGTGTGTGTGTACGCGCTCGCGCATGCGCGCGTGTGTAGTATGTGTATATATGTGTGTATGTGTGTGCGTGTCTGTCTGTCTGTGTGTGTAGTGTGTAGTGGTGTGTGTGTGTGTGTGTGTGTGTGTGTGTGTGTCTGTGTGTGTGTGTGCGCGTGGATGTGTAGTGTATGTGTGCGTGTGCGCGCTCGCGAGCGTCTGTATGTGGTATGTATGTATGTGTATGTATGTGTTTGTGTGTGTGCGTGTTTGTGTGTGTGTGCGTGTGTGTGTGTATATGTGTGTGTGTTTGTGTGTGTGCGTGTATATGTTTTGTGTATGTGTGCGTGTGCGCGCTCGCGCATGCGCGCGTGTATAGCATGTGTATATATGTGTGTATTCGTGTGTGTGTGCGTGTGTGTGTGTAGTCTGTTAGTCTGTCTGTCTGTCTGTCTGTCTGTCTGTCTGCCTGCTGTCTGTCTGTCTGTCTGTCTGTCTGCTGTCTGTCTGTCTGTCTGTCTGTCTGCCTGCCTGTCTGCCTGCCTGTCTGACTGTCTGTCTGTCTGTCTGTCTGTCTGACAGAGAGAGAGAGTTGCGTGCATCATTGAGAGAAGAGACAAATGGTTTCCGAATCTCCTGACGTGATGTGTGCTCAGAGTGGGGAGGGAGAGAGAGGAAACGGGAGGGTGTGAACAGAAAGACTCAGACGAGGACTCAACGTGGCCAAATGGTTGTAACAGAGTACTGTTTGGGAGTGGTGTGTTCGAACCCCCACCGGGCCAAAAATATCATTATGTTTCAGTTTCAGTTTCACTTTCTCAAAATGACGTCTACGCCCTCGTAACGAGTTCCATATGCATTGACGTCACTGCTGCCATGTGATGAAGAAAGATCCAGAATGATCATGGCATAAACCTTAAGCCTGCACATAAACCCATGAGCTGGCCAGATCCTGAGGCGATGTCCTGGGTTGGAACTAAACGCGATATCGAGTCATTGAGAATACCCCACGTCCAAATTTCATTCACTTCATGGATATGTCGTTGAGGACGTTGCTTGCATTTCTTATTCAATGCTGCAGGTGTCTGTATCTCTCGAGCCTGGTGGACGCCAGGATATATTTACGAAGTAAACGTAGAGTATAACCCTATCACGCATTCTCAATCCCAGAAGTAACTAAACAGCATCATGATCATTGTCACTATTAGCATGAAATCATTAATCATGTTAGCATCATGAAAATTGTCCCAGATTCTCTGTTTCAGTTTCAGTTTCTCAAGATGACGTCTCTGCGCTCGGAATGAATTCCATATGCACTATCGTCACAGGTGCCATGTGATGGAGAAAATCCAGAATGATCACGGCACAAG
>CM060307.1:5911720-5916720 GCA_030674185.1 Monoplex corrugatus
CAAGTCAAGTGAAGTCAAGTCAAGCCAAGTCAAGTCAAACCAAGTCAAGTCAACTCAAGTCAAGTCAAGTCAAGTCAAACCAAGTCAAGTCAAGTCAAGTCAAGTCAAGTCAGGTCAAATCAAGTCACGTCATGTCACGTCAAGTCAGTTCAGATCAAATCAGATCAAGTCATGTCACGTCAAGTCAGGTCAGATCAGATCAGATCAGATCAAGTCACGTCAAGTCACGTCAAATCACGCCAAGTCATTTCAAAGCAAGTCACATCACGTCAGGTCTAGGTGGAACAAGTCAGATCAATCAAGTCACGTAACGTCAAGTCACGTTAGGTCAGGTTTGGTGAAATCAGGTCAGATCAAGTCATGTCACGTCAAGTCACATCGTCACGTCAGGTCAGATAAAGTCAGGTCAAGTCACGTCTGTTCAAGTTAGGACAAATCAGATCAGATCAAGTCACGTCACGTCAAATCACGTCAACTTAAGAAATATATGAAGAAGCAATTTAAACTAAAGAAAAAATAGATTCACTCTTTCACGCAATCCTCTTTGCTGTAGGTCATCAGCATCATCATCATATGCCCTGCCGCACGGCGTTGGCGATCATGGCCCTCCTTACGAATCTATCCCCTGTCGCTGCAAGTAGGCCACATCTTCCACTCTGTCTGTCCTCAGCCACTCTGCAAGTCCGTCCAGTATTTTATCCCTGGGTCCTCTCTCTACCTCCATCTTTCCTGTTGTGACTGTGTCATACATTCCTCCATCTTTACTGTTGTGACAGTGTCATCCATCCCTCCATCTTTCCTGTTGTGACTGTGTCATACATCCTCCATCTTTCCTGTTGTGACAGTGTCTATCCATCCCTCCATCTTTCCTGTTGTGACAGTGTCATCCATCCCTCCATCTTTCCTGTTGTGACTGTGTCATACATTCCTCCATCTTTCCTGTTGTGACTGTGTCATACATCCCTCCATCTTTCTGTTGTGACTGTGTCATACATCCCTCCATCGTTGTTACTGTGTCATACATCCCTCCATCTTTCTTGTTGTGACTGTGTATACATCCCTCCATCTTTCCTGTTGTGACTGTGTCACTAATCCCTCCATCTTTACCCGTTGTGACTGTGTCATACATCCCTCCATCTTTCCTGTTGTGACTGTGTCATACATCCCTCCATCTTTACTGTTGTACGTGTCATACATCCCTCCATCTTTCCTGTTGTGACTGTGTCATACATCTCCTCCATCTTTACTGTTGTGACAGTGTCATCCATCCCTCCATCTTTCCTGTTGTACTGTGTCATACATCCCTCCATCTTTCTTGTTGTGACTGTGTCATACATCCCTCCATCTTTCTTGTTGTGACTGTGTCATACATCCCTCCATCTTTCCTGTTGTGACTGTGTCATACATCCCTCCATCGTTGTTGTGACTGTGTCATACATCCCTCCATCTTTCTGTGTGTGACTGTGTCACACATCCCTCCATCTTCGTTGTTGACTGTGTCATACATCCCTCCATCTTTACTGTTGTGACTGTGTCATACATCCTCCATCTTCTGTGTACTGTGTCATCATACATCCCTCCATCTTTCCTGTTGTTACCTGTGTCATACATCCCTCCATCTTTCTGTTGTTACTGTGTCATACATCCCTCCATCTTTCTGTTGTGACTGTGTCATACATCCCTCCATCTTTACTGTTGTGACTGTGTCATACATCCCTCCATCTTTCCTGTTGTTACTGTGTCATACATCCCTCCATCTTTACTGTTGTGACTGTGTCATACATCCCTCCATCTTTACTGTTGTTACTGGTGTCATACATCCCTCCATCTTTCCTGTTGTGACTGTGTTATACATCCATCTCCATCTTTACTGTTGTGACTGTGTCATACATCCCTCCATCTTTCTGTTGTGACTGTGTCATACATCCCTCCACTTTCTTTTACTGTGTTACGCATTTTGTGACTGTGTCATACATCCCTCCATCTTTACTGTTGTGACTGTGTCATACATCCTCATCTCTACTCCATAATCTATTTACTGTTGTGACTGTGTCATACATCCCTCCATCTTTACTGTTGTGACTGTGTCATACATCCCTCCATCTTTACTGTTGTGACTGTGTCATACATCCCTCCATCTTTACTGTTGTACTGTGTCATACATCCACTCCATCTTTCCTGTTGTGACTGTGTCATACATCCCTCCATCTTTCCTGTTGTGACTGTGTCATACATCCCTCCATCTTTACTGTTGTGACTGTGTCATACATCCCTCCATCTTTCCTGTTGTGACTGTGTTCATACATCCCTCCATCTTTCCTGTTGTGACTGTGTCATACATCCCTCCATCTTTCTGTTGTGACTGTGTCATACATCCCTCCATCTTTCCTGTTGTGACTGTGTTCATACATCCCTCCATCTTTACTGTTGTGTAACTCGTGATGTCATACATCCCTCCATCTTTCCTGTTGTGACTGTCATACATCCCTCCATCTTTACTGTTGTGACTGTGTCATACATCCCTCCATCTTTACTGTTGTGACTGTGTCATACATCCCTCCATCTTTACTGTTGTGACTGTGTCATACATCCCTCCATCTTTACTGTTGTTACTGTGTCATACATCCCTCCATCTTTCCTGTTGTTACTGTGTCATACATCCCTCCATCTTTCCTGTTGTGACTGTGTCATACATCCCTCCATCTTTCCTGTTGTTACTGTGTCATACATCCCTCCATTTTTCCTGTTGTTACTGTGTCATACATCCCTCCATCTTTACTGTTGTTACTGTGTCATACATCCCTCCATCTTTCCTGTTGTTACTGTGTTATACATCCCTCCATCTTTACTGTTGTTACTGTGTCATACATCCCTCCATCTTTCCTGTTGTTACTGTGTCACACATCCCTCCATCTTTACTGTTGTTACTGTGTCATACATCCCTCCATCTTTCCTGTTGTTACTGTGTCATACATCCCTCCATCTTTCCTGTTGTTACTGTGTCATACATCCCTCCATCTTTCCTGTTGTTACTGTGTCATACATCCCTCCATCTTTCCTGTTGTTACTGTGTCATACATCCCTCCATCTTTCCTGTTGTTACTGTGTCATACATCCCTCCATCTTTACTGCTGTTTCTGTGTCATACATCCCTCCATCTTTCCTGTTGTTACTGTGTCATACATCCCTCCATCTTTAATGTTGTTACTGTGTTATACATCCCTCCATCTTTACTGTTGTTACTGTGTCTTACATCCCTCCATCTTTACTGTTGTTACTGTGTCATACATCCCTCCATCTTTACTGTTGTTACTTATCATACATCCCTCCATCTTTAATGTTGTTACTGTGTTATACATCCCTCCATCTTTACTGTTGTTACTGTGTCATACATCCCTCCATCTTTACTGTTGTTACTGTGTCATACATCCCTCCATCTTTACTGTTGTTACTGTGTCATACATCCCTCCATCTTTACTGTTGTTACTGTATCATACATCCCTCCATCTTTCCTGTTGTTACTGTGTCATACATCCCTCCATCTTTCCTGTTGTTACTGTGTCATACATCCCTCCATCTTTACTGTTGTTACTGTGTTATACATCCCTCCATCTTTACTGTTGTTACTGTGTCATACATCCCTCCATCTTTACTGTTGTTACTGTATCATACATCCCTCCATCTTTCCTGTTGTTATTGTGTCATACATCCCTCCATCCTTCCTGTTGTTACTGTGTCATACATCCCTCCATCTTTACTGTTGTGACTGTGTCACACATCCCTCCATCTTTACTGTTGTCACTGTGTTATACATCCCTCCATCTTTCCTGTTGTTACTGTGTCATACATCCCTCCATCTTTACTGTTGTTACTGTGTCATACATCCCTCCATCTTTACTGTTGTCACTGTGTTATACATCCCTCCATCTTTCCTGTTGTTACTGTGTCATACATCCCTCATCTTTACTGTTGTTACTGTGTCATACATCCCTCCATCTTTACTGTTGTTACTGTGTTATACATCCCTCCATCTTTACTGTTGTGACTGTGTCATATATCCCTCCATCTTTACTGTTGTGACTGTGTCATACATCCCTCCATCTTTACTGTTGTTACTGTGTCATACATCCCTCCATCTTTACTGTTGTGACTGTGTCATACATCCCTCCATCTTTACTGTTGTTACTGTGTCATACATCCCTCCATCTTTACTGTTGTTACTGTGTCATACATCCCTCCATCTTTACTGTTGTTACTGTGTCATACATCCCTCCATCTTTACTGTTGTTACTGTGTCATACATCCCTCCATCTTTACTGTTGTGACTGTGTCATACATCCCTCCATCTTTACTGTTGTTACTGTGTCATACATCCCTCCATCTTTACTGTTGTTACTGTGTCATACATCCCTCCATCTTTCTTGTTGTGACTGTGTCATACATCCCTCCATCTTTACTGTTGTTACTGTGTCATACATCCCTCCATCTTTACTGTTGTGACTGTGTCATACATCCCTCCATCTTTACTGTTGTGACTGTGTTATACATCCCTCCATCTTTACTGTTGTGACTGTGTTATACATCCCTCCATCTTTACTGTTGTGACTGTGTTATACATCCCTCCATCTTTCCTGTTGTGACTGTGTTATACATCCCTCCATCTTTACTGTTGTTACTGTGTCATACATCCCTCCATCTTTACTGTTGTGACTGTGTTATACATCCCTCCATCTTTACTGTTGTGACTGTGTTATACATCCCTCCATCTTTACTGTTGTGACTGTGTTATACATCCCTCCATCTTTACTGTTGTGACTGAGTCATACATCCCTCCATCTTTACTGTTGTTACTGTGTTATACATCCCTCCATCTTTACTGTTGTTACTGTGTCATACATCCCTCCATCTTTACTGTTGTGACTGTGTTATACATCCCTCCATCTTTACTGTTGTGACTGTGTCATACATCCCTCCATCTTTCCTGTTGTGCATTGTGTTAT
>CM060307.1:5919220-5921720 GCA_030674185.1 Monoplex corrugatus
CCACAAGAAAAAGTCACACACAGTGAGGTCCGGGGATCTGGCAGGCCAAGCACAGAGAGCAAGGTCTTTAGCACCTCTCCTCCCAATCCATCGCTGAGGCACGTTTTCATTCAGATAAGCTCTAACCCCGAGATGCCAATGGGGTGGTGCTCCATCTTGCTGAAAAATGAAGTCATTCGAATCTGCTTGCAGTAAAGTGAATAGCCAGTTTTGGAGCATTTCGAGATAGGTTTGTCCTGTAACGGTGTTTCCTTCAAAGAAAAAGGGACCATAGACCTTGTCTTGAGACACAGCACAGAAGACGTTCACTTTAGGGGAATCTCTTTCATGCTCAACAGTTTCATGTGGGTGATCTGTTCCCCAAATGCGCACATTGTGACGATTGACTGTGCCGCTCAAATGGAAAGTCGCTTCGTCACTAAAAACTAAACGTGAAAAGAGAGTTTCATCACCTTCCTCCATCTCCAGCATTGACTCACAGAATGTCCTCCGCATCACCTTGTCATCATTAGTAAGTGCTTGGACGAGGCTTAGTTTGTATGGTTTCATGTGTAATCGTCTCTTTAACACACGCCAGACAGTGGTATGAGGGATGGCAAGCTGAAGACTTGCTCGACGTACGGACTTACGTGGGCTGCTCTCAAATGCATCATGAATCCTCTCCACTTGCTCCTCTGTAACACGTGGTCTTCCAGGACTCTTTCCTTTGCACAGACACCCACTCTCTTTAAACTGTCTAACCCACCGTCGAATGCTCTCACGATGGGGCGGATCAATGCCGAATTCTGTTCTGAAAGCACGTTGCACCGTGACAATGGCGTTTGTTTTCGCGAACTCAAGCACGCAAAACGCCTTCTGCTGAGGAGTCGCCATTTTGATTGATCTTCCCACAATTCAGCTGCACCGGAAGTTATACTAACGACAGCGGTGAAACTGACACCCAATCAAACTTTGATAACTACTCTATCAAATAACCACTGATTCAGTCCACTACAATGCTATAGACCTGAAAAAACTGCGTAATGATTTTGGCGTATTCTTTTTGAAACACCCTGTATATATATATATATATATGTGTGTGTGTGTGTGTGTGTGTGTGTGTGTGTGTGTGTGTGTGTGTGTGTGTGTGTGTGTCTGTGTGTCTGTGTGTCTATGTGTATACACACACATATATACGTATAAATGTATGTATGTATATACATGTATATCTATGTTATGTACACACATATATATATGTATATATATATATATATATATATATATATATATATATATGTGTGTGTGTGTGTGTGTGTGTGTGTGTGTGTGTGTGTGTGAGTGTGTGTGTGTGTGTGTGTGTGTGTGTGTGTGTGTGTGTGTATAATTATATAAAACACTACAACAATTAACAACAATTGCACGTAAGTCATTGGGGAGCCGTACCACAGCAAAAGTAATACCGTTAGACATTGTTGATGGCACGGAAATATGAAATATTCTGAATAATTTGTAATTTGTTTCTGTCAATGTATGACCATTATTGTGCCATTTGAGGGAAATTTCTGTTTGCATCATGCATGTTATTACATTTCATTCTTCTGTTTTATATCTGTGTACAACATTTGTTTATAGACAGTTATGCCAGGTTGGCCTGTACCTAGTTTACACCCATATATGTGATATTGGCAAAAAGTATGATGGAATCAGTAACATAATCTGTTTGTGCACTGCATTCAATTCCAAAGAGAATTAAACTTTCTGCAAACTTTAGATTGTGTACTTATTTTACATCCATTGATCAGATGTTCTTAAAAATTTCCCTCTAGCGGTGAATTCTATTACAGCGAAAAAATGTGTGCTTCGTACTTTCTTTTCCTGTGCCACGAGAAGGAGTTTTTTTTTATTTACAATCCTCACATCTTTCAATATTGGATTTGTCACTATGATTGTATTTATTATTCTAATGTAGAACCTATCAATTAACATCAGAAAGAGAGTCCTTGAATGTTATATAGAACCAATATTGTCGTATGGATGCGAGGCGTGGACAGTCAGCAAGCAAAGCCAGAGCAGGATCGAGGCAGCCGAGATGTGGTTTCTCAGAAGAATGTTGAGAGTTCCATGGACAGCAAAGAAAACAAACGAGACAGTCTTGATGGAGGAAGACACAAATAGATCACTCATAAGGAAGATTAGGAAAAGACAAGCAACATTTATAGGCCATTTTATGAGGAAGGGGGATTTGGAGCACCTGGTCACAACGGGAAAGCTGGAGGGAAAGAGAGCACCAGGTAGACCCAGGGAGAGAATGCTGGACGGACTTGCAGAGTGGCTGGGGATGAGGAGGGTGGGGGAGATGCTGGGGGCAACGAGAGATAGAGATGATTGGAAGTCCATGGTCGCCAACGCCATGCGGCAGGGCACCTGATGATGATGATGATGAATGTAGAACCAATCTTTCAGTCTAACAGCAGTAGCTTGATTATGGTCTGGTGTCACCTGATTAACACGACTTCCCTTA
>CM060307.1:5926720-5934220 GCA_030674185.1 Monoplex corrugatus
GTCATAGTTTGCATTTGACGGGTACGGTGTTTGAGGGGTAAGATGTCACATGCAGATCGGAAGACCTGGGTTTGATTCTGCCTTGGTACCGGCTGCCTGGTGGGTACAGGGTGGAGATTTTTTTCTCATGTCTCAGGATTAACATGTGTGAAGACCTGTTAGTGCTTAAAACCTCCTCCGTGTGTCTCATCATCATCAGGTGCCCTGCCGCATGGCGTTGGCGATCATGGACTTCCATCTGCCTTCTATCTCTCGTTGCCCCTAGCATCTCCCCCACCCTCCCCGTCCCCAGCCACTCTGCAAGTCCGTCCAGCATTTTCTCCCAGGGTCTACCCGGTGCTCTCTTTCTCTCCAGCTTTCCCGTTGTGACCAGGTGCTCCAAATCCCCCTTCCTCATAAAATGGCCTATAAATGATGGTCTGTCTTTTCCTAATCTTCCTTATGAGTGATCTACTTGTGTCTTCCTCCATCAAGACTGTCTCGTTTGTTTTCTTTGCTGTCCATGGAACCCTCAACATTCTTCTTAGAAACCAAATCTCGGCTGCTCAATCTTGTTCTGGCTTTGTTTGTTGACTGTCCACGCCTCGCATCCGTACAACAGTATTGGTCTATATAACATTCAAGGAACTCTCTTCCTGATGTTAATTGATAGGCATTTGTTGGTAAGAATGCTTGTCGTCTTCTTGAATGCTGTTTTGGCTTGGCCGATTCTGCCGGCTATTTCTGATGTGCATCAACTATGCACGTTAAAGACCCTGTGAGTCATATCAGAGTTTGGAGGTTTATGGACACATGAAAACACCCAGCATGGACACCTACCAAAGATGGAGTATATACACTGTGCAGCAACACACGATCTGCTGCAGTGTGCGGAAGCCACGTGTATGTTCGCATCCAAGAGAAAATCAGAATAGAAAAAAACAACCAAACACTTCAGATTTGAGGTTTCAGACTCTATAGTTTATTCTGTCCTTATACAAAAGGAAATTTATTTTCAATTTTGAATTCGGTTTTAGTTCAAAGTCATAATACTTTGTTGTCTCTTGGACAGAAATTGACTACAACAGTGGTAACTGTGCCAATCATAATTATAAAGCACATCAAAATGAAATGAAATAAAATCAAACAAACACGCGCGCGCGCGCGCCCCGCACGTACCCACACACACACACACACACACACAACGCACCACACACATACGCACGCACACACGCACACACGCAACACGCACACACCACACACAACACACCACCACCCCACCACCACCACCACCTCCATCACCACCCTCACCACCACCACCAAACCATGCACACAATATTCCATATTCACCTGCAGTGCATTCATGCATGACTGATTCATTTGTTGAGGAGAACGACCGACTGCTGCACAAAGCTATTTTCTGTATAAGAGAGAGAGAGAGAGACAGACAGACAGACAGACAGAGACAGAGACTAGACAGAGACAGAGACAGACAGAGAGAAAGAGAGAGAAGTATTTACAAACGAAATAATCAGCGTCAATTAAATGGATAACGACCGACTGAAGCACAAAGCTATTTTAAGTATGAGAGAGAGAGAGAGAGAAACAGAGACAGAGATAGAGAGAGAGAGAGAGAGAGAGATATTTACAAACGAAATAATCAGCGTCAATTAAATGGATAACGACCGACTGAAGCACAAAGCTATTTTAAGTATGAGAGAGAGAGAGAGAAACAGAGACAGAGACAGAGACAGAGAGAGAGTATTTACAAAACGAAATAATCAGTGACAATTTAATGGATCACGAGTGACTGCAGCACAAAGCTATTTTTAGTATAAGAGAGAAGAGAGAGGGAGAGAGAGAGAGAAGAGAACGAGAGAGAGAGAGAGAGGAGAGTATTTACATACGAAATAATCAGCGACAATTAATGCAAACTGCTTTATCTCTTCGTATGAATGATATGTGAAACTTTTTTTTTTCAAAACGTTAATTTATCATTAAAATTTATAATTTCTGAAGACTTGAACTTGGACCCTAACAACGACATTGGAGAAGAAGATTGATGGTACACACGAATGCTGCGTGCAGCCCTGAACAGATCCTGGAGAGAATATCCAACTAACAAAGAGTTATATGGTAAGATCCCACCAATCAGTAAATCAATACGTCAACAAAGACTGCACTTCGCGGGACACTGCTGGCGTAGCAAAGAAGAACTGGTGGGGGGTGTTCTACTATGGAGACTCAGCCATGGCAAACAAAGACCAGGACGTCCAAAGAAGACCTTCATCGACCAACTGATGGATAATACGGGCTGTCAGTATGATGAACTACCTACTGCAATGTCTGACAGAGAAGGATGGAGGAAACGTGATTGAACTGCAGGCTTTTATCGGGGAATTTCAACATTATCTGGAAACATCAGTCAGCAATTTATACAAATATAAGTACAGAAGAAGAGACAACACCCTTAACAGAAACCTCACCTTAAAGTATCTAGATCATTCAAACACACGCTTTTTCACCAAATCATACAAATCTACAAAATTACATTACGTATATTAACAACCGCAGTAACAATCAAAACGACGATCAGAGTAAAAGAACGCTCCGGCGTAAACGCACATACAACGCGCGTGCATGCTCACACATATATGTCTTCACCTAACACAAATAAATCTACAGTATTACATCCATATATATATTTTTCTTACCCACGGATTATGAATAAAAGTCAGCAACAAAAGGAGTTGTTCTCCTTGAACTGAAGGGTTATCTTCCTTGAAATGCAGACATTGCAATTTATTTAAGCATACAACAATATTCAATGGAAAAACATGACAATATCAAAACACACAACAATAATTTGTGTGAAAAAATAACAATGTTCAACATGTAACTTTTATTATAAATATCATCAATAAACCTATATTTCAAATAACGGTGACATCAGTGTGTACAGGGCACAATCATATCAAATAGCACAGAACAATGCTATTGGCACAAGAGGGACTGGTGGAAGCAGAGCTCAAACCTACAGGATATCTTTCCATGCAGTGTTTGTAAAAGAACGTTTTTCTCCAGGATCGGTCTTGTATCCCACATGAAGTCCCACACCATGGGACGAAGGTCCAGTGTGTATCACTACGGGAATTTTCAGCGAAAAACGTGAGCAAATCAAAGACAAACACATTGGTCAGCAAGTCTCACTTGTAATGGTTTTTCTTCTTCCTCCTCCTCTCTTCTTCTTCTTCTTTTTTTTCCCTTGTTGTTTTCGTGTGTCGTTTTCTTGTTGTTCGTTGTGTCTTTTCTTTCATTGTTTTTGTTGTCTGTTGTTGTTGTTGTTGTTCTTCTTCTTCTTTATTGTGAAGTTTTCTTTCTTTTTCTATTCTCCCTTCCCACCCCCACCCCCATCCCCACCCTTCCTTTCAACTTCTCCTGACTTTTTTGTGTTGTTTTTCTACATGGTCTGTTTCTGTTTATCTCTCTTTGTTGTGTTGTTGTTTGTTGTGTTGTTGTTGTTCTCTTCTTTCTTCTTCTTTTCTTCTTGTCCTCGTCGTCGTCGCTAATGTTGATGTTGCTGCTGATCTGTTGCAGATGATGAAATGATGATGATGATTATCATCGTTTTCTGGTGTGTGTGTGTGTGTGTGTGTGTGTGTGTGTGTGTGTGTGTGTGTGTGTGTGTGTGTGTGTGTGTGTGTCGTGTGCGTGCGCATGTGTGTGTGTGTATGTGTGTCCGTGTGGTGGCGCCGCGTTGTGTGTGTGTCTGTGTGTGTGTATTTTTTATGTGTGTCTTGCGTATGGTGTGTGTTTGTGTTGTTTTTGTTGTGTTGCTGCTGCTGCTGCTGTGCTATTGCTGTTGTTAATGTATGATAGATGATGATGATGATGATGATGATGATGATGATGATGATGATGATGATGATGATGATGTTTGTTGTTCTGCTGCTGCTGATGTGATGTTGATGTTGGTGGTGGTGGTGGTGGTGGTATCAGGTGGTTAATGATGATATGTGTTATGTGTGTGCTGCTGCTGCTGCTGTGTTTTTGTTGTTGGGGTTGGTCGTTGTTCTTGTTTGTTGTCGTTGTTGTTTTGTTCTTAATGTTGTTGTTGTCGTTGTGTTTGTTTTTAAATAAGCGGGCCCAGGAGTCAGTTTTTCAATCAAACTCTTAAAAAAAAAAAGTTTGACTGCACACTTTCCTTGATGGCGACATCCAACTTTTGCTGTCTCCTGTCTCGTGTCGCTGTAACTCTTCACTTAAACTTCCGTGCAATTTGATTACTTTACTTTTCGTTTTGTTCCGTGTTTTTCTCTCCTTTTTCTTGTTTGTTGTTATTTTTCTACGAGGCTGTTTTGCATACTTACAAACGTGTCGCCTCGTGAGACATTTTTCTCGTCTTTCTGTTTTCTCAAGATTTCGTTCGTGTGTCTCTCAAACTTTTTTTTAGTCATCAATAATTTACCTGTCTTTGCAAAACATGTTTTCTCTTCTCATATCAGGCTGGGATTTCAGATTGTTTGTTCAGTTTAGTGAAGATGGAAACACGGAAAGACAGACAGAAAAAAAAATCTTTCATTCGTTCATTCATTCACTGATCAAAGACATGCAATGCAAGAATTAGTGAAGGAGGAAAGGAAAGATGAAAAACGAATGAATGAATGAAGAAAGAAAGAAAGGAAAGAAGAAACGGCAGGGAAGAGAGAAACATAAACAAACAATGAACGAATGAATGAATGAATGAATGAATGAATGAACGAACGAATGAATGAATGAATGAATGAATGTGAATGAAGGAAGGAAGTAAGGAAAGAAGGAAGGAAGGAAAGACGGAATGGAGGGAAGGAAAGAAGGAAGGAAAGACGGAAGGAGGGAAGGAAGGGAGGAAGGAAGGAAGGAAGGAGGGAAGGAAGGAAGGAAAGGGAAACGAGAAAGGAAAAAACAAAGAACGGAGTGAGGGAACAAAAGAAGAAAAAAGAAAAAAAAGGAAGGAAAACGGACAGAAGACGACAACAGACAGACAGAAACAGACATAACAGACAGACAGACAAAACAGAAAACAGACAGACAGACAGACAGGACAGACTGGAAACTCAGACAGAATATCGGTCCAACAACCCTCTGTACAACATGAAGACAGACACATACAACACAAAACTAATCAATCGAACAGTCGGTGTGTGCCTGATGGTAAAGCACCTGCTAGAACGTCAGAGAACAGGTTCAATACGGATCAGACAAGGACTTTCATAGATAAACAGAAATACGACATGAAAAGAAGACAACATGAAGTGGGCTAAGCAATGCGACAATGTTCTTTCCCTGGGACAGCAGCCTGAATTCACATGATAAATCCACTGAAAAACGAGAAAAGACCAACACAAACACAAAACTAACAACAAACACTGACACAACAGACAAGACACTGACACAGACACAGACAGACACCCGTCACAACACGACAGACACAGACCACGACAAGACACAGACAAGACACACAGAACAGACACAGAACAGACACAACATCAAACACAACACAAATCCACAAACACTACAAAACAAACACAAACACAAACACATTAACAAATACATAGTATTTGTGAACCTCTAAACTTAAGAAATAAGAGGGAAGCAGGGAGAATTTTTATAATATAATCAAAGAACACAACTCTTGCGAATTATCTCCCATGTTGTACAGAACTTCTCAAGTCTTACACAGTTTACGCTACCCATTCAGCTAGCATAGAACGTAAACTGTGTTAGACTTGAGAAGTTCTGTACAACATGGGAGATAATTCGCAAGAGTTGTGTCCTTTGATTATATCTAAACTTAAGCCACGAAAGACTTCAGACTTCATAACTTCAAAACATTTTATTACCCAAGGATAATAGCAATAGGCCCCACTGGGCCTCTCTTACAGCCAGAAAGAATACAAAGGTCTTTTCCCTAAATGACGCTTATTCATCGGTTTTTGGTACAGTCTCAATCCGAGTACATGAGCTGACCAGAAAGGAAAAAAACAAAAAACAAACAAACAAACAAAGAAAAATATACATCATTTCTGTTACCACATTGTTCAATGATGCTTGATTGTCCTTCAGCAAAGAGATGTGGTTTATGAAACGGGTTCATAGGGGAAATGTTGATATGTACGTAATCTTAATGTTCATTTTTAAACTTCCAATGTATATAAAATATCATTATGTACAGGGTGTTTCAAAAAGAATACGCCAAAATCATTACGCAGTTTTTTCAGGTCTATAGCATTGTAGTGGACTGAATCAGTGGTTATTTGATAGAGTAGTTATCAAAGTTTGATTGGGTGTCAGTTTCACCGCTGTCGTTAGTATAACTTCCGGTGCAGCTGAATTGTGGGAAGATCAATCAAAATGGCGACTCCTCAGCAGAAGGCGTTTTGCGTGCTTGAGTTCGCGAAAACAAACGCCATTGTCACGGTGCAACGTGCTTTCAGAACAGAATTCGGCATTGATCCGCCCCATCGTGAGAGCATTCGACGGTGGGTTAGACAGTTTAAAGAGAGTGGGTGTCTGTGCAAAGGAAAGAGTCCTGGAAGACCACGTGTTACAGAGGAGCAAGTGGAGAGGATTCATGATGCATTTGAGAGCAGCCCACGTAAGTCCGTACGTCGAGCAAGTCTTCAGCTTGCCATCCCTCATACCACTGTCTGGCGTGTGTTAAAGAGACGATTACACATGAAACCATACAAACTAAGCCTCGTCCAAGCACTTACTAATGATGACAAGGTGATGTGGAGGACATTCTGTGAGTCAATGCTGGAGATGGAGGAAGGTGATGAAACTCTCTTTTCACGTTTAGTTTTTAGTGACTAAGCGACTTTCCATTTGAGCGGCACAGTCAATCGTCACAATGTGCGCATTTGGGGAACAGATCACCCACATGAAACTGTTGAGCATGAAAGAGATTCCCCTAAAGTGAACGTCTTCTGTGCTGTGTCTCAAGACAAGGTCTATGGTCCCTTTTTCTTTGAAGGAAACACCATTACAGGACAAACCTATCTCGAAATGCTCCAAAACTGGCTATTCACTTTACTGCAAGCAGATTCGAATGACTTCATTTTTCAGCAAGATGGAGCACCACCCCATTGGCATCTCGGGGTTAGAGCTTATCTGAATGAAAACGTGCCTCAGCGATGGATTGGGAGGAGAGGTGCTAAAGACCTTGCTCTCTGTGCTTGGCCTGCCAGATCCCCGGACCTCACTGTGTGTGACTTTTTCTTGTGGGGGTATGTTAAAGACCAAGTTTATGTTCCACCACTTCCAACAAGTATCGATGACTTGAAAGATCGAATAACAGCTGCAATCAACACGGTGGACCGTGACATGCTGAGGCGCGTTTGGGAGGAATTGTCATATCGGCTTGATGTTGTCCGCGCTGCCGGTGGTGGCCACATTGAGCACTTATAAAACATGAAATGAAACTTGAATGTATATACAACACATGTGTTCATGCTAGAGGTTTGTAATTTTTTTCGTTTT
>CM060307.1:5941720-5949220 GCA_030674185.1 Monoplex corrugatus
CAAATACAAAAAGCTATCTTTGCAAAACATATGTATCTATCGCAGGTCAAACCAACACTTCAGCATGTGTGTTCAGTTTTCAGTCTAGGAGAAGAAAGACCGTAAGGATGGAAGAAAGATTGTGTTCATTTATTCATCTGTTAACAAATTAATCTATGGGAAAAGGGAAGAAGAAATAAACGAAGAATGGAGGAAGACAGGGAAAATATGAATGAATGAATGAATGAATGAATGAACGAACGAACGAATGAATGAATAAATAAATGAATGAATGAATGAATAAATGAATAAATGAATGAATGAATGAATGAATGAACGAACGAACGAAAGAACGAATGAATGAATAAATGAATGAATGAATGAATGAATGAATGCATGAATGAATGAATGAATGAATGAATGAATGAATGAACGAATAAATGAATGAATGAATGAATGAACGAATGAACGAATGAATGAATGAATCAATCAATCATTCAACCAATGAATGAATGAATCAATGAATGAATAAACGATCGAACGAACAAACGAACGAATGAATCAATCAATCAATCAATCAACGAACAAATGAATTATTGAATGTGTAAGAAAGAAAGAATTTTTTTTTAAAGATGACGGAAAGAAAGAAGAAAGAAACATGAAATAAAGAATGGGAAGAAATAAACACAGACCAAACATAGAAAAGGAAATTATAGGTAGATATATTGTTAGAGCCCCAAATGAGGGAAAGGAAGTTGCCTCCCTTGCCTGTACAGACAGACAGACAGACAGACAAAAAGCACACACACACACACACACACACACACACACACACACACACACACACACACACACACACACACCACACACACACACAACACACACACACAAAACAGATCTTTCACTCCACACAATAAGCAGTCAGGTCTAAAATACAAAACGAAACAGAGACCTTTGAGGAAGACAACGCACAAATGGAAAAACAAAAAAAAAGAGTGGGTGGGAAGGGAGATAAAAATGGGAAAAGAAGAAAGAGTGATGGGTGCTGGGGAGCAGCCAAGGAGACACACCCAGAGTGGCCTGTCAGTATTTAGCTCCTTCAGTGGGTAGGTCCTATGCTCCCATAATCCCTGCTAGTCATTCTCATTTCATAACAAGAACAAAGAAATAAAAGAAGAGAGACAGACAGACAGACAGAGAGACAGATAGACAGAGAAACAGAGAGAGAGACAGAGAGAGAAGGACATGTAGAGAAAAAAAGATACAGACAGACAGTCAGACAAACAGACAAACAGACAGACAGACAGACACAGACACAAACAGTCAGAGAGCGAGCGAGTGAGAGAGAGAGACATAGACACAGACAGAGACACAGAGAGAGGGAGAAGGACATGCAGAGAAAAAAGAGAAAGACAGACAGACAGAGTGAGAGAGAGAGAGAGACATAGACACAGAAAGAGACAGAGAGAGAGAAGGACATGTAGAGAAAAAAAGAGGAAGACAGACAGACAGAAACACAGAGAGAGACAGAAAGACAAACAAAGAGACAGAGAGAGCCAGGGAGCGAGAGAGACAGAGACAGAGACAGAGAGAGACACAGAGAGAGAGAGAGACCGAGAGAGAGAGAGACAGAAACAGAGAGAGACAGAGACCGAGAGAGAGACAGAGAGAGAGAGAGTACGAAAGAAGACCTCCTTTCCCGTTCCCAAAGCAAGCAGACTCATGAGCTTTCAGAACAGTGTCAATCTGTAAATAATGAACTGATTGATCAGTCAGACGACACTGACCCAAATATGATGAAGATCTGTCCTTAGACACCTGATACATCCCTGCATGGGCTTGTTAGTTCTTCTGACACAACCGTGGACTCAAAGATCTGGTATCTCGAGTTCAATCCCATTCAGCAACATTAAAAAGTGGTCTGTTCGCGGCCCATCTTAAATGTTTCCATCCCTCGGGAGTCGGGAGGGGGGTGAGTAGGGGGGGGGGGGGTGTTGCACAGTGTTAAAAAAATCTGACAAATCATCACCGGCAGAGCTGGGGGAAGCGCACATGGTATTGCACGAATATGACGGATCTGTCTTAACCCTTTGACTCCCACACCCAATCCACCAACTGCAAAATCTGAACCCTTTGACTCCCTCACCCTAGCATAGTTGGCAGTGCAGATGCTGGTGGATAGGGTGAGGGAATCAAAGGGTTAAGCTTATTGCTTTGCTAGCGTGGTTGGCAACACAGGATGCTCGTGGACAGGGTGTGGGAGTCAAAAGGGTTAAAGTCTAATTCAGACGGCCACAGACTGTTCAGATACCTAACACGTATCTCTTCTTTATCACAAACATAAGGGAGAAGCAGTTTGGAGTTTGGAGTTTGTTCCAGAGAGAATCATCGTACTTGGACAATTCCAAATTCCATAAGCGCTCCATTCGAATCTGCCAGCAATTATCTCGCAGACTCCTTCAGACTACACAAATGCCTACGCGCCGGGAAGCTGTTGAAATGGGGATGGGGGAGGGGGACTTATGAAACACTAAGCTGACACCACCAATACAATACAATACAATTCAATACAATACAATATTTTATTTATATAGCGCAAAATCTTGATAAAATCAAATCTAAGCGCTAAAACAGACACACACGCATGCACGCACACACACGCACGCACGCACACACAAACACACACACACACACACACGCACACGCACACGGCTATAAATGGGGAGAAAGAATAAAAGCAATGGAAAATTATAGAGAGCATATTATATACAATTATATATTACAATGTGATTCCCCTCCGAGTGGAGACAGGCTGCAGAGGGGAGGTCAGGATTTTATGCAGAGGAGAAAAGGTGAGTTTTGAGAGCGGACTTGAAGGAGACAAAAGTAGGTCGCTGACGGACAGAGAGAGGAAGTTTGTTCCAGGAGAGCGGACCAGAAACAGAGAAGGCTCGTGGACCATAGTATTGAGCTTAGTGCGTGGAAAGCGAAAAGTCAGAGGATCGGAGGCAGAGCGGAGGGTACGTGAAGGAACATAGATCTCAAGTAGGCTTGACAGGTAATCGGGGGCTGCGTTATTGAGGCTTTTGTAGCACATGGTGTCTAGTTTGTACTGTATGCGCTTTGATACAGGGAGCCAGTGAAGTTGTGCCAGGAGAGGAGATATGTGGTCAGCTTTTTTCTTTTTTAGTACAAGGCGTGCAGCATTGTTTTGAATGCGCTGCAGGATGTGAATGGTGGAGGCAGGAAGACCAGACAGGAGTGAATTGCAATAGTCAATGCGAGACATTATGAAGGAGAGAACGAGTTTTGCAGTTGTTTCGACAGAGAGATACTTCCTGATCAGGCTTATACGATGGAGGTGATAGTAGCAAGATCTGGCAGTTTGAGAAACAAAGTTGTTCATGGAGAGGGTAGAGTCAATGCAGACACCAAGGTTTTTAGCTGAATCAGAAATTGGGACTGATGTGTTACATAATGGGAGAGAAAGAGGAGGCAGCTGAGAAAGTTCCTGACGGATGCCAATGAGGATAGCTTCTGTCTTGTCATCATTAAGCTGAAGTTTGTTGAACGTCATCCAGTTCTTAATGTCCGAGTAACACTCAGTGGTGCGAGTCAAGAGGCGCTGTATATTGTCTGGTGTGTCACTGTCTAGAAGTTGGGTGTCATTAGCATAGAAGTGGTGTTTTATAGAGTGGGAGTTGATAATGGTGGACAGGGGGGAGGTGTAAAGAGTGAAAAGAACAGGGCCAAGGACAGATCCTTGTGGAACACCACAGGTCAGGTATGCAGGTTGAGAGTAAGTGCCATTAATGAGAACAGTTTGTTTTCTGTTTGATAGATATGAAGTGAACCAGGAGAGAGCAATGTCAGAGATGCCAAAAGTATGATGCCCATGTGCCCTGCCACATGGCGTTGGCGATCATGACCCTCCATAATTATGCGTCTATCCATTGTTGCCGCAAGCACATCTTCCACCCTCTCTGTCCTCAGCCAGCCTGCAAGTCCGTTCAGTATTTTCTCCCTAGGTCTACCTGGTGCTCTGTTTCCCTCCAGCTTTCCTGTTGACACCATCAGAATGATGGGAACATTAAGATGGGCAGAGAACAGACCAGTTTTTAAATGCTGCAGGCTGGGTTTGAACTCAGGATATCAGATCCTGAATCCACGACTCTATCGAAAGGACGAACAAGCCCACGTACGGTGAGGACGCTGAGTGAATGACGTGATGCGAGGGGGGGGGGAGGGGGGGATGGGATGGAGCAAGAGGTGAGGAGAGTGGAGAGGAACCAGAAAAAAAACATGAAAAAAGAATAAGAACGCATATTTAATACAACAAAACAAGACAGGCGTAATTTTTCGGCGAACTGTCAAGCGTAAGATCACAAACAAACAAACACCAGATATAAAAAATGAGGAGAAGAAGACTGAAACTTCCCTGCTGTTCGGTCCAGTGTGAGAAAAGGGAGAGGAGGTAAGGACATGTGTTTGTATGGTGTGGAGGGAGCGGGACGATTCGCCCTGCCCCCACCCACCCCCCTCCCCTTCTCCCCAAGGACAAGTTGGAACATTGAAATTCAGGATCATGCTCAGTTCCTAGACCTTTTCATGCTTAGATTAAATGGAGGGAGGGGTTTGGGGTTGGGAAGACTGGCAGTGGGGGGGTGGGAACAGATCGATTTCAATTACTGTACCATTTGCCTGTCTGTGCGCCTGTGTGTTTTTGTCTGTCTGTGTGATTGTGTGTTTTATGTTTCTGTGCTGCATCTGTCCCCTTGTGTGTGTGTGTGTGTGTGTGTGTGTATGTGTGTGTGTGTGTGTGCGTGTGTGGGGGGGGGGTCTGTGGGGGGGGTCTGTGGGGGGGAGGGGTCTGTGTGTGTGTGTGTGTATGCTGTGCGTGTCTGTGTGTGTCTGTGTCAGTGTTTGTGTATGTCTGTGTGTATGAATGAGAAAGAGACACACACAGAGACACAGAGACAGACAGACAGACAGAGACAGACAGACAGACAGACAGACAGCTCTTCTTTTATTATCTCCTCAGCTTGTGGCTTCAGTCTACTCAGAAGGATTTTTAGCATGACCTTACTTGGACGGCTGATCAGGCTGATGGTACGGTAGTTTTGGCACAGTTGTAGGTTGCCTTTCTTCGGGAGAGTGATGATCAGGGACTAGGTCCAAGGTGTTGGCCACTCACCTGTCCGCCAGATCTTATTGCAGATGATGAGTAACATATCTATCATGGCCTCTCCTCCTGCCTGGACCTGTTCTGAGGGAATGTTGTCCACTCCTGCCGACTTGCCTTTCTTCAATGATTTTATTGCAGCTTCAACTTCTTCTCGCACGATGGGGTAGCTGTCGTTGTTGGTTGGTGGAGGAACGTTGGTTGGCTTCTCTGTATAGTTTAGCTCCTTCATCCGTACTCTTCTTTTGCTTTAGTTCTCTGCGTTTGTCACTCAGCTTTAGTACTTCTTCCGTGACCCAGGGCATCTTTGTTGGTCGGTGTTTTCCAAGGACGGCAGTGTTGAAGTTGTTGATCAGAGTGTCTACTTCGGTGTCCCCATTGTCAAGCACGAGGAGAGGAGCAAACTTCCCTCCTGTCGTTGCTTGGAACCTGAATACAAATCTAAACATAACCAAGAACCCTAAAACAAATTAAAAACAGATCTAGATTGCTTAATATTGCTTCCGCATAAACATCATGTTTTAGTTTACATGCAGCTTTTTCAAGGTCACAGTAACTGATATTCTAGGTCATTCACGATGGCACTGTCTTGAAACAAAAACTGTCAAATATTCAAGGAATCGATTGTCTATAGAAGCTTAAGAACAAACTGTTTTCCATGGTAATATCCAGTTTTCTTCTTCAATATGTGTCTACTGGTGTGCTGAGGCCTGACCACAGTGGTAGAGAGAATGTAGTACTACAACAAAAGAGTGAGTTTGAGCTTCTTCCATTTCTGACAGAAGATGAACTTTTCAGAAACTTTCAAGTGTCTTTTGAAGGAGCACGTAAGGCATCACGATCTCATATAACTTTAATTGCTGTTGTCGTTGCTGCTGCTGCTATTGTTGCTGCTGCTACTGCTGTTGTTGTTCCCTTTTTTTAATGCGACGCTAGAAAATAAAAGGAGAAAAAAGTCTGAAGCCCGGATTCAACAGGTGTGACGTCAAAAAAGTTATTACGCGCATAAATATGGCGGCTCTTTTTTGTACAGTCTTCATTTGCAAGTGAGAAGACAAATCGCAAGTCAACATTGTTGTCAGGATCAATTGTACCCTTTTATGGAAAGTTTACATTAAACCACAAAACGTTTTTGTTTTCACTTGTGAGACGGAAGATAATATCATTTCGACGAATTGAAACTTTTTGATTCTCTCTTGCGATACATAGATCTAGATCTAGGTATAATTCTCGAATTTAGCTAGATGTAGATCTAGCTGTATTTGCCCGTCTGTTGCAATATTGATGGTCTTGATAAAGCCATGCAGTATGGGCAGAACTAAGTATTAAAGGAGGCTTTAATACAGTTATACACCGTCCACAGCTTTGTTTTGTGCCTTTGTCTGACGCAACCACTAACAAAACAATAGCCCCCTATGTAAGTCTCTCTTTCTCTGATTCTCCCTCTCTCTCTCTCTCTCTCAATCTATCTATCTCTTTCTCCTTCTCCTCTCTCTCTCTCTCTCTCCTCTCTCTCTCTGTCCCCGTCTCTCTCTCTCTCTCTCTCTCTCTCTCTCTCTCTCTCTCTCTCTCTCAGAGACACTCAAAAACTGTTTGTATGTGTGTGTGCCCAAGGACCGAGGAAAAAATCTGGGATCGACATTGTGAAAAAGACATCACATGGCATTTCTACACTTCAGGCCTTTCTGCTCATTGTTAACAGTGAACTGTTTTTGCCCGCGACACCAGTGATGGTACAAGCGGACAGATCAAGGAAGAAGAGGAAGATGTGTGTGTATGGCAGGTATAACAAAAACTATCAACTATAACGCTGTGGGCAAAAACAAAATGCTCTTACTTTTCTCTTTTGTACAGGGTTCGTAATTCTGACTAGCTTTGGGCTACATTTTAATCGAAATAGTCAAGCCATGCTAAATAACTCGATCTTTTTTTAAAATGCTGCCACACACAAAAAAGCTAAGATGGTGAAGCCACACAAAAAAGTTCCCGTTTTGTAAGGTGCCGATGCACACTAGTTCAAAAAGCGTAGTTTACAAAGACTGCCTGATAATCACGCAGAAACTGGATGATTTTCTTTGAAATTGAAAGTAGTCAAATCTCCTGTTATGTGGAATATGCGATATCAAATGGATGAGATAACAGTGTGTTGATTAGCAGCCGATGAATCCACAAAATAGCCTTTGACCTTTAGGGACAAGAGTGGCAGAATGGTTCAGATGTTCGCCTGCCAATATCCAAACTAGAGGTTCCAGAGGTCGTTCCCCATTGAGGCCTGGACTTTTCTCCTCAGTTTGACCGGAAAATCAAAATGAATGTCTATGATTATTTCACACGCCACA
>CM060307.1:5954220-5969220 GCA_030674185.1 Monoplex corrugatus
AAACCAACCATATCAACCTCCCACCCAACCTCATCCCCCAAACAAGCAAATAAACAAACAAAAGAAAAACTGTATTTTTTCTGTACGAACATTACATACTCCCATACTCCCAATTCAAAATACAAACAAAAAAAATAATCCTAAACAGCCTATAGGCAGAATATAAAATGAAACTGTGAATTTGGTGACAGAAATATGAATGAATACATTATGAATCTATCTCACACAGAGATGTACACAGCTTGAAGTGAAACACATCCATAACAATAATAATTATTTGACTGTTGTTTATTCACACAAATTTGCCAGTACCATTAATACTTCACAAACAGATGTCAGTAATTTGTTTATCAATGCTGCGTTGTTTAACCGTGTCACTCTCTCACCCTATTTACAGCTTCTTGCAGAGAGCTGGGGATAAGGTGAGGGAACAAAGGGTCAGGATATGCAAAAAGGCACATAACCATAGGTACCCCACAAAAGCCGTAGCAGGCACAAGAGTCAAAGGCAGCGTAAATTCATACATGTGATACCTCTTTTACAGTGGAAAACAACAAAAATAAGAAAAAGATATCAAAGGCACGCGCATGTATGTGTGTTTGAGTGCGCATGCGTGTGTGTGCACCCGAGTGTTGTGCATGCGCACAAACGCAGGCATATGTATGTGCGAGTGTGTTTATGTGTGTATGTATGTGTGCGTGTTCAAACATGTTATGAGTGTGTGTACGTGTATGTGTGAAGTGTGTGCATGTGTGTGTGTGTGTGTGTGTGCGTGTCTGTCTGTGTTCATGCGCATGTGTATGCATGTGTGTGTGTGTGTGCGTGTCTGTCTGTCTGTGTTCATGTGCATGTGTATGCATGTGTGTGTGTATGTGTGTGTGTGTTCACACGTACATGTATGCATGTGTGTGCACGTGCATGAGAGAGAGAAATTGATTGCAATAAACTCCAGTAGTATATTCATCCCACACCACTCATTCCTGCTCCACAATAAGCCACCAGTCCCACACTCACTCACTCCATCAAAGTCTCGTGTTGTGTCGTTAAGGGGAAACCACCCTCACTAACGGTAACAAAACATTTAACTGCGTAAAACTGACATCAGATTAATTATCGATTAATTTAGAAGTTAATGACACGTTCTTTTCTACATCAAAATTGTAAATGGGACAAAACAGGCATAAATAGCTAAAAGTTTACAAAACAAAAACTCAGTGGAGGCTTCCAACATAAAACGAGCACTCCCTAGTTTTACTGGGAGACAAGACCACAGCACACCAGGCACCGCAAGTACACAAGTACCACTCGGTTATACAGTGGGGATCACTCATTTCTGTACGCCTGTTTCGGTTAACCCTTTGACACCTGCACCCTATCCATGAACTGCAAAAACTTAACCCTTTGATTCCCTCACCCTTTCCACCAGCTTCCTGCAGGAAGCTGGTGGAAAGGGTGAGGGAATCAAAGGGTTAAGTTTTTGCTTTGCTTGCATGGTTGGCAATACATGATGCTGGTGAAAAGGGTGCAGGAGTCAAAGGGTTAAATACCCATTTGCAACAGGAAACCATTAACAACACAACACTCACGCTTCAAACTTTGTGCTTCAAACTCAAGAGTAATGGTGGATATGGTAGCCAGCCATAAGAAATTAAAAACCCATGTCCCATGTTTCTTTATTTATTTATTTCCTTTTACAGAACCAGCTGACTGCGCAGAGCCATATGAGGGCTATAATTGCTTCAAAAAATACACTGTAACTCACCGGAGAAAAAAAAACAGCAAAAGAAAAATTAGTACACACATCAATGCACGCGAGCACATAATCCAAGGATATGCCCTTGGCGTTGACCATTCTGTCCAATTTATCACCACAGGATTTCAAAAAACAAACCTGAATACAAATGTTAACATAACTAAGGAAAGTAAAGCATACATAAAAAATGGCCTGAATTAACCTAACACTGCTCCTGCACAGCACATTTCTTTACAGCCAAACATGCAGTCAATACATGTACCCAATTATCAATCCTAAGGGAAAGTATGTAAGGCTTTGCAGAGCACATACAGGTGAATTGACCAGCAAGACAGAAAATGACAGCAGGAGATGACAAAAAGCAAAGAGGGAAGGCAGAAACACAGAAAATGACAGAATAGAGAAAATTTCTAGCACAGAATTTCCAGAAGGTAGGGATACTATTCATACTGAAAGAACCCCCGGCATCCCTACAAAGTATTAAAATTCAAAGTAATAGTCAGATGGAAACAGAAGCCAACCATTAGAAATTAAACAAATCATGTCCCACATAAACAGGCAATTTCTGAGTGATAAATGTTATACCAACCATTAGAAATTAAACAAATCATGTCCCACGTAAACAGGCAATTTCTGAGTAATAAATGTTATACCAACCATTAGAAATTAAACAAATCATGTCCCACGTAAACAGGCAATTTCTGAGTGATAAATGTTATACCAACCATTAGAAATTAAACAAATCATGTCCCACGTAAACAGGCAATTTCTGAGTGATAAATGTTATACCAACCATTAGAAATTAAACAAATCATGTCCCACATAAACAGGCAATTTCTGAGTGATAAATGTTATACCAACCATTAGAAATTAAACAAATCATGTCCCACGTAAACAGGCAATTTCTGAGTGATAAATGCTATACCATTAGAAATTAAACAAATCATGTCCCACATAAACAGGCAATTTCTGAGTGATAAATGTTATACCAACCATTAGAAATTAAACAAATCATGTCCCACGTAAACAGGCAATTTCTGAGTAATAAATGTTATACCAACCATTAGAAATTAAACAAATCATGTCCCACGTAAACAGGCAATTTCTGAGTGATAAATGTTATAGATAACATGAAAAGAGAAAAGAGATGACCTTTAAAGGTAGAATAATCAGACCGATGGGCATCTGAACAGTGAATGATTTCATGTTGAGTCTTAAAGTGAAAGATGTTAAACAACATGCATGCATATGCATGTCAGTGCATCATCAACAGCACACGTATGTTATGTGTGTATGTAATATAATGCATCTGGGCATAAACGCACACACACACACACACATATACACACACACACACACACACACACCACATACACACACACACACCACACACAAACACACACCACATACACCACACACACACACACACACACACACACACACACACACACACACCATGATAAATACTACAACAAAGCAATGATCAAGTATAACCCAGGAAAAGAACAGGAAACATTCTGGCACAATGTCACTGGCCACTACTTACTGCTCAGTTTTTTTCTTTTGATTTTCAAATGTAATGAGATTTAAAAAAAAAAAAAAAAACCCATTTTAATCCGTATGTGTACTTACAAACAAACATGGTTGGGGTAAATATAAAAAAGGGAATTCGTTCAAATCAAAGAACAAACACATACAAATGGCATCCATTCACCTTTCCTTTTAACCCCTTCACTCTCTAAAATAACCTTCAACCTGCAGGAAGCTAGCGGATAAAGTTAGGAAGTGAAAGGGTTAAATCTCTGTCAGCCCATCAATACTGTTTTACTATTAAGATTCAGGTCATTAATGAACTGCTTAACAAGTCAAAGGACCAATACAAAACAAAAGCTGAATCAGAACGCTTATTTAATTCAACCAAACAAAGCAGGCACAATTTTCGGCCAACTGGCCTTTGTCAGGAGTACACACAAGACAGCAAAGAACAAAAACACAAAATTTTGGGGGAAAACAGTAAGAGATCCCTTTAAGTCAGCAGACAATGTGATCACAAAATAACATATTTACACAAGTCTCTCTGAGACAGGTTCATCCTGACACTGATATAGATATAGCCACTCTGTCAAGGCGTGTTCCTGGTCAAACGTAAATGAATAGAAAAAAAATTGGAATCAATTCCAGAATGATTCATCCATCAGTTCCACATCCATCCTCTCAAATCTGTTGGTAATGACGAAAGAACTAGCTAAAAAGGAAAAGAGCAAGTAACAGCCAGTGAAACAGAATGCTCATGTGAAATGTTTTTCATTCAGATGGCTATAGCCCCTGTTGAGGAGGTGTTCAGCGAGAGATGGAGACACAGAGAGACAGGCAGACAGACAGACACACAGACAGGCAGAAAGAGAAAGAGAGAGGAGAGAGACAGACAGAGAAAGACAGCGACAGAGAGAAAGAGACAGACAGAGAAGGAAAATAAAAGTGACAGAACTTAGTTTTGTTGTTGTTGTGGTGGTAGTGGTGGTGGTGGCTGTTGTTGTTGTAGTTGTTGTTGTTGTTGTGGTGGTGATGGTGGTGGCTGTTGTTGTTGTTGTTGTTGTGTACCAACCAAACGACACCCAAGCAGGCTCAAACCCAGACCTTCTAACCAGAATATCAGTGTTCCAACCACTTGACCGTAACAGCTGTCAGATATATAGGAGCGAAAAGTAAGAAAATGAGAACTTCTTTTTCTCTTTAATAGTGTCCATGATGCCCCTTGTCTGCAGCAAAATGAGCAAAATCTTTGGCTAATCACTGAGAAGAATGCGCATGTATAAATCCGAATAACAGGATGGGAAATGGATTCTTAACCCAACACTGAGGTAAAAGATGGCAGATTGATTTTAAACGTAACACTTGAGGTAAAGTAAATGGCTCGTAACATGGAAGTGGTACTTCACAGCATGTGATCAAAGTGTGCAATGTTCCCCAAATAAGTAAATGGTCACTGTAATGTGCGTATGTAAGACTACAACATTTCAGTACAATACTGAATTATATACATTAAATATAGCATACATGGAAATAGTCTAAGACCGCTCAGTGGCTTGTTTCTTTGTTTGCTTGCTTGCTTGCTTGCTTGCTTGCTTGCTTGCTTGCTTGCTTGCCTGCCTGCCTGCCTGCTTGCTTGCCTGTTTGCTTGCTTGCTTGCTTCCTTGCTTGTTTGCTTGTTTGCTTCCTTGCTTGTTTGCTTGCTTGCTTGTTTTGTTAGCTTGCTTGCTTGCTTGTTTGCTTGTTTTAATCTTATGTATGCAAGGTCATCAAGGCACAACATGGTCCTAAAACCCAAAATATTTCTCAAATACTTTTAATGTTTTAAAATAATCAAATAACAGGGACATAAGGTTTCCGGCCGTGAGGTTTCCCAAACCGCCTTTTAATTGTAAAAGCTCACAAGTTAACAAAAAAAATGATCTTTGAAGTTCTACAAACAACCTCACAGTGCAACAGACAGATTGTGAGGTTTCCCAAACAATTCTTAAACTGTAAGATTGTGAGGTTTCCCAAACAACCTTTAAGCTGTAAGATTGTGAGGTTTCCCAAACAACCTTTAAGCTGTAAGACTGTGAGGTTTCCCAAACAATTCTTAAGCTGTAAGATCATGAGGTTTCCCAAACAACCTTTAAGATGTAAGATTGCAGGTTTCCCAAACTATTCTTAAGCTGTAAGATCGTGAGGTTTCCCAAACAACCTTTAAGCTGTAAAATTGTGAGGTTTCCCAAACAACATTAAGCTGTAAGATCGTGAGGTTTCCCAAACAATCTTAAGGTGTAAGATCGTGAGGTTTCCCAAACAATCTTTAAGATGTAAGATTGCAAGGTTTCCCAAACAATTCTTAAGCTGTAAGATTGTGAGGTTTCCCAAACAACCTTTAAGCTGTAAGATTGTGAGTTTTCCCAAACAATTATTAAGCAGTAAGATTGTGAGGTTTCCCAAACAACCTTTAAGATGTAAGATTGTGAGGTTTCCCAAACAACCTTTAAGATGTAAGATTGCAAGGTTTCCCAAACAATTCTTAAGCTGTAAGATCGTGAGGTTTCCCAAACAACCTTTAAGATGTAAGATTGCA
Source organism: Monoplex corrugatus (assembly GCA_030674185.1). Lineage (NCBI taxonomy): Eukaryota > Metazoa > Mollusca > Gastropoda > Littorinimorpha > Ranellidae > Monoplex > Monoplex corrugatus. Next base: position 5,960,082 of record CM060307.1, read on the forward strand.
AGGTTTCCCAAACAATTCTTAAGCTGTAAGATTGTGAGGTTTCCCAAAACAACCTTTAAGATGTAAGATTGCAAGGTTTCCCAAACAATTCTTAAGCTGTAAGATTGTGAGGTTTCCCAAACAACCTTTAAGATGTAAGATTGCAAGGTTTCCCAAACAATTCTTAAGCTGTAAGATTGTGAGTTTCCCAAACAACCTTTAAGCTGTAAAAATGTGAGGTTTCCCAAACAACCTTTAAGCTGTAAAAATGTGAGGTTTCCCAAACAACCTTTAAGATGTAAGACATCAGGACAATACAGACATAAATTAAGGCTTTCGGGATTTCTAAACAATATCAAAGTACAATACTATAGAAACATAGTGGAAAGAAAGCTTAAGATTGTGAGATTTCCAAATATACATATATGTGTGTGTGTGTGTACTTAAGAGGTCTTTGTTTGTTTGTTTGTTTGTTTGTTTGTTTGTTTGTTTGTTTGTTGACAGAAGATGTCTTTTTTCTGCAGTCTGAACAAACAACCACTTCCTAATACACAGACTTTCCTTTAGGAAAAAAAATGGTGACAGCAGATGGGCATCCAGAAGTCATGACCTGAATGTGGTCCAGTCCTCCAAAACTATAAGGTGTTTAGGGCCAGCACACATGCTTTAAAGGGCTCCTCCTCTGGTCAAAGAGCATAAAGAGTTTAGGGCCGACACATTTGCTCTTCAAGGGTTTCTCTGCAGACCTTGGTTCACCCCAGGGTTTCTTGCTATAGACCTGTACTTTGTACAAGTTGTGCAATCTCAGCACAGGCGTGCAATATCAGCACAGTGAAGTGGTGCGATATCAGCACAGTTTCTACCAAACAAACCTCACAGACAAACATGTTCTTGCAAACTACAGCCCTCAGTCTAAGTGTCTCTTCATGACAGACAACCAGCTCTGTCAGGAGAAGTGTTTTCGTCTGCAGTAGGCCTACTTTGTCACTTCCTCTTACAACTGCTAATCATCTGTCGCTTTCAGTTTCAGTACTCTGTGTGTGTGTGTGTGTGTGTGTGTGTGTTGTGTGTGTGTGTGTGTGTGTGTGTGTGTGTGGGGTGTGTGTGTGTAAATAATTTACATATCTATGTGTCACTGACCACTGACATGTATGTGTGTGCAACATACGTATCTGTATGACAGTTTGTTTTCATGAAAGTTTCATTCCCTACTCTCTCTCTGCTCATTTATACTCACTTCATTATCTACACATCAAATCCCGAATGAATACTGTAGCACAAATACTGAAAATAAATAGAAATAAAGGAAAGAAGAAAAAGAAAGAAAACGTGTTTAGGAATTATGAACAGTTTTAAGCAGTTTTAAAATCTACTGGCACAAAACAAGAATTTATGTACTAAATTTTCTGAGGAAGCAGAACAAGTAAGTATCCATAATTTCTATTTATACATAAATATTTCGTTACACTTCTTTGTTGAATGTTTATGGTATTAAACAAGAGAGAGAGAGAGAGAGACTGGACGTGTTTAATATTAAATTCTGATATGGAATCGATACAGCAGGACAGTATAAATATCATCAGACATAAATAGCCCCTTGACTCCCTCACCCTACCCACCAGCATCCTGCATTATCAACCATGCTAGCAGATCAAAAACGTTACCCTTTGACTCCCATTGACTTCCTGCAGGAAGCTGGTGGACAGGGTGAAGGAGTCAAAGGGTTAAGTGCTTGTAATTGGCGGATAGCGTGCAGGAATCAAAGGGTTAAACTTCATTCCATAATCATTAAATACTGAATCACATGGATGGAAATCAGTCTGAAAATACAATCTTTTCCAACAAAGTCCATTAAATACAAACTCACGGGATGATAGCAGTGTGTACAATTTAGTTAAAAAATCTGATTAATATGTGATTATCACAGGTTGAACCATTTTGCTACATCACAACATTACCATATTCGTTTCCAAGTATATGGATCTGGTTAATCATACGCACAGTTAAATAAAACCATATATTCAGTCTGCCATGAATGAAATGTTAATAGTGTTTACTTTAATTTTCTGTCAACATTTTGAAATGTTAATAGTCTTTACTTTAATTTTCTGTCAACATTTCCTAGCACTCCTAAATGAAGTTCAAACTTAAATCGATCAAGAATAAACGAGCACAATAGGGAAATGACACAGACTTGTAATTGTCATGAAAGATGGGATTTGACCATTGGCACAGCTCCCAAAATGTTTGATATTTGAAATCTTCATGTTTTAGTTATTTGTTTGTTTATTCATTCATTCAATCATTCATTCATTCATTCATTTACTCATTCATACATGTTGTTGTTTTTTATTATTTATCTATCTATTGATCTATTTAGCTATTGATCTATTTAGCTATTGATCTATTTAGCTATTTATTCATCTCTTTACCGATTTATTCATTTATTTTCATTTATCTATTTCACTATTTACCTATTTCTCTATCTATAAATATGTTTTGTGTGATTTGCACATGTTCACTCGAGTAATGTCAATTACGCATTTCACAAACATATTTCGCTGTACAACATCATGGAGCCTGACATTCTTGAGTATCTGTGCTCTTCAAAATAAGATCGGTAGATATTTTAACTGTGAATAAAACTGAAAACAAAACCGTGCGAAAAAATAACACTGGCCCAACAGGCCATACTTCTGACAAAAAAGTAGGGTTAACTGCTATGTCAACAGGAATACAGACAAACGGCAAAAATAAAAATAATAACTAAAAGAAAAATAAACATTAATACTTTTTTACAAACCAATGGGCAACTTTATATACATAAATAAACAAACAAACAAGACTGTATGGAAAAAAGAAGAACTACAATCAAACAGCATAAAGAAGGACCAATCCATCCATATCATTAACCCTTTTTACTCCCACACCCTATCCACCAACTGCAAAAAGTTAACCCTTTGACTCCTCACCCTATCCACCAGCTTCCTACAGGAGGGTGAGGGGGTGGAAGGGTGAACTTTTTGCTTTGCTAGCATGACTGACGATGCAAGATAGTGGTGCACAGGGTGCAGGGGGTCAAAGGGTTAAATCAATCTAACCACAGCTTCTGGAAACCAGTATATCTGAATCTAACAGCAGAAAACCATCTAAACGTTTTATTATTCAGCATATGTACATGTGCTTATCTAATCCGCTTTCTACCATCGAATAAACACACTACATGCGTTCTAATTCTACGGTCTTGTTGCTTGATATTTTGTGCAGATTCTTATACACCAAACTCCATGATCACACAATTACAGTATGCAGATTGTGAAATATTCAAATAAATATTCAAATAAACAAATAGTCATGACGATCATTCAAAATGGCAGTTTTAAAGCTTTCCCACATAATATCAAAACGAACTGATTATTCCGAGTCAATCTATTAATACAGATTGGAGACTGAGATCTGTCTGTCCAAGATTTATCGATCCATTGCATTTCAGTGCGTTAATACAGATAAACCGTCTTCATTTACAATTCATCGATCAATTGCACTTCAGTGTATTAATACAGATTGGTACTTGAAACATCCACTTATCAACTCATTGCATTTATCTAGTTTTTAATGTTTGGTTTTCACTGTGGGTTTATACCACTACAGAAGTAGTCTAGAAACAGACGAAAGCATCTAAAATCAGAACGGACAAGAGCAATGGTGTGAAAAATGTAGCTCTGTAAACAGAAGCAGCCTTAACCCTTTCACCCCCGCACTCTATCCACCAACTGCAAAAACTTAACCCTTTGACTATCTTACCCTCTATACCAGCTTCCTGCAGGAAGCTGGTGGAGAGGTTGAGGGAGTCAAACCGTTTAGTTTTAACTTTGCTAGTATAGTTGGCAACGATGGCTGCTGGTGGACAGGGTGCAGGAGTCAAAGGGTTAATTTTAAGTGTACTGCACACTGGTATGTGCCGTAAGCTTTGACTTCATTTTCGTTACAATTTCTGTCAAGTTTATCTCAAAGCGTTATGGCTTATGTACAACAGAAAAAGCAAGTTTCATAACATTTAACACAGTTTTTAAGAAAACAACAATTATGTCAACACCAATCAAGAAAAGACACTCACACAAACTCACAAAAATCACCACTACATACATCCAACAAAAAAACAAGCAATCAAAATACATAAAAAATAAATACATACATAAACAAACAATAATAAAGTGTCAGCTACAGACACCAAAAGAAAATGAGCAAAGATACCTTTGTACAGTGCATTTCAATACAAAAGAAAACCACATATTGTGAGTATAACAAACAAACGAACAAATAAACAAATATACAAACAAGCAGCAGAAACAGACAAGCAGAAGACAGAAATCCCACCCTCACCCTTTCTCTTCACTAAAATAAACAAAACACTCAGTTTTATCAGAAGCAACACATTTACTAAAAAAAAACTACAAAAACACTAAGTAAAAAGCTGGTAAGGCGTTAGCTGAGTTAAGTGCATGGCTTTGTGATGGTATTCAGATTTTAGATATCAGACATTTTTTTTTTTTAAATCAAATGATTCTAACAATTTTATGACCATTGTTTTGTGAAATTATAATAGGCACAATCTTATTATAATTTACACATATATCACGCCTAAACGAATATTATCCATCAAGGAATTTCACTTACTTTTTGTTAGGCCTGATCGGTTCTGACGAGGGTTCGCTGAACCGATCAGGCCTAACAAAAAGTAAGTGAAATTCCTTGATGGATAATATTCGTTTAGGCGTGATATATGCGTAAATTATAATAAGATTGTGCCTATTATAATTTCACAAAACAATGGTCATAAAATTAAGTAACGCCTATATGGCTGAAACAAGAAAACTCTCAGCATGGTCTAACAATTTTCTTTTATATAAAATATTACAGACAATCCACATTTTGTACTACTCAAGGTCATTGTGACCTTGAAGATGCTTCAATTAAAACAAAACTTGATGGGCACTAAGGACAATGTAGACTGTCACACTAAGGACAATGTAGACTGTCACACTAAGGACAATGTAGACTGTCACACTAAGGACAATGTAGACTGTCACACTAAGGACAATGTAGACTGTCACACTAAGGACAATGTAGACTGTCACACTAAGGACAATGTAGACTGTCACACTAAGGACAATGTAGACTGTCACACTAAGGACAATGTAGACTGTCACACTAAGGACAATGTAGACTGTCACACTAAGGACAATGTAGACTGTCACACTAAGGACAATGTAGACTGTCACACTAAGGACAATGTAGACTGTCACACTAAGGACAATGTAGACTGTCACACTAAGGACAATGTAGACTGTCACACTAAGGACAATGTAGACTGTCACACAAGTGTAAACAGATTTTAGACACTAAGAAAACATCCTGAGAAATTGCTGTTCACACAACTTCCTCACGAACAGCTGATTTTAGATGTTTTTTGTTGTCTGTGGGACCTTGACCTTAAAGCTTTACATTCCAAAATTATGTTTTCTTGCCTCCTCAGCAGTCCACACTTTGACCAGAACTTGGTACAGATCCACCCATAAAGAGCTGAGAAAAACGTGTTCACATGTTTCTGTCACAGACAGACATGTACCACTCTTTGACTGATATGAATCAATGTCTCCTTTATTTTCAGAGAGAGAGAGAGAGAAGAACAGGTAAAATAGTGTGGTGCTGATAGCAATCCATTTAACCACAGTAAAATGCAAAGCTGTTAAGTCACAAATGTTTGAACATGGTCGCATCTCAGACAATGAACACACCCATTTGTTCGTGGTGACTCATTTGCATGTATGCATGTCGTTCTGGTGGGTTGGCCCACATTATGCAAGCATCACTGGTAAGTTGCTGTGAAAACTCTTCTTCTGAAAGAAGAATCTACAACTGTAAATGTTGTGTTTTATGCTTTTAAATAGATTTTCACCATATCAATACTTTCACTGGTTCATTTGAAGCCTAACAGTCATTTTCCTTAAGGCATAAAGAAAAGAAACATTAACATCAAGAATATCAAAAGCTCAACACGTGATGGAAAGTAAATGCTAAGAGCGATGCAGATCAGACCTCACTGGCGTCAAGAGTAAAGCAGCACAACGCAGCAGGACAAGATTTTGACATGCCACTTTCATGTTCATATTGTGTTTCACAAAACTTCCAATGCTTTCATGTGATGTAAGAAATGTTTGATGCACAAAATATGCACAGCCCTATTAATCTTGATACCTGGCCACTTGGTGGTATAAATCAAGCAATGATCAGATTTTAGCTTTTCAAAAACCACCACCGAGAGTGTGGGGAAAAAAAAGAAAACCTGGAGGATTTTTAGTCCTTTTCTCCCACTGGACAAAGCAGCAGGAAAGTTTTGGCCTTTTTCTCCTAATTTTTGTATTTGGTGTTTGTTCGTTTGTTATTTTACACTTACGTTTGACAAAGGCAAGTTGGCTGAAAATTTGCGCCTGTCTTGTCTGGTTGTATGAAATACACATTCTGGTTCTACGTTCATGTATTTATGGTTCCTGATGGATTTCAGCTCAAAAGAGACTGACTGATCAGGCCTTAAGGCCAGGAAAATATGTACAATACCATTACATAGCAGAGATACGGGCATGCTGTGTTTGAGTCAAAACACAAGTTTCTGCTGTAAAACATGCCTTTCCTAAATTCAAAACTCTTCAGAGGTGAAACATGCTGCCTGACTCTTGACGCCTTGAAGTGTCATCTGCACTGGGGCCTAGAAGCAAGCAGAGTGGGGGTTTCTGACAGCACCAGACAAACCTTGGCCTCACACGCACACCACAGGTGAACAAACTGCGTCCCCTCCTTGCACCATTTCTGGGACAAGAAAAATTTCTCTTTGATTAAGAGAACAAAAAACACAGTGTGAAACTGGTCTGACAAGTATCTGTCAGTTTTCACCAGCCAGTAAGGAAAAATAACAAACAGTTTTATGTTAATAATCATGAACAGTACTGACTTGTTCGCATTTGCAGAACGTTAACAGTAAGAGTGATTTAATATTGTAGATGGTAAAATTGAGAAAAAATTCTTTATGCTTTAGACACCAATGTTATGAGCCAGAGAAAAACAACCACATTCTTCATACTTTAACCCCCAACACCTTATAATTTGTAATACTAAGCAAAATAATAGCAATTGCCTGTCACAGTGGATATCCATATTGTTATATACCACTACCAAGATATTTCTATGTTGATAGAGCACACAGTATGGTATGTTTAATCCACAATGAAAGGTTTAACCCTTTCACTTCTGCACCCTGTCCACCAGCAACCTGTACTGTCAACCATGCTATCAAAGCAAAAACTTAACCCTTTGGCTCCCTACCCCTATCCGCCAGCTTCCTGCAGAAAGCTGGTGAACAGGGTGAGAGAGTGAAAGAGTTAAGTTTTTGCAATTGTTGAATAGGGTGCAGGAGTCAGAGGGTTAAAGTAAAACCAGTTTAAAATATAAATGGAAAGAAGTATACATCACAAAACATGTCACTGTCAACAACACACTAAAACAAATTCTATGTATTTTCTTCATCCTTATGAAGACAGACAAAAGACACAAATTCAACAAACCAACACCAAATTAAGAACACAATCAAAACAGATCATAAAAGAGCAGAGAGTGATTCTGACTGATTTGGCTGTTTTACGTCAGCACTCACCTCAGGTGATACGTTCAACCGGGATAACCATGCCCAGGGAAGTGGGGGAATGAGGACTTACCTAATATCATACCAACACCACCAGAACAACAATGATGTTAAGACTGGCAGTGAGAAGACCAATTTGATGTAGCGCACCCCTAAGTTCGAACCAACAACCATTAGCATGTGAATCTGAAGCTCAACTCACCAAGCTACTAAGGTCGGCATTGTGGAGAGTGGGGTCAGGTTGGGTGAGAAAATAGCATCCAATAGTATGAAGGAAAACAAGACAACAAAATACATCAAATGACATAAAACAAGACAACAAAATACATCAAATGACATAAAACAAGACAACAAAAACATCAAATGACATAAAACAAGACAACAAAATACATCAAATGACATAAAACAAGACAACAAAATACATCAAATGACATAAAACAAGACAACAAAATACACCAAATGACATAAAACAAGACAACAAAATACATCAAATGACATAAAACAAGACAACAAAATACATCAAATGACATAAAACAAGACAACAAAATACATCAAATGACATAAAACAAGACAACAAAATACATCAAATGACATAAAACAAGACAAAAATACACCAAATGACATAAAACAAGACAACAAAATACATCAAATGACATAAAACAAGACAACAAAATACATCAAATGACATAAAACAAGACAACAAAATACACAAATGACATAAAACAAGACAACAAAAACATCAAATGACATAAAACAAGACAACAAAACACATCAAATGACATAAAACAAGACAAAACACATCAAATGACATAAAACAAGATGACAAAATACATCAAATGACATTAAAACAAGACAAATACATCAAATGACATAAAACAAGACAACAAAAACACATCAAATGACATAAAACAAGACAACAAAATACATCAAATGACATAAAACAAGACAACAAAATACATCAAATGACATAAAACAAGACAACAAAATACATCAAATGACATAAAACAAGACAACAAAATACATCAAATGACATAAAACAAGACAACAAAATACATCAAATGACATAAAACAAGACAACAAAATACATCAAATGACATAAAACAAGACAACAAAATACATCAAATGACATAAAACAAGACAACAAAATACATCAAATGACATAAAACAAGACAACAAAATACATCAAATGACATAAAACAAGACAAAATACATCAAATGACATAAAACAAGACAACAAAATACATCAAATGACATAAAACAAGACAAAATACATCAAATGACATAAAACAAGACAACAAAATACATCAAATGACATAAAACAAGACAAAATACATCAAATGACATAAAACAAGACAACAAAATACATCAAATGATATAAAACAAGACAACAAAACACACCAACAAGCAATTCTACGCAAAACAAACAAACAGTTACCAATTTCAAAAGAATGTTCTTTAAGATAA
>CM060307.1:5974220-5976720 GCA_030674185.1 Monoplex corrugatus
ATATAACATCCATTAACAGTGAAAATCAATACAGTCTGTAAAATAAAAACAAATCAAAAACATATAACAATGGCTCACCCCCAAATTCCAGTTTGTCTGCTTGCCATAAGATTTCTACCTTGTGAGACCTTCATCAGAAGGAGGCCTCAGGGAGCTGCTGAAACCTTATGGCAAGCAGTTACCTTCAGGGTGAGACACTGTTATCACTGTCAATGGCAGGGTCAAGAAACAATAATTATGCATAAAAACAAACTGCAGTACTGAAACAGTAATGAACAAATGAAACCATTTTATTGAAGAGTGATCATATCTTAAAATAGGTCAATGGCAGAAGCATATAATACTCCAAGTCTGACACTTTACACTGTAGACAAACATTTGTCTAATTCTCTAATTTGAAAAGTCCTGTTGATAAACAGCTCCAAAACCAAGCAGTATGCATACACAGAATGACGCACAGCACTGTGCATTATCAGAAAGTAGAATCAGCACAGATATATAAATGTATTTGGCTTGCTTCATTTGTGGACAACGGTTCCAGAGTTTAAATACAGACAACTGCAAATGTCACTCACCAGTTTCTGCAGGTGAGTGTTTTGTTCCTGAAGACCTGTCAACTTCTGCAGAGCCACCTGTCTGTCCTGACGTTCCTTCTCAAAGTCCTCTGTGCACACCTGGATCTGGGCTTTCAGGTGATCGATGATGCTCTGGGCTTCTGCAGAACTCTGCTGGTGAGTGGCACGAGCTAAAATGGTCACCTCACTCTGCAGCTGAGACACCTGAGCATCTCTGATGGCTATCTCCTGCCTGAGACACTCTACTTCTTCTTCTGCCTGATGAACACAGGAAACAGAAAACTCATGTTTACACAGATTGTCATCCCTAACTATACCTGGCTCATAATTTCCACAGTTCAAAATTAACCTCAACCTCAAGCTTAAATATGATCTGTCCAATATCACATCGATGAATAACAACAACAACAAAATACCCACCAATTCACTTCAGAGCTAAAGCTGTATGATGTCTGCAACATACATGCGAGATACTAAGATGTATTAAGAAAAAAATACACAAAAAATCCAAAACAAACAAACAGCAAATTAACAAAAATTTTACAAATTTTTAAGAAAATTTTGTTTGAGCATTTCGATTTTTCTCACATGTATGTATGCATGTTGTCCTGTCCACACTGTGCGGGCAGAGTGTTTCTGCACAGTCTGCATATTCCGTCTTTGGGGGGCATGCTTACTGTGCGTTTTCATATTTCCATTATATTAGCTACCAAATACTGACAATACTTATAGGATTTTTAGTGTGTGCGTGCATGCATGCGTGCGTTGCGTGTGTGCATGTGTGTGTGTGTGTGTGTGCACAAATGAGGTTCAGACACACACAGGTCTGCACACATGATGACATGACCTGGGTGATGTGAAAAATCTTCACCGTTTACCCACCAGGGGTAAGGTTCCCAAGCAGCATCACACCTACAGCTTCCTTTACCCACCAGGGGTAAGGTTCCCAAGCAGCATCACACCTACAACTTCCTTTACCCACCAGGGGTAAGGTTCCCAAGCAGCATCACACCTACAACTTCCTTTACCCACCAGGGGTAAGGTTCCCAAGCAGCATCACACCTACAACTTCCTTTACCCACCAGGGGTAAGGTTCCCAAGCAGCATCACACCTACAACTTCCTTTACCACCAGGGGTAAGGTTCCCAAGCAGCATCACACCTACAACTTCCTTTACCTACCAGGGGTAAGGTTCCAAGCAGCATCACACCTCAGTCAGTCGGCCTCTTTACATCTCAGGAGATGATAGTCTGCACCAGGAGGCGTTGTGTCATGACGTGCATCACACCTACAACTTCCTTTACCCACCAGGGTAAGGTTCTCAAGCAGCATCAGACCTACAGCTTCCAAATGAAAGTTTGATGTCTAACCCATCCGATTATCACGCCTGTCCTTCACAACTTTGCCTTTCTATCTTCACAACTCTGTCTTCCTATCTTCACAACTCTGATCTTCATACCTTCCTATGAACTGACAAAATGAAATGTTGACAACAAAACACAAACACAGGTGAAATGATTCTGTTAACTGTTCATGTAGATAATACATACATACGTACATATATATATATATATACATATATACATATATATATATACACATATATAGATATATATATATACCAGGGCTTAAAACAAGAGGAGGAAAAAACCACTGAAACTAGGGGGATCCGGGGGCAAATCAGGGGCCATAACTTGCGCACCATTGCTATGAACGCTTGCAAGCCAATCACGGATGCCTTGCTCCTTTGTTGTTTTTTTTTGTTTGTTTGTTTGTTTTTTTGACAAAACAAAATCGCAGAATTCCGCCCAGACGCAGAACGTTTTAAGCCCTGATATACATATAGATACACAATATTTACATATACATACATATGTATATATGTATATTTATATACAACCTTGGAATACTGATCACGTAACACA
>CM060307.1:5981720-5984220 GCA_030674185.1 Monoplex corrugatus
AGACACACAGAAATGAGAGACAGACTTAGACTACCCAGCTAACAGAGAAACAGACAAGATTGATTCATTGACTGACAGTCATGTACTTGAAACAACTGATGTATGAAATGATATTTTTGATAATCTATGTTGCCTACCGGCTGTTCCATTCTAACACAAGCATGCGTTCACAAATTGTGTGTGTGTGTGTGTGTGTGTGTGTGTGTGTGTGTGTGTTTGTGTCTGTGTGTCTGTGTCGTGTGTCTGTGTCTGTGTGTCTGTGTCTGTGTGTCTGTGTATCTGTGTGTGTGTGTGTGTGTGTGTGTGTGTACTGTGTGTGTCTGTGTGTGTGTCTGTGTGTGTGTCTGTCTCTGTGTGGTTGTATGTGTGTGTGTGTGTGTGTGTGTGTGTGTGTGTGTGTGTGTGTGTGTGTGTGTGTGTCTGTATGTGTCTGTATGTGTTTGTCTGTGTGTGTGTGTGCACAGAGGAGAGTAAAAGAGCAGGGGAGACAGCGACAGACACACACAGGCAAGAGACTAAAAAGGAGGCAGAAGAGACAGACAAACAGACACACACACAGAAGCAGAGAGTAAAAAGGAGGCAGGGAGAGACAGACAACAACACACACACGGGCAAGAGAGTAAAAAGGAGGCAGAAAGAGACAGACAAACAGACACATACAAGAGGCAAGAGAGTAAAAAGGAGGCAGGGAGAGACAGACAACACACACACACAGGCAAGAGATAAAAAGGAGGCAGGAAGAGACAGACAAACAGACACACACACAGAGGCAAGAGAGTAAAAAGGAGGCAGGGAGAGACAGACAGACAGACGACACACAGAGGCAAGAGACTAAAAAGGAGGCAGAAGAGACAGACAAACAGACACACACACAGAGGCAAGAGACTAAAAAGGAGGCAGAAAGAGACAGACAAACAGACACACACACACAGGCAAGAGAGTAAAAAGGAGGCAGGGAGAGACAGACACACACACACACACACAGGCAAGAGAGTAAAAAGGAGGCAGGGAGAGACAGACACACACACACATACACACAGGCAAGAGAGTAAAAAGGAGGCAGGGAGAGACAGGCAGACACACACATGCACAGAGGCAAGAGAGCAAAAAGGAGGCAGGGAGAGACAGACAGACAGACAGACACATCGACAGACAAAAGACAGCCTGGGTAAAAGAGAGATCAAACCTTGCCTGAATAAAGAAATAGCTCCTATTTAGAAGACTGTGAAAATTTTACAACATTCCATGTTTTATATTAGTTCTATTTTACTATTTTTAGACAAATAATCAATATGGTTTAATCAACAAGACACGTAATGCTGTTTCAGAGAATGAAAATAGAAATTCCTGTTAAGTAATAAGTCATGTCAGTAATAAGTGGTATTTGCCTGTTTCAGGATGTCAGCACTGAAAATATACTATCAACACATTTATGACTGAACTATGAATTTTCAAACAAAACCTTACCAAACTTTTCATTTTGTTGTAAGTACTGTATCTGTGTTTGTCAAAATAATATCCAAATCGGAGCTTAAATACTTATAAAACAGCAAGAACGACCACATGTGATTATTGCTAAGTGTCTCTGTAACACGATGACAGCTAACACTTCGTCAGCCTCTTATATACATACGCTCCACGCAACACGACAGTGATATTTCGGTGCGCTGTTATACAGGATTTCCCTTATTTCTATTGCTGCATTTGACGACCGTCAAAAGTAGGAGTGCGGGATTCCGTCACGTGATATCTGACCTCAAATCCGCACACGTGCTGCGGAATTTGACCCTACCTGCTGATGTGCTATTTTCAGAAACACGTAAATTCCCTGATGTTAAATTCGTCGAAACTAGTGTCGGGGGCAAAACCACAAATCATCCCTATCGATTTAGTTCACGTTTTGAAGAAATGATGCGGTTTTTCATGGTGGATTCCACTGAAACTTGTAAAAACCTAAACAATCTATAGAAGGCAACAGGCACAGACAACACTCACGCCAGAAACATGTTTCAGGAGTTGGAAAAAAGTCAGGAATCGACCAAACGGCGTCTCAGCGATCTGACACTCACTTCGATGTGTTCCGGATAACGCCTGCTGCGCATGCCTGTGTCATGGCATCCAATGAAATCAACCTCAGATGTCCAATAGAAAATACGGCGAGGGGAAAAAAGGGGAATACCCTACCAGTAGTTTCCTGTTAATGTCAAGGTAACACGAGATTATTTTACGTAAGACAATGCTCCTCAAACAGATCAACAGCAATAAAGCAGCTGGTAAACAACTGTTTGAAGAACAAACATGTTGTTTGGTTGAGATATCAGATGCTGAAAATAGTTGTTTGCTCAGCAATCGCGATGAGCACACACGCAAGCACTGACTTACGCGAGCGTTCATGCACACACACACACACACACATACACACACACACATACAAGCACGCACACACACACGCGCGCGCGCGCGCGCGCATACCCAGATAGACAGACATATCAGTCTCTGC
>CM060307.1:5989220-5994220 GCA_030674185.1 Monoplex corrugatus
ACACACACACACACACACATACACACACACACTCACACACACGCACGAACGCACACACACACACACACACACACACACACACACTACACACACACACTCACACACACGCATGAACGCACATACGCACACACACACACACACTCACACACACACACACACACACACACTCACACACACATACACAACACACACCACACACACACACACACACTACACACCACACACACACCACACACACACACACACACACACACACACACACACACACACACACACACTGACGAACTGTTATATTAATACAGTACAGACAATGTGTTTTCATAAACTCCATCTTGGGTTTTCATGACAGCTAAATCAGTTGTGAGCTCTTTTGAATGTTTCACACAAATCCCTCCATCCCTCCACCTCTCCCTGTTCCCCCGCCTCCCAAACCAAAAATCGCTTAATACGAAAATAGTGATCACACAACACTTTCGTCTTTCGACGAAAGTTGACTAATGCTAGATCCCATATATAGGCTCCGCTAATACGAAACAAAAGAACCACATCATTGAAATCTTGAATGTCCCGTCAGAACGCGTGGTTGTAAACTGCCATAGAATCCATATTATAGGCTCTGCAAATTCTGTTTTAAAAAAAAAGCACCATAATATTTTTTCAGTCTAAAAAGATTCATCAGAATACGTGGTAATAAACAGCCACCCGGCTGTTGTCTGCTGTGGTGAACGAGACAGGTGTTACAACAATGTCAAAAAGAGAAACGCAATGGTTGATCTTGACTTTGAGGCGCGCGTATGTGTCAGATACCTTGCCGGTAAAACCGCTTTCTTAAAACTGTTTCTCTTCTCTTCCGCGCAGTCAACAACACAGGGTGCCAATGACTGGTCATGTGATAATTTTAGATCCACCTTCAGCGTGGTGTGCTCCGGCTGAACACTCCTGCCTGGTTCAGTCAGTTCATAGACGTATCGCGGCCAGGGACAGAGTGATTTATCTCTGTCGCACTCTCCACGAATCCGCCAAGCTTTAAAAAAAAAAAAGAATCGCCAGAATTAAAAGCTTAAACAAAACCAAACAAAACAGAACAAACGTTGCTGAGTCATTTGACTAGCTTCAGTTCAACATGGTGGCAATTTTCTGTCGTAGGAAAAACGAAAATGATAACTGGTCAAGTTTCTGATTGTTCTAAATGGAGAAGTTTATGATAAAAGATGTCTTAAATTGAAACAGGAAACAAGATTTGAGGGGAAAAAAAGAATTCCACACAGGTCAGTGAAGTACAAATAGAAGGACATTATCGCCACATATTGTTGCGAGGTCTTTTTCTCCTTCTTCTTCTTAACTCTGTGAACAGTCATTAGTTCGCCGTAGTAAAACAACTGTTCGCCAGATTTTTCCAGCTCTGACGGTTGTGTGCCGAAGCCTGTGGTCTCTGCAAATGGTTTCTCTGCCCATTCCGCAATATTGTCAGTCCATCGGTTTTTTGTTTTTGTGCTTGTTTGGTGGTTGCTAGTATTGTTGTTGTTGTAGTTGTTTGTTTATTTTCTGTCTTCCCCTCTGTCTCCCTCCCCTAACAGTTCCCTGTAGAACTGATTTAACAAGACCATCAGAATTTGTAACACGGACATACCAACCTACTTTTTTTTTAACGAAGTCAGCAGATCTTCATAATTATGGTTGCGAGGTTAAACGAGTAAGAATCGATGCTGAGGCCATCATAGGCATGATTTCCTCGGGTGGTCAGTCTGTATTACTACACTGCATAACACCTGTGTTCAAGGCTTAGTGACTCATACCTCAGTATCATACTTAAGTAGCCAATCTATATTAATGTTTATATTTGTGTTCAAGCTTAGTGATTCATACCTCAGTATCATACCTAAGTAGCCAATTTATAATAATGTTTATATCTATGTTCAAGCCTAGTGATTCATACCTCACTATCATACCTAAGTAGCCAATCTATAATACTGTTTATGTCTATGTTCAAGCTTAGTGATTCATGTATCAGTATCCATATCTAAGTAACCAATCTATATTACTATTTCCATCGATATTCAAGCTTAATGACTATAGTCAGTATCATACCTAAGTACCAATCTATATTGCTATTTATATCTATTTTCAGCCTTACTGACTCATACATCATATCTTCCTGAGTAGACAATGTATGTTACTATTTATATCTATGTTCAAGTTTAGTGATTTATAGCATCAGTAATGATACGTGAGTAGCCAGTCTATATTATATTTTAATCGATGTTCAGACTTAGTTCATATCACATTTCCAAGAGACAAAAATCACCTAATACGTGTACCCAAGTACCATCGTATCTTCCTGATAGACAATCTACAGTATCTTCATATCTATGTTCAAGCTTAGTGGTTCATACATCAGAATGGTACGTAAGTATCCAGTCTAAATGATTTATCTCTGTCGTTAGTGACTCATACATCATTATCATACCTAAGTAGCCAATCTACAGTACTATTCATATCTATGTTCAGGCTTAGTGATTCACACATCAGCATGGCTCGGGAGTAGCCAGTCTATAATGACTATTTACATCAGGCTCAGTGACTCATACATCAGTATTGTATCATATCCTGCAATATGAGATAATACAAGAGAATAGATTTGTTCAGTCCCGTTTCCACAGCGAGTGTAGGCCATGAATGTACATGTAGTGCACACAATACGCCCTGGTCTGACTCAGTCTTGTGCTTTATCTCTCGTTATTCTCGTGTTGATACAAACCACAATTGAGTTTTCCTATTTTCAACCTTTCCTTCCCTAACAAGACATAAAAGGAAAAAAGGGGTGTGGGTGTATTTCATATCGACTGGGGAGTACACGTGTGTGTGTGTGTGTGTGTGTGTGGTGTGTGTGTGTGTTGTGTGTTTGTGTGTGTGTTGGTGTGTGTGTGTGTTGTATGTGTGTGTGTGTGTGTGTTGTGTGTTGTGTATGTGATGTGTGTTGTATGTGTGTGTGTGTGTGTGTGTGTGTGTGTGTGTGTGGTGTGTGTGTTATTATGTTTGTGTGTGTGTGTGTGTTGTGTGTGTGTGTGTCTGTGTTGTGTGTGTGTGTGTGTGTGTGTATGTGTGTTGTGTGTGTGTGTTTGTCTGTGTGTATGTGTGTGTTGCGTGTGTGTGTGTGTGTGTGTGTGTGTGTGTGTGTGTGTGGTGTGGTTGTTGTGTTGTCTATGTATGTGTGTGTGCGTGTGTGTGTGTGTGTGTGTGTGTGTGTGTGTGAGTGTGTATGTGTATTGTGTCTATATGTGTGTGTGTGCGTGTGTGTGTGCTGTGTGTGTGCGTGTGTGTGTGTGTGTTTGTGCGTGTGTGTTGTGTCTATATGTGTGTTGTGTACGTGTGTATGTCTCTCTGCGTGTGTGTATGTATCTTATCTGTGTGTGGGGGGGGGGGAGGGGTCTTACTTCTTTTAACGCCTATTTACACACGTGCTTTTAGACGACCAAGTAATCTGATTTTGAAACGAAACAAAATGATATAAAATAAAACGGCATAAAATGAAATGAAATAAAATAAAATAAAAAAAAAAATAACATGAAATGAAATAAAATAAAATTATTTTTTTTACTATTATTTTTGTTTAAAGCTCAGCCGACTGCGTAGAGCCATATCAGGGCTACAACCGTTTCAAAACATGCACAATATTTCAACAGGAAAAAGGAAAAGAAAATGAAGTACACACATCAATGCATTCGCTCACATAATCTAAGGAGACGCTCCTGGCGTTGACCACTCCGTCCAATTTATTACACAGGAGATTTAAACAGAAATACCTGAATACAAATTTAGATACGACTCAAGACACTAAAATATACATGAAAACAGCCTAAATTACCTAAAATTGCTTTCGCGTATTACGTTTCCATAGGTCAAATATCCACTTAATCATCATCATCATCATCATCAGTCCCGTAGTCTGGTTGACCGTTGGGGCACCACTGAAGATTTTACAACCAACTTCCTCCACTCCTCACGGTCCTCAGCTTTCCGCAGAATGATTTCCATTCAAGGCCAGTCCACTCTCTGATATTGTCTTCCCATCTTTTTCTCTGTCTGCCTCTTCGTCTCCCTCCCTGAACTGTTCCCTGCAATACGGTCTTGATACATGTACCCAAATATCAACCCTAAGAGAAAATACGTTAGACCTTTTAGAACACATGCAGGTGAATGGACCAGCAAGGCAGAAAATGATAGGAAGAAATGACAGATAGCAAAGGAACAAGGCAGAAACAAAGACAGTGACAGAACAGAGGAAATTTTTAGCACAGGATTTCCAGGAGGGGATACTGTTTATACTGAAAGAGCCCCCGGCAACTCAACGGGTGACTGAATTTTTTTTTTTTAAATCAAGGCAGAAGAAAATGAATAAAACAAAATAAATAGAATAGAATAGAATAGAACAGAAAAAAAAATTAACATAAAATGAAGAAGAACGCACTAAGATCAAAACATGATGTTCAAACTATTCCAACAATCTCCCCTTTAAACACACACACACACACCCAACACACACACACACACCACACCACACACCACACACACACACACACACACACACACACACACACACACACACACACACACACACACACACAATACTATAGAAAATCCACATTTTGTACTTTTGAAGGTCAGTGTGATTTTTGCATAAGCTTGGGTGAAAAATATAACCTGATGTGTATGAAGGACACAATGTTAAACCGTTCAACTGGATTAGTGCCAGCTGTTGTACATGTACGTAACCAGTGTTTTCAGAGGACGGAATGGCCTGGGGTGAAACAGTGTACATGATAATGATAAAAAGATACAAAGATAGTTTCATACCCAAAGCCATATTATCTTTTAACAACGCTTATACTCGTAATTTTATTTGAAATTTTTATGCTTAACCTGCACTCTATTTTTACTATTTTAATGTTTATTGTGATAATTGGCACTTGGTCTATGTGAGAGCAGCGCGCTGTGATATG
>CM060307.1:5999220-6006163 GCA_030674185.1 Monoplex corrugatus
ACACACACACACACACACACACACACACACACACACACATCCCGTTCCATCAAGCAGGAAGTGTGATATGATGCAGCAGGCACAGAAAAAGAGGACACACAGAAACAGAAACATTTCACAACCGTCCCTATCATTAGCACATTCAGACAGACACTCAATGGAAGATCAGCACGCAAAGAGCGGAGTTGAGCAATACAGACGTTTGTAGGGACAACATGTAACCTCTCATTGACACGAAGGCGGATATGACTGAACTAGCAAAGAGAAACGAGGAGATATATAATAATAATAGTTACAATATTTATATAACGCAAAATCTTGATAAAATCAAATCTAAGCGCTGAAACAGACACACACGCACGCACGCGCGCACGCACGCACACACACGCACGCACACACACACACACACACACACACACACACACACACACACACACACACACACGCATGGCTATAAATGGGGAGAAAGAATAAAAGCAATAAAAGCAATGGAAAATTATAGAGAGCATATCAGGAAGCTTGGCTGAAAACAAAATGCAAAGAAATAGAAGATAAACAAAGAAATCAGAAATACGTGCAATGAAGCTAAGGAATAATGCTACCAATTTTGAAGAACAAGGTCTCCCAACAGTGTAAAAATCGCTACTCACAGTTCCGTAGCTTTCGATGGCGTTCTCGCCATCTTCGTCAGCGCTCTAATGCTGTCTGCGTGAATCTCTACTCAGATCTCGCGAACATGGGATGAACCCAGTTCACGAGATCGAATCAGAGAATGGTACACCGGGGGCAGGGTGTAACGGCCCCGGTCCCTGTTGAGCGGGGGGTTGGTGGCTGCGATGTAGATGGCCTCCTTGACTCCTCGCTGGAACCACTTATTTTCTCTGTCCAGGATGTTGACATTGTCCGCACTGAATTGATGTTTTTCGGCGTGTAGGTGAGCTCCTACTGGAGAAGAGTCCCTCTTGTGTTCTGTTAGTCTCTTCTGAAGGGGGCGTTCAGTTTCACCGACATAATGTTGGTTACAGTCCTGGCAGTCTATTCTGTATATAATGCCAGCTTTGTCGAGTTTGCTGGTTTTGTCCTTGGAAGCTAAGGAAGCTTGGCTGAAAACAAAATGCAAAGAAATAGAAGACCGACACAAAACGGATCCTCAGGGTATGAACAAGAGAAGAATTGAAGACATTGTCCACACACCTGACGTGAGTCACCACAAGACTCATGCTTGAAGTCAGGGCCACAGGCTCTGAGACAATTTGTCACAATGCTATGATGTTGATGATGATGATGATGATGATGATGATGTGGTGGTGGTGGTGATGATGGTGATGATTCTGATGATGAAGATGATGGTGGTCGTGGTGGTGGTGGTGGTGGATATGGTGGTGGTGATGACGGTGATGCTGCTGATGGTGATGGTGGTGGTGTTGGTGTTGGTGGTGGTGGTGGTGATGATGATGATGATGATGGTGGTGATGGTGGTGGTGGTGGTGGTGGTGATGATGATGATGATGATGATGATGATGGTGGTGATGGTGGTGGTGGTGATGATGATGATGATATGGGGTGGTGGTGGTGGTGATGGTGGTGGTCGTCGTGGTGGTGGTGATGATGGTGGTGATGATGACGGTGATGGTGGTGGTGATGATGATGATGATGATGATGATGGTGGTGGTGGTGGTGGTCGTCGTGGGTGGTGGTGATGATGATGATGATGATGATGGTGGTGATGGTGGTGGTCGTCGTGGTGGTGGTGATGATGATGATGATGATGACGGTGATGGTGGTGGTAGTGATGATGATGATGATGATGACGGTGATGGTGGTGGTGGTGATGATGATGATGATGATGGTGATATGGGGTGGTGGTGGTGGTGGTGATGATGATGATGGTGATATGGGGTGGTGGTGGTGGTGATGGTGGTGGTCGTCGTGGTGGTGGTGATGATGTGATGATGATGATGGTGGTGATGGTGGTGGTCGTCGTGGTGGTGGTGATGATGATGATGATGATGACGGTGATGGTGGTGGTAGTGATGATGATGATGATGATGACGGTGATGGTGGTGGTGGTGATGATGATGATGATGATGATGATATGGGGTGGTGGTGGTGGTGATGGTGGTGTGGTCGTCGTGGTGGTGGTGATGATGATGACGGTGATGGTGGTGGTAGTGATGATGATGATGATGATGATGATGATGATGGTGGTGGTGGTGATGATGATGATGATGATGATATGGGGTGGTGGTGGTGGTGATGGTGGTGGTCGTCGTGGTGGTGGTGATGATGATGATGGTGATGGTGGTGGTCGTCGTGGTGGTGGTGGTGATGATGACGGTGATGGTGGTGGTGGTGATGATGATGATGATGATATGGGGTGGGTGGTGGTGGTGATGGTGGTGGTGGTGATGGTGGTGGTGGTGATGATGATGATGATATGGGTGGTGGTGGTGGTGGATGATGGTGGTGGTCGTCGTGGTGGTGGTGATGATGATGATGATGACGGTGATGGTGGTGGTGATGGTGGTGATGATGACGGTGATGGTGGTGATGATGATGATGATTTTTGGGGGTTTAAAAATGATATGGGGGTTGGTTTAAAAAGAAAGGGGGGATGATATTGGGGGGGTTGGGGTGTGATGATTATGGGTATGGGGGGGGTTTTGGGATGATGGGGGATGATGTATGGGGGGGGGGGGATTATTAAAATTATTTTTATGGGGTTTTTTTTGATGATGTGATGATGATAAGGGGGGTTTTGGGGGGGAAGGGGTGATGATTTGATGATATGGGGTGGTTTTTATGGTTTTTTAATATGTATTGGGGTTTTGGGATGGGGTTTTTTTTTTGAAATTGGGGGTTTTTGGGATTATGATGATATTTGGGGGGGTTGGGGGGGTTTTTTAAAGAATGTTTTTGGGGGTTTTTGGGGGATTATGATTATTATTAAATTTTTTTTTTTAAAATTTTATTATGATATGGGGGGGGTTATTTGATTATTTTATTGGGGGGTTTTTTTTATTATTATTATATATTTTTAAAATTTTTATTATTATTTTTATTATTAAATATAATTTTTTGGGGTGATTAAAATTATTTTTAAATTTTTTTTTATTATAAAATAAAATTTTTTATTATTAAAAAAAAAATTTTTATTTTTTAAAAGATAAAATTTTTTATTATATTTATTATATAAAATTTATTTTTTATATATATTATTAAAAAGGGGGTTTTTATTTTTTATATGATTTGGTTTGGTTTGATTATTTTTTTTTTTATTTTTTAAATTTTTTGGGATTTTCTTTTTTTAAAAATATTTTTTTTTTTATAAAATGAAAAAATAAAATTTTTTTATTATTTTTTTAAAAAAAATTTTTTTTGATGATGGGGGTTTTGTTTTGGGGGGGGGGTGATGGTTTGATGTGATTGGGGGGGTGGTGATGATGATTATGATTGGGGGGGTTTTGATTTTGGTTTTGATGATTTTTGGGGGGGGGTTTGATTGGGTGGGTGGTTTTTATTTTGGGGGGGGGTTTTTTGGTTTTTGAAAATGATATTTTTGGTTTTGGTTTTTGGTGGTTTTGGGATGATTTTGGGGTGGTTGGGGGTGATGTGATGATGGGGATGGGGTTTTGGGGTTTTTGATGAATTTTTTGGGGGGTTGGTTTTTGGTGGTGATGATTTTATGGGGGGGGGGGGTTTTGGTGATGATTATGATAAGGGTTTGGGGGGGATGGTTGGGTTGATGATGATATGGGTTTTGGGGTTTTTGGTGGTTTTTGATGATATTTTGGGGGTTTAAGATGATGTGATTTTTGGGGGGGGGTGGTTTTGGGGGTTTTTTTTTTTATAAGGGGTGGTTTTGGGTTGGTGGTGATGAAATATGGGGTTTTGGGGTGTGATGATAAAGGGGGGATGGTGATGATGATGATATGGGGTGGGGGGGATGGGGGTTAGATGATTATATGGGGGGGTGGTGGTTGGGGGGGGGGGTTTTTGGTGATGATGATATGGGGGGGGGTGGTGGTTTTGGGATGATGATGATGATTTTGGGGTGATTTTGGGATGATTATGATATGGGGTTTTGGGGTGATGGTGGTTTTTATGATGGGTTGGGGATGGGGTGGAGGTTGGGGGTTTGGGGAAGATTTTTGTGAGATAAGGGGGGTTTTTTGGGGGGTTTTTTATGGGTTGATTTATGATTATAGGGGTGGTTTTGGTTTTTTGGGGTGGTGGGGGATGATGAAAAGGGGTGGTGGTGATGGTTTTTTGATGATGTTTATGGGGTTTTGGTGATTGGGTGGTGATGTATGGGGTTTTGGTGAATTGGGGGGATGATTATATGGGGTGGGGGGGATGGTGGTGATGATGATGATTATTATTTGGGGGGTTGGGATTTTTTTGGGGGGTTTTTATGATGATGATATGGGTTGTTTTTGATTTTTTGATGATGATTTTTAAGGGTGGGGTTTTTTAGGTTGGGATGAGTATGGGGGGGGGGTTATTGTGGTTTTTATGATATTATGATTTGGGGTTTTGGTTTTGGGATTTGGGGGTTTTGGTGGGGATGATTTTTGGGGGTTTTTTTTTTTTTTTGGTTTTTGAAAATATGGGGGTTTGTGGGGTTTTTATTTTTTTAAAATATTGGGGGTTTTGGTTTTTGGTTTTATGATTATATGGGTTTTTTTTATGGTTTTTGAAGATTATAATGGGTTTTTTGGTTTTTTTGGGTTAAAATGATAAGGGGGGGGGTTTTTTTTTATTATATAAAAATTTTTTTGGGGATTTTTTATTAAAATTTTTTTTTTTATTTTTATATATAAATTTTTTTTTTTTTTATTAAAAATTTTAAATTTTTTTTTAAATTTTTAAAAAAATTATTAAAATTTTTTTTAAAATTTTAAAAAAAAATTTTTTTTTATTTTTTAAAATTTCCTTTTTTTTTATTTTTGTTTTTAAAAAAAAAAAAAAAAAAAAAAAAAAAAAACCCCCCCCCCCCCCCCCCCCCCTTAAATTTTTGGGGGTGATGTGATATGGGGTGGGTTTTGGGGATGATGATGTGGGGGGGTATGGGGTGGTTTGGTTTTTGGGTGGTGATGAAGGGGATGGGTTGGGGGGTGATGGTGGTGATTGGGGGATATTGGGGGGGGGGTGATGGTGGGTGATGATATGGGGTTGGGGGGGATGGTTTTGGGATGATGAAATGGGGGGGGTTTGGGGATGGTTGGGGGGTGATTTGATGATGATATTTTGGGGTTGGGGGGGATGGGGGGGGGGTGTTGGGGGATGATATGGGGGGGGTTTGGGGGGGGGGGGGGTGATGATATGGGGTGGTGGTGATGGGGGGGGATGATTTAAAAAGGGGTGGGTGGTTTGATGGTGGTGATGATGATATGGGGGGGGGTTTTATGGTGGTGGTGATGATAAAAGGGGGGGGGTTTTTGATGGTTGGGGGTGTGAATGGGGTTGGTTTTGGGATGGTGGTTTTTGGGGGGTGATGATGATTGGGTGGTTGGGGGTGGTGGTGATGTGATTGGGGGGTGGTGATGGGGGGGGATGATGATAAAGGGGTTTTGGTGATGGTGGTGTTTTTGATATGGGGGGGGGGGGGATGGGGGGGAAAAATGATATGGGGTGGTGGTGATGGTGGTGATGATGGGGGATGATGGTAAGGGGGGTTTTGGGATGGTGGTGATGAAGATATGGGGTGGTGGTTTTGGTGGTGGTGATGATGATGATATGGGGTGGGGGGGGTGATGGTGGTGATTTTATGTTTTGGGGTGGTGGTGATGGTTTTGGGGATGATGAAAATGGGGGTTTTGGTGATGGTGGTGTGATGATATGGGGTTTTGGGGGTGTTTATGATGATGATGATATGGGGTGGTGGGGATGGTGGGGTTTTGATTGTTGGGGTTGGGTTGGGGATGGTGGTGATGATGATATGGGGTGGTGGGGATGATGATTTATGATGTAAGGGGTGGTGGTGGGTGGGTGATGATGTTTTGGGGTGGTTGGGGATGGTTTGGGGATGATGGGTATTGGGGTGGTTTTTTTATGGTGGTGATGATGATATGGGTTTGGGGGTTGGGTGGTGGTGTGGGTGATGATGGGTGGGTTAAAGGGGTGATGGTGATTTATTATGATTTATGATATGGGGTGGTTTGGGGATGGTGGGGGATTTGATATGGGGTTTGGTTTTGGTTGGGGAAAATTATGAAAATATTTGGGGTGGTTTGGGGTGGTTTTTGGTTTATTATTATTATATTTGGGTTTTTTGGTGTGGTGGTTTATGATGATTTTGGGGGGGGTGGTGATGATGATGATGATGATGGTTTGGGGGTGGTGGGGTTTTTGATGATGATGAAATATGGGGTTTGGGGGTTTATTAAGATAAGTGATATTTGGGGGGGTTTTGTGGTGGTGATTGGGTGGGTATTTTGGGGGTTTGGGGGTGATGGTGGGGATGATGATGATGGTTTGGGGGGTGGTGGTTTGATATATTATTATTATTATTTGGGGGGGTTTTTTTTTATTATTCTTGATTAATATTTTGGGGGTATTTTTTATTATGAATTTAAAATTTTGGTATTTTGGGGATATATATTTTTGGGGGATTTTTTTTTTATGATTAATTAAAATATTTTTTTGAGGATAAAAATTTTTTTAAAAAAGGGGGGGTTGGGATTTTATTTGAATTGGGGGGGGATATATGATGATATGGGGGGGGGTTTTTTTATGATAAGGGGGGGGGGGGTGGTGTGATTTTAGTAGGGGGGGGGGGGGGGGGGGGGGGGGGGGGGGGGGGGGGGGGGGGGGGGGGGGGGGGGGGGGGGTGGAAAAAAATTTTTTTGGGGTGATGTGTGAGATAATTTGGGGGGGGTATAAATATGTATATGGGGTGGGTTTTGTGGTTTAAAAAAAGGGGGGGGGGTTTTTTTGTATG
>CM060307.1:6006263-6071263 GCA_030674185.1 Monoplex corrugatus
GACAAAGCAATAAAAATATTTTTTCATGTTCAACATTGACATAGTCTTTTTTTTTTGAATGACCCCAAAAACAATTTTAGACAAGCAGAAAAATATATAGGGTTGTTTCCAAAGAATATAGGTAGCAGTAAAGAAATAAGAGGGAAGCAGGGAAAATTTTTCAAGATTTAAACCCAAAGGGTTGTAACTCTTGAGAGTCACGTAGGAGTTATCTCCCATTTTGTAGAATTGCTCAAAATCCAATCTTCTTCGTGGCACCGATTCAGCTAGTATAGAAACAGCCCCAAAGCACAAAACTGAACGCTCGGAACTATTCCCTAATAAAGGAATGCCCAAGCCCAACCCATGTTGTAGAATTCCTCAAATCCAATCTTCATTGCGGCAATCGATTCAGTTAGCATAGATACAGCCACAAAGCACAAAAACTGTCAGTTCAGAACATTCCCAATAAAGGAATGCCCAAGCCTACTTTTATACCCGCAACTACACCTACACACAACTAGCTTGAGGATTAGAGAATCACACAATTCATTTCGTGCATGTTCAAGATTGACATATTTCATAAGTACAAAACTGACCTCAGAACATTCTGAGAAAGGAATGCCCAAGACTACTTTATACCTCGCAAACTACACTACACACAAATAGGAGACAAATGCAAAAAAATATTGTTTCATGTTCAACATTGAACATAGTCTTTTATTTTTGAATGACAAACACACACTTATGACAAGGCAAAGATATTAGGGTTGTTTCCAAAGAATATAGGTAGCAGTAAAGGAATAAGGGAAGCAGGGAATTTTCAGTTACCAAGGATTGTACTCTTGAGAGTCACGTAGGAGTTATCTCCCATGTGTAGATTGCTCAAATCCATCTCTTGGGGCACGATTCAGCTAGTTGAAAACACAAAGCACAATGAACGTCGGACTTCCCTAATAAATGAATGCCAAGCCTACCTTTATACCCAGCACAACTACACCTACACACAACTAAGAGGGTGGTGGAAATGCACGCAAATCATATTGGTGTCATGTTCAAGACTTACATAGTCTTATTCTTGAACTCACCATACACACACTTAATACGGAAGACAGAACATATACAGGTTCCTTCCAAGGCATATAGGTAATTTTAAAGGAAATAAGAGGGAAGCACGGAGAATCTTTCAAGATTAACCAAGGATTGCAACTCTTGAGAGTCACGTAGGAGTTATGTCCCATGTTGTAGGTTTCTCAAAATCCAACTTCTTGTGGCACTCATTTCACCTAGCAAAGAAGCAGCCAAAAAGCACAAAACGGTTCCAGTTTTCGGAGATATTCTCCAATAAAGGAATTCCGAAAGCCTACCTTTTATACACCGCAACTACACCTACACACAATAGCCTATGAGGGATTAGAGAAATTCACACAATACATTCGTTTGCATGTTCAAGATTGACATATTCATAAAGTACAAAACTGTAACCTCAGAACATTATGCCCAAGACTACTTTATTACCTCGCAACTACACCTACACACAACTAGGTGACAAATGCAATAAACATATTGTTCTCATGTTCAACATTGACATAGTCTTTTATTTTTGAACTGACCAAACACACACTTATAGACAAGCAGAAGATATATAGGGTTGTTTCCAAAGAATATAGGTAGCAGTAAAGGAAAATAAGAGGAAGCAGGGGAATTTTTCAAGATTAACCAGGATTGTAACTCTTGAGAGTCACGTAGGAGTTTATCTCCCATTTGTAGAATTGCTCAAAATCCAATCTTCTTCGTGGCAACCGATTCAGCTAGTATAGAAACAGCCACAAAGCACAAAACTGAACGCTCGGAACATTTCCCTAATAAAGGAATGCCCAAGCCCAACCCATGTTGTAGAATTCCTCAAAATCCAATCTTCATTGCGGCATCGATTCAGTTTTGCATAGATACAGCCACAAAGCACAAAACTGTTTCAGAAACATTCCCAATAAAGGAAAGCCCAAGCTACCTTTTATACACCGCAATTAACCTCACACAACTACCTATGGGGATTAGAAAATTCACAAATATTCGGCATGTTCAGATGACAATTCATAAAGTACAAAACTGTAACCTCAGAACATTCCTGAAGAAAGGAATGCCCAAGACTACTTTATACCTCGCAACTACACCTACACACAACTAGGAGACAAATGCAATAAACATATTGTTCTCATGTTCAACATTGACATAGTCTTTTATTTTTTGAACTGACCAAACACACACTTATAGACAAGGCAGAAGATATATAAGGGTTGTTTCCAAAGAATATAGGTAGCAGTAAAGGAAATAAGAGGGAAGCAGGGAGAATTTTTCAAGATTAACCAAAGGATTGTAACTCTTGAGAGTCACGTAGGAGTTATCTCCCATTTTGTAGTTTCTCAAATCCAACATAGTTTGAGGCACTCATTCACCTAGCAAGAAGCAGCCAAAGCACAAAACGGTCATTCGGAATATTCCAATAAAGAATTCCGAGCTACCTTTATACACCGCAACTACACCTACACAATAGCCTATGAGGGATTAGAGAATTCACACAATACATTCTCGCATGTTCAAATTGACATATTCATAAGTCAAAACTGTAACCTCAGAAATATGCCAGACTACTTTATACTCGCACTACACCTACACAAACTAGGGACAAATGCAATAACATATGTTTCATGTTCAACATTGACATAGTTTTTATTTTTGAACTGACCAACACACACTTATAGAAAAATATTAGGTTGTTTCCAAAGAATATAGTAGCAGTAAAGGAAATAGAGGAAGCAGGAGAATTTTTCAAGATTAACCAAGGATTGTAACTCTTGAGAGTCACGTAGGAGTTATCTCCATTTTGTAGAATTGCTCAAATCCAATCTTCTTGGTGGCACCGATTCAGTAGATAGAAAGCCACAAAGCACAAAACTGAACGCTCGGAACATTCCCTAATAAGGAATGCCCAAGCCAACCTTTGTAAATTCCCAAAATCACCTTGCGCACATTAGTTAGAGATAAGCACGACAAAACTGGTCAGTTCAAGACTATTCCCATAAAATGACAACTCCTTAAAAACCCAAACTCAAGGATGATACACAAAATTGTCGCATTTTCACATTATTATAATCAAACTGACAAACATTAGAAGATATTTCCTCGATACACCTACAACAAAGGAAAGAAAAATTTCATGTTCCTTGACTGTCTTTTTTTTTGAATGCCAACACTAAAGAATAGGTT
This sequence comes from Monoplex corrugatus, assembly GCA_030674185.1. NCBI lineage: Eukaryota > Metazoa > Mollusca > Gastropoda > Littorinimorpha > Ranellidae > Monoplex > Monoplex corrugatus. The sequence goes on from CM060307.1 coordinate 6,009,510, forward strand.
GCAAAGAATATGGACGTGAAAAGAAAGCAGGGAATTTCAAGATTAACCAAGGATGTACTCTGAGAGCAGTAGGAGTTATCTCCCTTGTATTGCTCAAAATCCAATCTTGTGGACGATCAGTAATAGATAGCACAAAGACAAATGAACGCTCGAACATTCCTATAAAGGAATGCCCAACCACCTTGTTTTTCATCATTTCTCAAATAATAGATCAGCAAAAGACAAACGTCAGTTCGAAATTCCAATAAAGAATGGGGGGGGGGGGGGGGGGGGGGGGGGGGGGGGGGGGGGGGGGGGGGGGGGGGGGGGGGGGGGGGGGGGGGGGGGGGGGGGGGGGGGGGGGGGGGGGGGGGGGGGGGGGGGGGGGGGGGGGGGGGGGGGGGGGGGGGGGGGGGGGGGGGGGGGGGGGGGGGGGGGGGGGGGGGGGGGGGGGGGGGGGGGGGGGGGGGGGGGGGGGGGGGGGGGGGGGGGGGGGGGGGGGGGGGGGGGGGGGGGGGGGGGGGGGGGGGGGGGGGGGGGGGGGGGGGGGGGGGGGGGGGGGGGGGGGGGGGGGGGGGGGGGGGGGGGGGGGGGGGGGGGGGGGGGGGGGGGGGGGGGGGGGGGGGGGGGGGGGAGGGAGAAATTTTTCAAGATTAACCAAGGATTGTAACTCTTGAGAGTCACGTAGGAGTTATCTCCCATGTAGTAGAATTGCTCAAAATCCAATCTTCTTCGTGGCACCGATTCAGCTAGTATAGAAACAGCCACAAAGCACAAAACTGAACGCTCGGAACATTCCCTAATAAATGAATGCCCAAGCCCAACCCATGTTGTAGAATTCCTCAAAATCCAATCTTCATTGCGGCAACGATTCAGTTAGCATAGATACAGCCACAAAGTACAAAACTGGAACCTCAGAACATTCCTGAAGAAAGGAATGCCCAGGACTACTTTATACCTCGCAACTACACCTACACACAACTAGGAGACAAATGCAATAAACATATTGTTCTCATGTTCAACATTGACATAGTCTTTTATTTTTGAACTGACCAAACACACACTTATAGACAAGACAGAAGATATATAGGGTTGTTTCCAAAGAATATAGGTAGCAGTAAAGGAAATAAGAGGGAAGCAGGGAGAATTTTTCAAGATTAACCAAGGATTGTAACTCTTGAGAGTCACGTAGGAGTTATCTCCCATTTTGTAGAATTGCTCAAAATCCAATCTTCTTGGTGGCACCGATTCAGCTAGCATAGAATAGACACAAAGCACAAAACTGTACGCTCGGAACATTCCCTAAAAAATGAATGCCCAAGCCTACCTTTATACCCAGCAACTACACCTACACACAACTATGAGGGTGGTGAGAAATGCACGCAACATATTGGTGTCATGTTCAAGACTTACATAGTCTTATTCTTGAACTCACCATACACACACATAATACGGAAGACAGAACATATACAAGGTTCCTTCCAAGGCATATAGGTAACTTTAAAGGAAATAAGAGGGAAGCACGGAGAATCTTTCAAGATTAACCAAGGATTGCAACTCTTGAGAGTCACGTAGGAGTTATGTCCCATGTCGTAGGTTTCCTCAAAATCCAACATAGTTTGAGGCACTCATTCACCTAGCAAAGAAGCAGCCAAAAAGCACAAAACGGTCAGTTCGGAATATTCTCCAATAAAGGAATTCCGAAGCCTACCTTTTATACACCGCAACTACACCTACACACAAGTAGCCTATGAGGGATTAGAGAAATTCACACAATACATTCGTCGCATGTTCAAGATTGACATATTCATAAAGTACAAAACTGTAACCTCAGAACATTATGCCCAAGACTACTTTATACCTCGCAACTACACCTACACACAACTAGGAGACAAATGCAATAAACATATTGTTCTCATGTTCAACATTGATATAGTCTTTTATTTTTGAACTGACCAAACACACACTTATAGATATATAGGGTTGTTTCCAAAGAATATAGGTAGCAGTAAAGGAAATAAGAGGGAAGCAGGGAGAATTTTTCAAGATTAACCAAGGATTGTAACTCTTGAGAGTCACGTAGGAGTTATCTCCCATTTTGTAGAATTGCTCAAAATCCAATCTTCTTGGTGGCACCGATTCAGCTAGCATAGAATAGACACAAAGCACAAAACTGTACGCTCGGAACATTCCCTAATAAATGAATGCCCAAGCCTACCTTTATATCCAGCAACTACACCTGCACACAACTATGAGGGTGGTGAGTAAATGCACGCAACATATTGGTGTCATGTTCAAGACTTACATAGTCTTATTCTTGAACTCACCATACACACACATAATACGGAAGACAGAACATATACAAGGTTCCTTCCAAGGCATATAGGTAACTTTAAAGGAAATAAGAGGGAAGCACGGAGAATCTTTCAAGATTAACCAAGGATTACAACTCTTGAGAGTCACGTAGGATTATGTCCCATGTCGTAGGTTTCCTCAAAATCCAACATAGTTTGAGGCACTCATTCACCTAGCAAAGAAGCAGCCAAAAAGCACAAAACGGTCAGTTCGGAATATTTGCCAATAAAGGAATTCCGAAGCCTACCTTTTACACCGCAACTACACCTACACACAAGTAGCCTATGAGGGATTAGAGAAATTCACACAATACATTCTTCGCATTTTCAAAATTGACATATTCATAAAGTACAAAACTGTAACCTCAGAACATTATGCCCAAGACTATTTTATACCTCGCAACTACACCTACACACAACTAGGTGACAAATGCAATAAACATATTGTTCTCATGTTCAACATTGACATAGTCTTTTATTTTTGAACTGACCAAACACACACTTATAGACAGACAGAAATATATAGGGTTGTTTCCAAAGAATATAGGTAGCAGTAAAGGAAATAAGAGGGAAGCAGGGAGAATTTTTCAAGATTAACCAAGGATTGTAACTCTTGAGAGTCACGTAGGAGTTATCTCCCATTTTGTAGAATTGCTCAAAATCCAATCTTCTTCGTGGCACCGATTCAGCTAGTATAGAAACAGCCACAAAGCACAAAACTGAACGCTCGGAACATTCCCTAATAAAGGAATGCCCAAGCCCAACCCATGTTTAGAATTCCTCAAAATCCAATCTCATTGCGGCAACGATTCAGTTACATAGATACAGCCACAAAGTACAAAACTGGAACCTCAGAACTTTCCTGAAGAAAGGAACCAGACTACTTATCCTCGCAACTACACCTACACACAACTAGGAGACAAATGCAATAAACATATTGTCTCATGTTCAACATTGACATAGTCTTTTATTTTGAACTGACCAAACACACACTTATAGACAAGACAGAAGATATAAAAGGGTTGTTTCCAAGAATATAGGTAGCAGTAAAGGAAATAAGAGGGAAGAAGGGAGAATTTTTCAAGATTAACCAAGGATTGTAACTCTTGAGAGTCACGTAGGAGTTATCTCCCATTTTGTAGAATTGCTCAAAATCCAATCTTCTCGTGCACGATTCACTAGTATAGAAACAGCCACAAGCACAAAACTGACGTCGAACATTCCTAATAAAGGAATGCCCAAGCCCAACCCATGTTGTAGAATTCCTCAAAATCCAATCTTCATTGCGGCATCGATTCATTAGCATAGATACAGCCACAAAGCACAAAACTGTCATTCAGAACATTCCCAATAAAGGAATGCCCAAGCCTACCTTTTATACACCGCAACTACACCTACACACAACTAGCCTATGAGGGATTAGAGAAATTCACACAATACATTCGTCGCATGTTCAAGATTGACATATTCATAAAGTACAAAACTGTAACCTCAGAACATTCTGAGAAGGAATGCCCAAGACTACTTTTATACCTCGCAACTACACCTACACACAACTAGGAGACAAATACAATAAACATATTGTTCTCATGTTCAACATTGATATAGTCTTTTATTTTTGAACTGACCAAACACACACTTATAGACAAGACAGAAGATATATAGGGTTGTTTCCAAAGAATATAGGTAGCAGTAAAGGAAATAAGAGGGAAGCAGGGAGAATTTTTCAAGATTAACCAAGGATTGTAACTCTTGAGAGTCACGTAGGAGTTATCTCCCATTTTGTAGAATTGCTCAAAATCCAATCTTCTTCGTGGCACCGATTCAGTAGTATAGAAACAGCCACAAAGCACAAAACTGAACGCTCGGAACATTCCCTAATAAAGGAATGCCCAAGCCCAACCCATGTTGTAGAATTCCTCAAAATCCAATCTTCATTGCGGCATCGATTCAGTTAGCATAGATACAGCCACAAAGCACAAAACTGTCAGTTCAGAACATTCCCCAATAAAGGAATGCCCAAGTCTACCTTTTATACACCGCAACAACACCTACACACAACTAGCCTATGAGGGATTAGAGAAATTCACACAATACATTCGTCGCATGTTCAAGATTGACATATTCATAAAGTACAAAACTGTAACCTCTGCAGCACGGTGAGAAGACGGCTACATGAGGCAAACTTGAGGTCACGGAGACCGGCCGTCCGACCCGTGCTGTCACCGGTCAACAGAGTGCGCCGCATGACCTGGGCCAGGGAGCACGTGACCTGGACAAGGCAACAGTGGGCCCGGGTCTTGTTTTCGGATGAGTCCAGGTTCACCCTGACCTTTAACGATGGCCGGGCTCGGGTGTGGCGACGTCAAGGGGAGAGGTTCGCTGACGCCACTGTCCAAGAGCATAACCGGTACGGCGGCGGGTCGGTGATGGTGTGGGGTGGCATGAGCCGTGGTACCCGGACCCCCCTGCTCCCCATTGACGGCATCCTGAACGGGGTCCGGTACCGGGACGAGGTTCTGGCGGCCGTGGCACTGCCTGCGCTTGTGGACCTTGGTCAAGGCGCCATCTTCCAGGACGACAATGCACCTGCGCATCGAGCACGCCTTGTGACCGACTTCCTGGAGCAGCATGAAGTCGTCCGTATGGCCTGGCCAGCGTGCTCACCTGACCTGAACCCAATTGAACACCTCTGGGATGTGCTCGGGAGGCGCATCAGGGACAACCACCCCCCACCGGGCACCCTGGCCAGGCTGGTCGACATCCTGCAGATCGAGTGGGCGGCCATCCCTCAGGACACACTCCGTACCCTTGTGGGGTCGATGCATCGGCGCTGTGAAGCATGCATCCAGGCTCGGGGCGGACACACGCGATATTGAAAACAGATTGGCCAAATCTGACACTTCTGTTTTTTGAAAAGGGGGGATGTTCCTTTAAATGCATGTGCTGTTCACTAATGGTCATTGTGCTAATCTCTTTTTCCAAAACAGGTGTGGAAATGTGAAATAAAACATAGAATCAATTCAAACACTTATCACAAGGAGAAGAAAAGTGGCTTTATATAGGATATAGGTAGCAGTAAAGGAAATAAAGGGAAGCAGGGAGAATTTTCAAGATTAACCAAGGATTGTAACTCTTGAAGTCACGTAGAGTTATCTCCATTGTAGAATTGCCAAAATCCAATCTTCTCGTGGCACCGATTCAGCTAGTATAGAAACAGCACAAAGCACAAAACTGAACGCTCGGAACATTCCCTAATAAAGAATGCCCAAGCCCAACCCATGTTGTAGAATTCCTCAAATCCAATCTTCATTGCGGCAACGATTCAGTTAGCATAGATACAGCCACAAGTACAAAACTGGAACCTCAAACATTCCTGAAGAAAGGAATGCCAGCTACTTTATACCTCGCAACTACACCTACACACAACTAGGAGACAAATGCAATAAACATATGTTCTCATGTTCAACATTGACATATCTTTTATTTTTGAACTGACAAACACACACTTATAGACAAGACAGAAGATATATAGGGTTGTTTCCAAAGAATATAGGTAGCATAAAGGAATAAGAGGAAGCAGGGAGAATTTTCAAGATTAACCAAGGATTGTAACTCTTGAGAGTCAGTAGGAGTTATCTCCATTGTAGAATTGCTCAAAATCCAATCTTCTTGGTGGCACCGATTCAGCTAGCAAGAATAGACAAAAGCACAAAACTGTACGCTCGGAACATTCCCTAAAAAATGAATGCCAAGCCTACCTTTATACCCAGCAACTACACCTACACACAACTATGAGGGTGGTGAGAAATGCACGCAACATATTGGTGTCATGTTCAAGCTTACATAGTCTTTCTTGAACTCACCATACACACACATAATACGGAAGACAGAAATATACAAGGTTCCTTCCAAGGCATATAGGTAACTTTAAAGGAAATAAGAGGGAAGCACGGAGAATCTTCAAGATTAACCAAGGATTGCAACTCTTGAGTCACGTAGGAGTTATGTCCCATGTCGTAGGTTTCCTCAAAATCCAAATAGTTTGAGGCACTCATTCACCTAGCAAAGAACAGCCAAAAAGCACAAACGGTCAGTTCGGAATATTCTCCAATAAAGGAATTCCGAAGCTACCTTTTATACACCGCACTACACTACACACAATAGCCTATGGGGATTAGAGAAATTCACACAATACATTCGTCGCATGTTCAATTGACATATTCATAAAGTACAAAACTGTAACCTCAGAACATTATGCCCAAGACACTTTATACCCGCAACTACACCTACACACAACTAGGAGACAAATGCAATAAACATATTGTTCTCATGTTCAACATTGAATAGTCTTTTATTTTTGAATGACCAAACACACACTTATAAAAATATATAGGTTGTTTCCAAAGAATATAGGTAGCAGTAAAGGAAATAAAGGGAAGCGGGAGATTTTCAAGATTAACCAAGGATTGTAACTCTTGAGAGTCACGTAGGAGTTATCTCCCATTGTAGAATTGCTCAAAATCCAATCTTCTTGTGGCACGATCAGCTAGCATAGAATAACACAAAGCACAAAACTGTACGCTCGGACATTCCCTAATAATGAATGCCCAAGCCTACCTTATCCACACACACACCAACTGAGTGTAAGCCGCAAATATCAGAAACTACTATCTTCTGAATCCCACAACTAACGGAACAAAATACAAGTCAGCAATAGTACTAAGATAAGGACCGAAACTTATAACAAGACAACCTTAAGTCACGTAGATATTCATTCGGTTCCAAAATAGTAGGATATGCAGACAGCAAGCCAACTAGTGTTGATAAAGATCCGAAGCATTAACCAATACACTACACACAAGTCTATAGGGATTAGAAATTCACACAATACATTCTCGCATTCAATGAATATTCAAAAGACAAACGTAACTCAAACATATGCCAGACTATTTATACCTCGCAACTACACTACACACAACTAGGGAAATGCAATAAAATATGTTCCATGTTCACATTGACATAGCTTTTATTTTTGAATGACCAAACACACACTATAACAAGAGAAGATATAAGGTGTTCCAGAATATAGTAGCATAAAGAATAAGAGGGAAGCAGGAAATTTCAAGATACAAGGATTGTAACTCTGAAGTCACGTAGAGTTATCTCCATTTGTAGAATTGCTCAAAATCCACTTTTCGTGGCACCGATCACAGATGAAACAGCCACAAAGCCAAAACTGAATCGAAATCCAATAAAGAACCAAGCCAACCCATTTTAACCTCAAATCAATCTCATTGCGGCACATTCTAGCAAGATCCACAAGTACAAAGGACTCAACATCCTGAAAAGGAAGCCCAACAATATTTCCATAGCATAGAATAGACACAAAGTACAAAACTGAACCTCGAAAATTCCTAATAATGAATGCCCAAGACTACCTTTATACCCAGCAACTACACCTACACACAACTATGAGGGTGGTGAGAAATGCACACAACATATTGGTGTCATGTTCAAGACTTACATAGTCTTATTCTTGAACTCACCATACACACACATAATACGGAAGACAGAACATATACAAGGTTCCTTCCAACTACACCTACACACAACTAGCCTATGAGGGATTAGAGAAATTCACACAATACATTCGTCGCATGTTCAAGATTGACATATTCATAAAGTACAAAACTGTAACCTCAGAACATTCCTGAAGAAAGGAATGCCCAAGCGCAACCCATGTTGTAGAATTCCTCAAAATCCAATCTTCATTACGGCAACGATTATTACACCTACACACAACTAGGAGACAAATGCAATAAACATATTGTTCTCATGTTCAACATTGACATAGTCTTTTTTTTTTGAACTGACCAAACACACACTTATAGACAAGGCAGAAGATATATAGGGTTGTTTCCAAAGAATATAGGTAGCAGTAAAGGAAATAAGAGGGAAGCATGGAGAATTTTTCAAGATTAACCAAGGATTGTAACTCTTGAGAGTCACGTAGGAGTTATCTCCCATTTTGTAGAATTCCTCAAAATCCAATCTTCTTCGTGGCACCGATTCAGCTAGTATAGAAACAGCCACAAAGCACAAAACTGAACGCTCGGAACATTCCCTAATAAAGGAATGCCCAAGCCCAACCCATGTTGTAGAATTCCTCAAAATCCAATCTTCATTGCGGCAACGATTCAGTTAGCATAGATACAGCCACAAAGTACAAAACTGGAACCTCAGAACATTCCTGAAGAAAGGAATGCCCAAGACTATTTTATACCTCACAACTACACCTACACACAACTAGGAGACAAATGCAATAAACATATTGTTCTCATGTTCAACATTGACATAGTCTTTTATTTTTGAACTGACCAAACACACACTTATAGACAAGGCAGAAGATATATAGGGTTGTTTCCAAAGAATATAGGTAGCAGTAAAGGAAATAAGAGGGAAGCAGGGAGAATTTTTCAAGATTAACCAAGGATTGTAACTCTTGAGAGTCACGTAGGAGTTATCTCCCATTTTGTAGAATTGCTCAAAATCCAATCTTCTTCGTGGCACCGATTCAGCTAGTATAGAAACAGCCACAAAGCACAAAACTGAACGCTCGGAACATTCCCTAATAAAGGAATGCCCAAGCCCAACCCATGTTGTAGAATTGCTCAAAATCCAATCTTCATTGCGGCATCGATTCAGTTAGCATAGATACAGCCACAAAGCACAAAACTGTCAGTTCAGAACATTCCCCAATAAAGGAATGCCCAAGCCTACCTTTTATACACCGCAACTACACCTACACACAACTAGCCTATGAGGGATTAGAGAAATTCACACAATACATTCGTCGCATGTTCAAGATTGATATATTCATAAAGTACAAAACTGTAACCTCAGAACATTCCTGAAGAAAGGAATGCCCAAGACTACTTTATACCTCGCAACTACACCTACACACAACTAGGAGACAAATGCAATAAACATATTTTCTCATGTTCAACATTGACATAGTCTTTTATTTTTGAACTGACCAAACACACACTTATAGACAAGGCAGAAGATATATAGGGTTGTTTCCAAAGAATATAGGTAGCAGTAAAGGAAATAAGAGGGAAACAGGGAGAATTTTTCAAGATTAACCAAGGATTGTAACTCTTGAGAGTCACGTAGGAGTTATCTCCCATGTAGTAGAATTGCTCAAAATCCAATCTTCGTGGCACCGATTCAGCTAGCATAGAATAGACACAAAGCACAAAACTGTACGCTCGGAACATTCCCTAATAAATGAATGCCCAAGCCTACCTTTATACCCAGCAACTACACCTACACACAACTAGGAGACAAATGCAATAAACATATTGTTCTCATGTTCAATATTGACATGAGTTATCTCCCATAGAATTGCTCAAAATCCAATCTTCTTTTCGGCACCGATACAGTTAGCATAGAAACAGCAACAAAGCACAAAACTGTCAGTTCAGAATATTCCCCAATAAAGGAATACCGAAGCCTACCTTTTATACACCGCAACTACACCTACACACAATATGAGATTTTAGAGAAATTCACTCTTGAGAGTCACGTAGGAGTTATGTCCCATGTCGAAGATTTCCTCAAAATCCAACATAAGCTACGCACAAAAAGTTAAGGATCACTATGAGAAAACAGGTGCGTAATAAACTCAGTTCGCTACTGTTATTTATTTCTCAGTCCAGCCAAATTGTTATGAATTCTTGTTCAGCTGTAAGTGGGCCATGTTGTGTTAGTGCGAAAATTGCACGGGATTCTCTACTACTGAGCTTGGCCGCAAACGGAAAAGCGGAAACTTGCGAAAAAGGACCTTGTTTTGGACCGTTCTGCCTGAACACATTGCACAAGCCAGATGGAAAAACCATTATGCACGTGCAAGCACTGCTGTTTATGTGTGAGATGCTGTCTCTTGCTTGGCTTTATAAGAAGACATTCCACCAGTAGAGGCCTGATCTGACAATGCCTCCACCACGAAAATTGAGCGAGTTTGAGAGGGGACGAGCTGTTGCATGATTCCAAGATGGTGTTCCCAAGCGAGAAGTGGCCAGGCGACTTCAGGTGTCCATCTCGGTCATTGTCAGACTGATTCAACGCTTCACAGCCACTGGGAGGGTCCATGAAAGACGCAGATCTGGTCGACCGAAGAAGACAAACCCACGTGAAGATCGTCTCATTGAACGACAAGCCCTGCAGACAAGAACAGCCTCTTCCAGCATCATTCGAAGGCAGCTGAGGGTGGCTACTAACATCAACATCAGCCAGCAGACCATACGGAACCGCCTTCATGGGTTTAACCTCCGTTCTCGTCGCCCAGCTGTACGGCCACGCTTAACTCCAGCCCATAGGGCAGCACGCCGCGCCTTCTGCAGACGTCACGTGAGGTGGACACGTCAGCAATGGTCCCAGGTCCTGTTCAGTGATGAATCACGCTTCACCATGAACCACAACGACGGCCGACTGAGGGTCTGGAGGCGCCCAGGGCAACGCTTTATTGACACCACTGTCCAAGAAAAGGTGGCCTTTGGTGGAGGTTCTGTAATGGTCTGGGGGGCCTTCAGCCTTCACCACAGAACACCCTTGTATCATGTACAGGGTAACCTGACTGGCCTCCGATACCGGGATGAAATCCTTCGACCGCTGGCTGTGCCTACACTGCAGCAGATGGGACCGACGGCTGTCTACCAGGATGACAATGCTCGCCCCCACAGGGCAAGGGTGGTCAACGACTTCCTGCAGCAGTCTGGAGTCAACAGAATGGAGTGGCCAGCATGCAGTCCCGATCTCAACCCGATTAAGAACCTCTGGGATGAGCTGGATCGCAAAGTGAGGAGCAACCACCCCCCTCCCAGGGATGCCCAACACCTCTACCAGATGCTGCAGGCTGAGTGGCAGGCGCTTCCACAGAGGATCTTCACCAACCTGGTCAACTCGATGAGGACTCGCTGCGTCGAGTGCCAGAACAGCCATGGCGGTTACACGCATTACTGAACTTTTGGGAGCATCAGAATGCCCTGTCTTGTGATTTCAATGACTTTGGGAAATCAAATTTCGATACGTACCCACTTTGATCAAATGTACACACCAAACGATTGCTCGAAATTGAAGGCAATTGTGTATCGTTATCACTAAAGCATGGAATTAAATGTTTGCCAAATTTCAACGCATTGGCTTTCTAATTTTGAAAGTTATGACTTTTTGTGCGTAGTGTAGTTTAAGGCACTCATTCACCTAGCAAAGAAGCAGCCAAAACGAAGACTATCTTTTATACACCGCAACTACACCTACACACAAGTAGCCTATGAGGGATTAGAGAAATTCACACAATACATTCGTCGCATGTTCAAGATTGACATATTTATAAAGTACAAAACTGTAACCTCAGAACATTCCTGAAGAAAGGAATGTCCAAGACTACTTTATATCTCGCAACTATACCTACACACAACTAGGAGACAAATGCAATAAACATATTGTTCTCATGTTCAACATTGACATAGTCTTTTATTTTTGAACTGACCAAACACACACATGTAGACAAACAGAAGATATATAGGGTTGTTTCCAAAGCATATAGATAACAGTAAAGGAAATAAGAGGGAAGGAGGGAAAATTTTTCAAGATTAACCAAGGATTGTAACTCTTGAGAGTCACGTAGGAGTTATCTCCCATGTTGTAGAATTTCTCAAAATGCAATCTTCTGTGCGGCACCGATTCAGTTAGCATAGAAACAGCAACAAAGCACAAAACTGTCAGTTCAGAATATTCCCCAATAAAGGAATGCCCAAGCCTACCTTTTATACACCGCAACTACACCTACACACAACTATGAGGGATTAGAGAAATTCACACAACACATTCGTCGGATATTCAAGATTGACATATTCCTAAAGTACAAAACTCTAACCTCAGAACATTCCTGAAGAATGGAATGCCCAAGACTACTTTATACCTCGCAAATATGAGGGAGGAGAGAAATGCAATAAACATATTGGTGTCATTTTCAAGACTGACATAGTCTTTTATTCTTGAACTCACCATACACACACATAATACGGAAGACAGAACATATACAGCGTTGCTTCCAAGGCAATTTAGGTAACATTAAAGGAAATAAGATTGAAACAGGGAGAATCCTTTAAGATTAACCAATGATTGCAACTCTTGAGAATCACGTAGGAGTTATGTCCCATGTCGTAGATTTCCTCAAAATCCAACATAGTTTGAGGCACTCATTCACCTAGCAAAGAAACAGCTAAAACGAAGCCTATCTTTTATACACCGCAACTACACCTACACACAACTATGAGGGATTAAAGAAATTTACACAATACATTAGTCGTATGTTTAAGATTGAAATATTCATAAAGTACAAAACTGTAACTACGCTCGGAACATTCCCTAATAAATGAATGCCCAAGCCTACCTTTATACCCAGCAACTACACCTACACACAACTATGAGGGTGGTGAGAAATGCACACAACATATTGGTGTCATGTTCAAGACTTACATAGTCTTATTCTTGAACTCACCATACACACACATAATACGGAAGACAGAACATATACAAGGTTCCTTCCAAGGCATATAGGTAACACTAAAGGAAATAAGAGGGAAGCACGGAGAATCTTTCAAGATTAACCAAGGATTGCAACTCTTGAGAGTCACGTAGGAGTTATGTCCCATGTCGTAGGTTTCCTCAAAATCCAACATAGTTTGAGGCACTCATTCACCTAGCAAAGAAGCAGCCAAAAAGCACAAAACGGTCAGTTCGGAATATTCCCCAATAAAGGAATTCCGAAGCCTACCTTTTATACACCGCAACTACACCTACACACAAGTAGCCTATGAGGGATTAGAGAAATTCACACAATACATTCGTCGCATGTTCAAGATTGACATATTCATAAAGTACAAAACTGTAACCTCAGAACATTATGCCCAAGACTACTTTATACCTCGCAACTACACCTACACACAACTAGGTGACAAATGCAATAAACATATTGTTCTCATGTTCAACATTGACATAGTCTTTTATTTTTGAACTGACCAAACACACACTTATAGACAAGACAGAAGATATATAGGGTTGTTTCCAAAGAATATAGGTAGCAGTAAAGGAAATAAGAGGGAAGCAGGGAGAATTTTTCAAGATTAACCAAGGATTGTAACTCTTGAGAGTCACGTAGGAGTTATCTCCCATGTAGTAGAATTGCTCAAAATCCAATCTTCTTCGTGGCACCGATTCAGCTAGTATAGAAACAGCCACAAAGCACAAAACTGAACGCTCGGAACATTCCCTAATAAAGGAATGCCCAAGCCCAACCCATGTTGTAGAATTCCTCAAAATCCAATCTTCATTGCGGCATCGATTCAGTTAGCATAGATACAGCCACAAAGCACAAAACTGTCAGTTCAGAACATTCCCCAATAAAGGAATGCCCAAGCTACTTTTTATACACCGCAACTACACCTACACACAACTAGCCTATGAGGGATTAGAGAAATTCACACAATACATTCGTCGCATGTTTAAGATTGACATATTCATAAAGTACAAAACTGTAACCTCAGAACATTCCTGAATAAAGGAATGCCCAAGACTACTTTATACCTCGCAACTACACCTACACACAACTAGGAGACAAATGCAATAAACATATTGTTCTCATGTTCAACATTGACATAGTCTTTTATTTTTGAACTGACCAAACACACACTTATAGACAAGGCAGAAGATATATAGGGTTGTTTCCAAAGCATATAGGTAGCAGTAAAGGAAATAAGAGGGAAGCAGGGAGAATTTTTCAAGATTAACCAAGGATTGTAACTCTTGAGAGTCACGTAGGAGTTATCTCCCATTTTGTAGAATTGCTCAAAATCCAATCTTCTTCGTGGCACCGATTCAGCTAGTATAGAAACAGCCACAAAGCACAAAACTGAACGCTCGGAACATTCCCTAATAAAGGAATGCCCAAGCCCAACCCATGTTGTAGAATTCCTCAAAATCCAATCTTCATTGCGGCATCGATTCAGTTAGCATAGATACAGCCACAAAGCACAAAACTGTCAGTTCAGAACATTCCCCAATAAAGGAATGCCCAAGCCTACCTTTTATACACCGCAACTACACCTACACACAACTAGCCTATGAGGGATTAGAGAAATTCACACAATACATTCGTCGCATGTTCAAGATTGACATATTCATAAAGAATTGCTCAAAATCCAATCATCTTGGTGGCATCGATTCAGCTAACATAGAATAGACACAAAGCACAAAACTGTACGCTCGGAACATTCCCTAATAAATGAATGCCCAAGCCTACCTTTATACCCAGCAACTACACCTACACACAACTAGGAGACAAATGCAATAAACATATTGTTCTCATGTTCAACATTGACATAGTCTTTTATTTTTGAACTGACCAAACACACACACATAGACAAGACAGGAGATATATAGGGTTGTTTCCAAAGAATATAGGTAGCAGTAAAGGAAATAAGAGGGAAGCAGGGAGAATTTTTCAAGATTAACCAAGGATTGTAACTCTTGAGAGTCACGTAGTAGTTATCTCCCATGTAGTAGAATTGCTCAAAATCCAATCTTCTTCGTGGCACCGATTCAGCTAGCATAGAATAGACACAAAGCACAAAACTGTACGCTCGGAACATTCCCTAATAAATGAATGCCCAAGCCTACCTTTATACCCAGCAACTACACCTACACACAACTAGGAGACAAATGCAATAAACATATTGTTGTCATGTTCAACATTGACATAGTCTTTTATTTTTGAACTGACCAAACACACACTTATAGACAAGACAGAAGATATATAGGGTTGTTTCCAAAGCATATAGGTAGCAGTAAAGGAAATAAGAGGGAAGCAGGGAGAATTTTTCAAGATTAACCAAGGATTGTAACTCTTGAGAGTCACGTAAGAGTTATCTCCCATGTAGCAGAATTCCTCAAAATCCAATCTTCTTTGCGGCACCGATACAGTTAGCATAGAAACAGCAACAAAGCACAAAACTGTCAGTTCAGAATATTCCCCAATAAAGGAATACCGAAGCCTACCTTTTATACACCGCAACTATACCTACACACAACTATGAGCTTTTAGAGAAATTCACTCTTGAGAGTCACGTAGGAGTTATGTCCCATGTCGTAGATTCCTCAAAATCCAACATAGTTTGAGGCACTCATTCACCTAGCAAAGAAGCAGCCAAAACGAAGACTATCTTTTATACACACAACTATGAGGGATTAGAGAAATTCACATAATACATTCATCGCATGTTCAAGATTGACATATTTATAAAGTACAAAACTGTAACCTCCGAACATTCCTGAAAAAAGAAATGCCCAAGACTACTTTATATCTCGCAACTATACCTACACACAACTAGGAGACAAATGCAATAAACATATTGTTCTCATGTTCAACATTGACATAGTCTTTTATTTTTGAACTGACCAAACACACACATGTAGACAAACAGAAGATATATAGGGTTGTTACCAAAGCATATAGATAACAGTAAAGGAAATAAGAGGGAAGCAGGGAAAATTTTTCAAGATTAACCAAGGATTGTAACTCTTGAGAGTCACGTAGGAGTTATCTCCCATGTTGTAGAATTTCTCAAAATGCAATCTTCTGTGCGGCACCGATTCAGTTAGCATAGAAACAGCAACAAAGCACAAAACTGTCAGTTCAGAATATTCCCCAATAAAGGAATACCGAAGCCTATCTTTTATACACCGCAACTACACCTACACACAACTATGAGGGATTAGAGAAATTCACACAACACATTCGTCGCATGTTCAAGATTGACATAGTCCTAAAGTACAAAACTCTAACCTCAGAACATTCCTGAAGAATGGAATGCCCAAGACTACTTTATACCTCGCAAATATGAGGGAGGAGAGAAATGCAATAAACATATTGGTGTCATTTTCAAGACTGACATAGTCTTTTATTCTTGAACTCACCATACACACACATAATACGGACGACAGAACATATACAGCGTTGCTTCCAAGGCAATTTAGGTAACATTAAAAGAAATAAGATTGAAACAGGGAGAATCTTTTAAGATTAACCAATGATTGCAACTCTTGAGAATCACGTAGGAGTTATGTCCCATGTCGTAGATTTCCTCAAAATCCAACATAAGCTACGCACAAAAAGTTAAGGATCACTATGAGAAAACAGGTGCGTAATAAACTCAGTTCGCTACTGTTATTTATTTCTCAGTCCAGCCAAATTGTTATGAATTCTTGTTCAGCTGTAAGTGGGCGATGTTGTGTTAGTGCGAAAATTGCACGGGATTCTCTACTACTGAGCTTGGCCGCAAACGGAAAAGTTGAAACTTGCGAAAAAGGACCTTGTTTTGGACCGTTCTGCCTGAACACATTGCACAAGCCAGATGGAAAAACCATTATGCACGTGCAAGCACTGCTGTTTATGTGTGAAATGCTGTCTCTTGCTTGGCTTTATAACAAGACATTCCACCAGTAGTAGGCCTGATCTGACAATGCCTCCACGACGAAAATTGAGCGAGTTTGAGAGGGGACGAGTGTTGCATGGTTCCAAAATAGTGTTCCCAAGCGAGAAGTGGCCAGGCGACTTCAGGTGTCCATCTCGGTCATTGTCAGACTGATTCAACGCTTCACAGCCACTGGGAGGGTCCATGAAAGACGCAGATCTGGTCGACCGAAGAAGACAAACCCACGTGAAGATCGTCTCATTGAACGACAAGCCCTGCAGACAAGAACAGCCTCTTCCAGCATCATTCGAAGGCAGCTGAGGGTGGCTACTAACATCAACATCAGCCAGCAGACCATACGGAACCGCCTTCATGGGTTTAACCTCCGTTCTCGTCGCCCAGCTGTACGGCCACGCTTAACTCCAGCCCATAGGGCAGCACGCCGCGCCTTCTGCAGACGTCACGTGAGGTGGACACGTCAGCAATGGTCCCAGGTCCTGTTCAGTGATGAATCACGCTTCACCATGAACCACAACGACGGCCGACTGAGGGTCTGGAGGCGCCCAGGGCAACGCTTTATTGACACCACTGTCCAAGAAAAGGTGGCCTTTGGTGGAGGTTTTGTAATGGTCTGGGGGGCCTTCAGCCTTCACCACAGAACACCCTTGTATCATGTACAGGGTAACCTGACTGGCCTCCGATACTGGGATGAGATCCTTCGACCGCTGGCTGTGCCTACACTGCAGCAGATGGGACCGACGGCTGTCTACCAGGATGACAACGCTCGCCCCCACAGGGCAAGGGTGGTCAACGACTTCCTGCAGCAGTCTGGAGTCAACAGAATGGAGTGGCCAGCATGCAGTCCCGATCTCAACCCGATTAAGAACCTCTGGGATGAGCTGGATCGCAAAGTGAGGAGCAACCACCCCCATCCCAGGGATGCCCAACACCTCTACCAGATGCTGCAGGCTGAGTGGCAGGCGCTTCCACAGAGGATCTTCACCAACCCGGTCAACTCGATGAGGACTCGCTGCGTCGAGTGCCAGAACAGCATGGCGGTTACACGCATTACTGAACTTTTGGGAGCATCAGAATGCCCTGTCTTGTGATTTCAATGACTTTGGGAAATCAAATTTCGATACGTACCCACTTTGATCAAATGTACACACCAAACGATTGCTCGAAATTGAAGGCAATTGTGTATCGTTATCACTAAAGCATGGAATTAAATGTTTGCCAAACTTCAACGCATTGGCTTTCTAATTTTGAAAGTTTAATGAACCTTTTTTGTGCGTAGTGTAGTTTGAGGCACTCATTCACCTAGCAAAGAAACAGCCAAAACGAAGCCTATCTTTTATACACCGCAACTACACCTACACACAACTATGAGGGATTAAAGAAATTTACACAATACATTAGTCGTATGTTTAAGATTGAAGATATTCATAAAGTACAAAACTGTAACCTCAGAACATTTATGAAGAAAGGAATGCCCAAGACTACTTTATACCTCGCAACTACACCTACACACAACTAGGTGACAAATGCAATAAACATATTGTTCTCATGTTCAACATTGACATAGTCTTTTATTTTTGAACTGACCAAACACACATTTATAGACAAGACAGAAGATATATAGGGTTGTTTCCATAGCATATAGGTAGCAGTAAAGGAAATAAGAGGGAAGCAGGGAGAATTTTTCAAGATTAACCAAGGATTGTAACTCTTGAGAGTCACGTAGGAGTTACCTCCCATTTGTAGAATTGCTCAAAATCCAATCTTCTTCGTGGCACCGATTCAGCTAGTATAGAAACAGCCACAAAGCACAAAACTGAACGCTCGGAACATTCCCTAATAAAGGAATGCCCAAGCCCAACCCATTTTGTAGAATTCCTCAAAATCCAATCTTCCTTGCGGCATCGATTCAGTTAGCATAGATACAGCCACAAAGCACAAAACTGTCAGTTCAGAACATTCCCCAATAAAGGAATGCCCAAGTCTACCTTTTATACACCGCAACTACACCTACACACAACTAGCCTATGAGGGATAGAGAAATTCACACAATACATTCGTCGCATGTTCAAGATTGACATATTCATAAAGTACAAAACTGTAACCTCAGAACATTCCTGAAGAAAGGAATGCCCAAAACTACTTTATACCTCGCAAATACACCTACACACAACTATGAGGGAGGAGACAAATGCAATAAACATATTGGTCTCATGTTCAAGATTGACATAGTCTTTTATTTTTGAACTGACCAAACACACACATGTAGACAAACAGAAGATATATAGGGTTGTTACCAAAGCATATAGATAACAGTAAAGGAAATAAGAGGGAAGCAGGGAAATTTTTCAAGATTAACCAAGGATTGTAACTCTTGAGAGTCACGTAGGAGTTATCTCCCATGTTGTAGAATTTCTCAAAATGCAATCTTCTTTGCGGCACCGATTCAGTTAGCATAGAAACAGCAACAAAGCACAAAACTGTCAGTTCAGAATATTCCCCAATAAAGGAATACCGAAGCCTACCTTTTATACACCGCAACTACACCTACACACAACTATGAGAAATTCACACAACACATTCGTCGCATGTTCAAGATTGACATATTCCTAAAGTACAAAACTGTAACCTCAGAACATTCCTCAATAAAGGAATGCCCAAGACTACACTACGTACAAAAAGTGAAGGATCACTTGCACAAAAATTCATAACTTTCAAAATAAGAAAGCCAATGCGTTGAAGTTTGGCAAACATTTAATTCCATGCTTTAGTGATAACGATACACAATTGCCTTCAATTTCGAGCAATCGTTTGGTGTGTACATTTGATCAAAGTGGGTACGTATCGAAATTTGATTTCCCAAAGTCATTGAAATCACAAGACAGGGCATTCTGATGCTCCCAAAAGTTCAGTAATGCGTGTAACCGCCATGGCTGTTCTGGCACTCGACGCAGCGAGTCCTCATCGAGTTGACCAGGTTGGTGAAGATCCTCTGTGGAAGCGCCTGCCACTCAGCCTGCAGCATCTGGTAGAGGTGTTGGGCATCCCTGGGAGGGGGGTGGTTGCTCCTCACTTTGCGATCCAGCTCATCCCAGAGGTTCTCAATTGGGTTGAGATCGGGACTGCATGCTGGCCACTCCATTCTGTTGACTCCAGACTGCTGCAGGAAATCGTTGACCACCCTTGCCCTGTGGGGGCGAGCGTTGTCATCCTGGTAGACAGCCGTCGGTCCCATCTGCTGCAGTGTAGGCACAGCCAGCGGTCGAAGGATCTCATCCCAGTATCGGAGGCCCGTCAGGTTACCCTGTACATGATACAAGGGTGTTCTGTGGTGAAGGCTGAAGGCCCCCCAGACCATTACAGAACCTCCACCAAAGGCCACCTTTTCTTGGACAGTGGTGTCAATAAAGCGTTGCCCTGGGCGCCTCCAGACCCTTAGTCGGCCGTCATTGTGGTTCATGGTGAAGCGTGATTCATCACTGAACAGGACCTGGGACCATTGCTGACGTGTCCACCTCACGTGACGTCTGCAGAAGGCGCGGCGTGCTGCCCTATGGGCTGGAGTTAAGCGTGGCCGTACAGCTGGGCGACGAGAACGGAGGTTAAACCCATGAAGGCGGTTCCGTATGGTCTGCTGGCTGATGTTGATGTTAGTAGCCACCCTCAGCTGCCTTCGAATGATGCTGGAAGAGGCTGTTCTTGTCTGCAGGGCTTGTCGTTCAATGAGACGATCTTCACGTGGGTTTGTCTTCTTCGGTCGACCAGATCTGCGTCTTTCATGGACCCTCCCAGTGGCTGTGAAGCGTTGATTCAGTCTGACAATGACCGAGATGGACACCTGAAGTCTCCTGGCCACTTCTCGCTTGGGAACAACATCTTGGAACCATGCAACAGCTCGTCCCCTCTCAAACTCGCTCAATTTTCGTCGTGGAGGCATTGTCAGATCAGGCCTACTACTGGTGGAATGCCTTCTTATAAAGCCAAGCAAGAGACAGCATTTCACACATAAACAGCAGTGCTTGCACGTGCATAATGGTTTTTCCATCTGGCTTGTGCAATGTGTTCAGGCAGAACGGTCCAAAACAAGGTCCTTTTTCGCAAGTTTCCGCTTTTCCGTTTGCGGCCAAGCTCAGTAGTAGAGAATCCCGTGCAATTTTCGCACTAACACAACATCGCCCACTTACAGCTGAACAAGAATTCATAACAATTTGGCTGGACTGAGAAATAAATAACAGTAGCGAACTGAGTTTATTACGCATCTGTTTTCTCATAGTGATCCTTAACTTTTTGTGCGTAGCTTACTTTATACCTCGCAACTACACCTACACACCACTATGAGGGTGGAGAGAAATGCACACAACATATTGGTGTCATGTTCAGGACTGACATAGTCTTTTATTCTTGAACTCACCATACACACACATAATTCGGAAGACAGAACATATACAGCGTTGCTTCCAAGGCAATTTAGGTAACATTAAAGGAAATAAGAGGGATACAGGGAGAATTTTTCAAGATTAACCAGGGATTGTAACTCTTGAGTGTCAGGTAGGAGTTATCTCCCATGTCGTAGAATTTCTCAAAACCCAATCTTCTTTGCGGCACCGATTCAGTTAGCATAGAAACAGCAACAGAGCACAAAACTGTCAGTTCAGAATATTCCCCAATAAAGGAATACCGAAGCCTACCTTTTATACACCGCAACTACACCTACACACAACTATGAGGGATTAGAGAAATTCACACAACACAATCGTCGCAGACATATTCCTAAAGTACAAAACTGTAACCTCAGAACATTCCTCAATAAAGGAATGCCCAAGACTACTTTATACCTCGCAACTACACCTACACACAACTATGAGGGAGGAGACAAATGCAATAAATATGTTGGTCTCATGTTCAAGATTGACATAGTCTTTTATTTTTGAACTGACCAAACACACACATATAGACAAGACAGAAGATATATAGGGTTGTTTCCAAAGCATTATAGGTAGCAGTAAAGGAAATAAGAGGGAAGCAGGGAGAATTTTTCAAGATTAACCAAGGATTGTAACTCTTGAGAGTCACGTAGGAGTAGAAGAATTTCTCAAAATCCAATCTTCTTCGTGGTATCACAGGGGCCCCCCTCTAGGGGAAGAAACATTCCTTCGATTGACTTGGGAGACGAGTTAATGAGGTGGGTGTGCTGAAGATCAGGCCGTCCATAATTCAACTGGTCACTCAGTTATTTCCATTCGGACAGGGTCTAGCGCCCACGTGATTCTCATCCATCTTTAGTGGGCACAAAGGGCGGATGGCCTGAATTACCAACATTCCTTTGACCGACTCGGTAGATGAGTTAATGAGGTGGGCGCACTGGAGATCACGCCATCCATAATTCAATTTGTCACTCAGCAATTTCCATTCAAACGGGACTGCGGAATGACGACCATGGCCGCTATGTCAATATCGCCATCACTGTCCAAGAAAATTTATAGGTATGTTGAATGACGACCAAGGCAGCTATGCCAGGATCGCCAAGTTCCCCAAATTTGAAATGCCCAGTTTTATTGATATCGACAGCTAGAGGGCAGCTGGGAATGTTTGTAGCTGAGACAAAGACTGGTAAATGGGAATCGCACTGTATATAGGCTAGCAGTCAGTCGTTAGGAGGGACTTACTAGTGGGAGAGTAACTAGAGTGGGAGAATCAGCACTGAGTCGGCACCCAGTGTGACAGTGAGTCAGTGAACGAGAGTCGTCCCCAATCTATCTTAAAGGTATGTGACTACATTTGATCTTATACTTTTGTTAGGGTAGGGATAGAAGTAGGTAGTATGTTTTCTTTGCCATGAAGCAGAGAGAGAGAGAGAGAGGGAATAGAGTAGGAATTATGGAAGTGCTCAGTATTTCAGTGATAAGTAAGTTAGTGAAGATTCGTAGTGCATCTTAGGGTTTTAGGACTATTAGGATTCATGGCACACGCGCTTGGTGAATTACGTTTTTTCTTAATTGAATAAAGGCTTTGTAGTTATCAATTTATGTGTGGACTGCTTTGAGAATCATGTCCCGCGTATTTGTGTATTTCTTCTCGTCACTCTCCTTTCTGGTTGTATGTGATGTTTGAGACAGAGTGACCCTATATTCTCCTATGATAAAAAGAGACTAAATTCTTTCCCTGATAGATGGCAAGACCAAATCCTCCTTGCGATAAATCCCCAAACGTATCCCCCCTGCGATGCATGGTGGACACAACCGCTTTCTCTTGCGATAGTGGCACCGATTCAGCTAGCATAGAAACAGACACAAAGCACAAAACTGTACGCTCGGAACATTCCCAATAAAGGAATGCCCAAGCCTACCTTTTATACCCAGCAACTACACCTACACACCACTATGAGGGTGGAGAGAAATGCACACAACATATTGGTGTCATGTTCAGGACTGACATAGTCTTTTATTCTTGAACTCACCATACACACAAATAATACGGAAGACAGAACATATACAAGGTTGCTTCCAATGCAATTTAGGTAACATTAAAGGAAATAAGAGGGAAGCATGGAGTTATCTTGGGCATCACCTTCATAATGCTGGCCCCAAGACAAGACCATTTCTTCCACCTCACTGTCCTGTGTGTTATTTATTTTCCCTGTACGAAGGAAATTTTTTTTAACATTTTAAAAACATCTTTTCATCCAACCAAGAAAAAAGAAAACTCCTATAAAACTATGTATTCTTTTATTCAGTATACTGCACCCTTTTCAATTTAAGTTAAAACAAAATTGCTTAAAGATCATGCTATTTTAAAATTATTGTATGTGGCAACAATGTAAAATTGCAAAACATTTTTGTTTTGTTTTGGACAACAGGTTAGTGCTGGTTACCAAGTATGTAAATCTGTATTCTTGTTAATATTCTGTACACACTACTACTTGTCACTACCATCATAACATTGCATGTTACACATTTTCTTTTTTTATTTCAAATTGTCAGTCTGGTGGTCTGGATGTAGGATATGGTTTTCAGAAGAAAGAAACAAAATCAGAAAATTAACTAAAAGTGTACAGTCACTTGATTCATTGTTTCGAATTGTCCATCTATGTATGTTAGCCTGAAACAGGGCACAGCACACAGTCCAGGTTTACTTGGGCCGTCACCACATTGGTACGCTGACTCACAAGTGTGCCAGATAATTGCTGGCAGATTTGGGTGGAGTGTAATGGAACTGTCAAAGTGTATACCAGCAGTAGTGTTTTTGGTTATTGGTGGCCAGTGCAAGCACTGACAGACGGTGGGCCTATCACCCTCATGTGTTAGTCAAGTTAGACCTGTGACGTCAACTTTGAAATATTCCCTATACATGCCACATTGTCACAACTTTTCTGCCTATATAGTTAGTCCAGTTAGACCTGTGACATCAACTTTGAAATATTGCCTGTACACGCCACATTGTCACAACTTTTCGAACTATGGAGTAAATCACAGGACTCAAGATCTGAATCAGCACTGCATTTAATGAGATCTGCTACTTCCACAGATATAAAAATTGATTTTCATCCGCGAGTGCCGGGAACTGCTTCGTCAGCCATGTTTCAAGTTGTTGAATGGCAAACAAGACGTGGGGGTAATATTTTCTATTGCTTGGAGAGAAAGGACAGTAAAATGTCACATATATCTGATTATTATCTATTTATAGAGGGAATGCTGAAGTTTTCACTTATGTCTCCACATCATTGAGATGGTTGGGGTTTTCCTGCTAAAAATAGAACAAGGTCTGTGCTCTGGAGGGGTGTTTGCTCTGCCTGGGTATTGTCAGTGGCACTGTAAGGGTTAAGGTTATGGAACAAACTATTTACCATTAGTTCTGTTTCATTATGACTTTAAATAATGGTTGCTACAGCAGTTCTTTTTTTCTTTAAACTTGAAGCCTGGCCATTGTGAAGAAAATATTTTTGTGCAAAATTAATTTGATGTTGGCTTTGTTTTCTTCTTGTTTTGATGCCTAAGGGAGAACCCATTTATAAGTAGATTTTATTATTTTTTCCCCAATGTTTTGTATGTTGATGAAACATCGCCCACAGTGACATTTTTCCTTTTCTTTTCTTTGTTCATCTAATCTTCAGTTGTTGATCGAAAACCTGCGTTCTTGGATATATTGTTATGATTTTTCTGTTATTGCTGAATGTTTTGAACTTTTTTTGAAAGGGGTTTTTATGATTCTCTCTTTTGTTGGTTCAGTTTTGTTTTATGTGTGTTTTATTTTTCTTGTTAGTGGCACAACATTTTACAAGCATTATAATAAGTACAGTGTTTTATTCTTTTGTGCTCATCATAAGAGGCAGCTTATCGGTGGTTGGGTGATTAGAAAGAGAGAGAGAGAGAGAGAGAGAGAGTGTGTGGTGTGTGTGTGTGTGTGTGTGTGTGTGTGTGTGTGTGTGTGTGTGTGTGTGTGCATGTGTGTGTGTATGTATACGCGCGAATGTGTGTGTGTGATGTTAACAAGTATTGGTTGTCATGCAAGAAAAGAAAAATGGCATGTGGTGTGTGTGTGTGTGACATTGGAGTTCCTAGATATGAAAGTATAAATATGATAGGTATGATCATGGAGAGAGGGTAGGGAAGGAGTTGGTTCAGTAAAAGGGGGATGTATTTCTGACCCAGTCTTGTGGACCCTTTGTAACATACATTGGCTTCATCCTAACTTGCGTGTTGTCCTAATCTTTGCCAGGCCTCTTTGGTAAATTACCAACAACTTTGGTAGTAATTGTGGACGTTTTCCTGCACAGTCTGTCAAATCTTTATGTTCTAGCAGGTTGGTTCACTGTTTCATAGGGTCAAGGCTTCCCTTTGCCTAGCCATCACAGAAGGCTTTGTGCCGGCATGAGGCGTTAGTCAAGTAATTGCTGGCAGATTTAAGTGGAGCTGATATAGAAATGTGTGAATGTGGTAAATTCTTGGACTATTTCCAGTTCAGTTGTGCCCCAATGAAGATAAGACCTAATGCCTGCAGTGAGCTGGTAATCATAGAATTGATGTCATGCTTTTTGTAGCTTTTGGAACAAGTGTTGACAACTCAGTGATTCTCATATTCAATTGTGTGTGTGTGTGTGTGTGTTATGCTTAGTGTATGCAGATGAGTATTGAAAAATTGAAAAGCAGATCAGCTTACAAGACATTTCTGTTTCTGTTTAGATGATGACTTTGTGAAAAGTTTTTTTTTTTTTTTTTTACAAATTGTCACTGTCAGCTTGGCAAGTGTGATGCACATTCACTGTGTCTGTCATACATAAATATAGATGTTGTCATGTGCTTAAACTCTGTAGTTAGATATGTAACATCTCATTTTTCATGTTATTCTGTATCCCTTTATTCATTACTGTAATATGAAATATAGGTCGTTAGTGAAATGGCAAGTTACTGTTAGGAGGATGCGCTTTCTGACCACGCACAGTTTTGGGCCTTATTGCTAAGCCCTTTTTTAAATGGCCACAAATGTATACTTAAACTAACTGGTCTTTACTTTTTACACTACCCCCTCCTTCCACTTCATGTTCATCCAGGATGTGAAAACATTGTTGTTGTTCTTTAATTATGATAGGATGTTAAACAAAAATAAAAGACTAGGTTTTTAATAACAAGATGGTGTGCTTCCAAAGGTGCACTGAAAAGTTGTTCGTGCTTGAGTAAAATGAAATGGTGAGGAACAGAATTACTGGTATGTTCTGTTTTATGCTACCGAGTGTTCAGAACATTATTTCTTTAAACAAAGTGTTACTGAAAAGTTGGACATGTTTAAACGTGTACTAAATAGGAAAACAGATATATGAATTCTGGTGGCTTTTTTGTTTGTTTTTTGGATTATTGTTCTTTTAAACAAGTTTGGTTATTTTGCTGACCTAGTGGGTCAGAAAAAAAGCCATTGAACCATTTTTCTGTCTGCCAGTGTGATAGTCAAAGGGTGAGATGTGGGGTTTCCCTTTGGAAGATGTGGATTGGATCATGACTGGGTACCTCCCGCCAAGTGGAGATTTTCCCTGTCTCCCAGGTCAACAGATGTCCAGACCTATTAGTTGCCTAACCCCTCTCTGTGCATACGCACACACAGAACACACAGAAGTCATGTCAGCATCTGGTGGATTATGGAATCATGAGAACGTCCAGCCTGCACGCCATTGAAGACAGAGTACGCAGGCTGTGACACAACATATTGTTTGCACAGTGGGGACAAAACAGCATGCATAAATGCATTTGAAAAGAAATCTGCATGCTGAAAAAAAATTCATTACTAAAATTTCTAGCTGCTATGTTGTTTTCATGTCTTTTTCTCTGTCTGCTCACACCTTTATGTAGTTTTCTCTTTTAAGTCTTTCTGTTATCTTCTTTTTTCATGCTTCTGAGTACTATTCACCTGTAGTTAATTTATAAATTTTTCTACACCCTTGAAATTTTAGAGATGTTTGTAAAACTACTGTTGTTTCACTAGGTAGTGAGATTGTTGTCACTGACTTCTCATTCTGCAGTGTTATTTGCCTATCTGGCTTTGTAATCCTTAGTAGTGAGGTTGTTGTCACTAACTTCTCATTCTGCAGTGTTATTTGCCTATCTGGCTTTGTAATCCTTAGTAGTGAGGTTGTTGTCACTAACTTCTCATTCTGCAGTGTTATTTGCCTATCTGGCTTTTTAATGTCTTTTACTGGTGATTATACCTATTTTGTTTCAATTAATGATTTTGAAATATCTTTGTGGAAATGACAAAATTGAGCGGAAAGGATGGAGACTCCAACACAGTTTAGGTTATTTTGTCCATTAAATTAAAGTATACAGATGTAATTTAACATTTCAGTAATTGACTGTGATATTTATGTTCATGTTGAGTTGAGCTATGCCTTAGGTTTGATGAGGAACAAACTTATCTGGTTGTTTTTTAATTTTTCTGCAGACCTGAAGCAGCCATATACATAATTGGCAAAATAATGTCCTGATTTCATCTAACTTAACCTGTACCTTGATCTGGCCTTCATTTAACAAACTTTTTTTTAACACATTGGAATAGACACGTTTTTTTTACAGATATGTTGTTCATTGACTGTGTACCACACTTTAACATCTATTTCATATCACTGTTTTAGGACATCCCAAGAAATCATGTCAGTTTTCTTCAGCAATGATCAAGCGTCCAGCAGATTCAGTTGTATGAGAATGAGCTCCTTACAGTGAAAAATCACTGGGAAGTAGGCCTGTATTAGCTTGGATGAGAAAGTTCTCACTCTTGCGCCTGTACTTTACATCTGTGTTATTGTATCTTATACCTTATTAAAGATTTGTGTATATAAATCTTGAATATCTTATAATATTTCTCAGCTCTGAGATCTTATGCGTTTAAATTTACTTTAATGGAGTATTTTTCTTCTTTGTTTCATTTCTTGTGTGAGTGCAGTATAAGTTAATCTGACAATAAGTGGTTGTTGACTTTGATGACTTTAGTTTGATCCTTGATGCTGTATGATGTGCAGTGCATTACAAAGCTGGCTAGCTTTCAAAATGATTATATCAGAAAGAAAGACTTTTTTCACCTGTTGTGAATTAAAAGTTTTTAAAAAGCTAAGTTTTCAAGCTGGTGGACTGTTCCAGCTATTAAATGTTATACCAGTTTGTTTGGTATTGTACACAAATGTTGAAAAGGTTGATTTGAGTTGTTAAACATCAAGAATCGTTTCTGAAAAACAGACCAGTAGTGGTAAGTGTATGTAATATTTTACAGCTTGTGATCATGCTACTCCTGATTGTGTGGTAGGCAAGGTACATTGTGTAGGACAGAGGATGTGGTGTGTGAATGTTTTTACCTTTGTGTCATCACAGCAAATTGTCATGCTCTGTCACTGTCACATTTTGTTATAGTCCTGGCAGTAAGATTAAGCTAGAGTCAAGATCAAATGACAAAAGTGTTTATATTGTTTGCTCCACCAGTTTCCTTCATGTGTATGCACTTCCATGGTCTGCGTAGGCAGTCGTAATGACTTTTTCATTTGTTTCTATATGTATTCATAATTTTAAAAGTGTTACTTTGCATTTTATTTAAGGAGAGAAGAAAAGAAGTGAAGAGATGGTGTGGAAAGTTAAAGAGAAAATACAACTAGGTTAGGAGTATTAGAGGCCATAGGTGGGTACAAGTTGTCACATATGGGGATACTTCAGTAGCACAGACATTTTCATGTTCACAGTTTTCACTCAAACATTTGTCCTTATTGGGTATCACTTTTTCCAGCACCAGTGCTAATACCATATTGCATAATTACTTCGGTTAACCTTAAACCCCCTCACACTCACTATCCATTTGGTTCTTGCTGGATAGTGTAAGGATGTGACAGGGTTAATAGCTTCAGGTTTTGAACATTGCTCCCTAGTTCCTAGTGTCTTGCTTTTATTAGTTGTAGGCATTTTAGTGTAGTTAAGTTAGTGGAAAATAAACCAGACTGCCATAGTTCTGTTTTA
Source organism: Monoplex corrugatus (assembly GCA_030674185.1). Taxonomy (NCBI): domain Eukaryota; kingdom Metazoa; phylum Mollusca; class Gastropoda; order Littorinimorpha; family Ranellidae; genus Monoplex; species Monoplex corrugatus. The sequence goes on from CM060307.1 coordinate 6,038,880, forward strand.
AAGTATTGTTTTTTTGTGTGTGTGTGTAACTGTTCTCCTTTTTCATGTCTTTTACTTCAAAGTTGTTGATTAATCATCCATTTGTTGGCAAGTTACTTGTATGTTACTGTATATGATTGTATATATGTCAGTTGTACATAATGCGTGTACAGTACGATATAAAATGTTTTCATTCAGAAAAGAATGTTCTCATTCCTCTCATTGAACTGTGTGTGTATGTGTGTGTGTGTGTGTGTGTGTGTGTGTGTGTGTGTGTGTGTGTGTGTGTGTGTGTATGTGTGTGTGGTGTATGTGTGTGTATGTGTGGTGTGTGTGTGTGTGTGTGTGTGTGTGTGTGTGTGTGTGTGTGTGTGTGTATGTGTATGTGTGTGTGGTGTATGTGTGTGTGTATGTGTGGTGTATGTGTGTGTGTATGTGTGTATGGTGGTGTGTGTGTGTGTGTATGTCAAATTCTTGCTCACTGCCAGCCAGGCCATCAGTATCATCTGCAGAACAAAGGTTCGTGATGGCTCTTCCTCCAGAGCTGACTGTGCTGACATGATCTGCAAGTCAGTCATGAGCCATTCCAGGAATATGTTGAAAAGCTTGGAGCACAGAAGGCAGCTGTGACGAATTCTAACCAAACTATGGAACCACTCTCAATAGTATCCTTAGTTAAGTACTGTACTGGTTGCAGGAGTGTTGATTAGCTGATGTTACATGTCCTCATTGTGGCCTGTAGTGCATGTTGCCAGACTCGGATACACACCTTTTTGTGGATCTTAATCATAAACAAATACAATACTGACTGACAGGATTAATTGAGCATCGGTGTGAGTGAATGCACACTGACACCCAATGTGAGTGAATGCACACTGACACCCAATGTGAGTGAATGCACACTGACACCCAATGTGAGTGAATGCACACTGACACCCAATGTGAGTGAATGCACACTGACACCCAATGTAAGTGAATACACAGACACCCAATGTAAGTGAATGCACACTGACACCCAATGTGAGTGAATGCACACTGACACCCAGTGTAAGTGAATACACACTGACACCCAATGTGAGTGAATGCACACTGACACCCAATGTGAGTGAATGCACACTGACACCCAATGTGAGTGAATGCACACTGACACTCAATGTGAGTGAATGCACACTGACACCCAATGTGAGTGAATGCACACTGACACCCAATGTGAGTGAATACACACTGACACCCAATGTAAGTGAATGCACACTGACACCCAATGTGAGTGAATGCACACTGACACCCAGTGTAAGTGAATGCACACTGACACCCAATGTAAGTTAAGTGAATGCACAGACGCCCAATGTGAGTGAATGCATACTGACACCCACTGTGAGAGAACGCACACTGACACCCAATGTACGTGAATGCACACTGACACCCAATGTAAGTGAATGCACACTGATGCCCAATGTAAGTGAATGCACACTGACACCCAATGTGAGTGAATGCACACTGACACCCACTGTGAGTGAACGGACACTGACACCCACTGTGAGTGAACGGACACTTGACACCCACCGTGAGTGAACGGACACTGACAACCAATGTGAGTGAACGGACACTGACACCCACTGTGAGTGAACGGACACTTGACACCCACTGTGAGTGAACGCACACCGACATCCACTGTGAGTGAACGGACACTGACACCCACTGTGAGTGAACGGACACTGACAACCAATGTGAGTGAACGGACACTGACACCCATTGTGAGTGAACGGACACTGACAACCAATGTGAGAGAACGCACACCGACACCCACTGTGAGTGAACGCACACCGACACCCACTGTGAGTGAACGCACAGAATACCACAACCATCCCCAACATCAGCAAAAATAGAACTCCATAACAAATAGCAAAAGACACAAACTAGGCCAGAACACACCATCGTTATTATCAATTAATTGTTTATTCATTACTGAAAACGTTGAAGTACTCGTAACAGTTGGTTATAAGACACTGCATACATGGGGGGTGTATTGTAATCCGCTTTTGTGTGAACAGAGTTGTGCTCTCTTTCTCTGTCTGTCACACCCATGTACAATATGCAGCAACACTCTTAAAGTTGACTACCACTGATAATAAATTTGGCAGCATGGCAAAGAAACAGAAATGCAGGAAATCACTTTAAAATTATAAATCAAATCAAAGTCTGCCAGTACATAGCAATTTAAGTGTAGTCTAACTGGGGTCCTACACACACACACACACACACACACACAGTGTTAATTTAGAAAAAAACAACTTTCGCTTGAATGTGGGATTTTATTTGTAGTCAGTGTTCGTTCACTCACAGTGGACGGACAACTCTTAACCTGGTTGCATTGGGAGTAATAATGATGATGATAATGATAACAATGATAATAATAATATTATTATCAATATATTGCTATTATGATTATTATTATTAAAAATACAGAACACAACACCCAGGAAAGCAAGCTCCCAAGCGCTTTGCTCTTTACAGAAAATGGTAATGCGACAAAAACATGTCGACAATAAATCAATCTTGTAAGCATAACATGATGTAAACGAAAGGTAAAACAACAGTATAAGCTCAGTAGGAAAAAAAAAACGCGTACGATAGAAGAACATGCTTCCAGTTTCACTTTGACTGCACACATATGCACCCACACTCACACACACATACACACATACATACATAAACGTACACACACACACACACACACATACATAAACGTACACACACACACACAGAGTACGTACGTACGTACGCAGGTAGATATGCACATGCGAACGTATACATAGGCTGATGCAAGACTTGAAAACATATCAATGAAACCTACACAAATAACATTTTCTCACACAACTGATCATATGAGTAAACTATGTAGAGTTGGGCGAAGGTTAGACAGAGACGAGACAAGACTAATCTGGTAACAATATTATCTGAAGGGATGAGTTTCCAGACTTTCTTTAAAAGAGGACATAGATTGCAGATAGCGAATATCCGAGTGAGGTGGTAAAGACCTTGGTGATATCAAGTCAGCATTTTGAGAGCGGGTCTCACTTCTCTCCCTCACGTCTTTATTTTCTTTAACACTGAAGAGGTACTGGTATTCATGCACAGCAGGTGGACTGGAGGCTGTCGGTCATACTAACTCAATGATAAACAAATTTGGGGGAAGCTGTATCTACCATTCTAAACAAATTTACTTCATGTCATTTCTCAAATGGTAAATAGTCATCAAAAACACCCAAGCGTGCCGGACGAGACCTAAGCAACAATTAAATGCCTCACCACTAGTCAGACGATCACCTCCCAACTGCCAACGCCACACGGTAGCCATTTCACCAAGCTAACGGGGCTGTCCATTCCACGTGCTGCATGATTCCATTTAGATCCAGTCATAAGTTACCTTGGTTTACAAGCTGGATGGCTTGCAACAAAGAAAAATAGGCGTGACATCCAAATGGTTAAGTCTAGAGTTCAAAACCCTGCCTGGGTAGCTCCTGGTTTGTAAAGGGTTAAGTTATTTCATCTCCCAGCTCAACGCATGTGTGTGTAGACCTGCCAATGTCTGGGACCCTTTTGTGTGTATATGCATGCATATAATCAAAAAAGCAAAGCTATGTCAGTGTTTTTCCAATATGAGCCCCAAGTTCAGACTGAAACCTCCCCCCAACTTGTGTCTGCGGACAAGACAACCAGACAGCTGAACATAATTGCAGCTATGTCACCTCTAACATTCTCACCGTCCCATCTTAGACATCATTGTTGTTCTGGTGGTGTCGGTATAGAATTAGATAGGTATAGAATTAGATAGGTCCCACTCTCCCCACTTTCCTGGGATGGTTATCCCCGTCGGCCATATCACCTGAGGTGGGTGTCGACGTAAACACTGAACCAAACCATCTACCAAGTGGAGAGACAAGAGACAGGACCAACTACATCTCCATGGACACCGGGGTAAAAAAAAAAAACAACCACGTTCATCGCCAGATGTGACCTGACCATGCAGATGACAACAAAAGAAGAAGAAAAATGTCGGTTTTCTGTGGCACTAAAAACCGTCAAGATGCACGCCCATCGAAGACAAAAGTGTTTAGACTGAGTAACAGTCATGTACAACACGTGCACAGTGTGGGCCAAACAGTGCGCATACACGCATCTCTGAATATTTCGGAACGGAAAAGAATACACACAAACACACACACACCACCACAACTACAACAACGACAGCAGTATCATCTGATTTTGACATCCACTGGCATCCATTGGGTTAGATTGGATCTGGGACTCCGATGTATCGATGATACGCGGAGAGGATAATGTCTGTTGAGCATGATCTTCCCACAGCTCGCTGGAATAAGTGGAAGGAATGACACTTGCGAAGGGAAACTGAGTGCCGCAATGGATCGCGCAAGAGAACTGGGCGCGCGCTGTAATATACACGGACGGCTCGGCGAGCACGGGAACAACAGATGGCGGCGCTGGGATCGTCATCACTACAGGAGACCCATCCTCTCTGATGGTTGTACACACGCTCAAAGAGAGAGGAGCCAAGTACACATGCTCCTACGAAGAAGAGGCGAGGGCCCTCGAAATCGCGATTGACCGGGCTGAAGAAGAATGCGGCGAGACCGACTCGGTCGCGGTGTTCACTGATAGTCAGTCGCTCTTCCTGGCCCTCCTTGGCACCTCCCCCTCCCTCGGCAGTCTACGCCTTCATCTCAAAAATCTCCGTTTCCGACTGACGATACAGCGGATTCCGGGTCACAGCAACATCCCCGGGAATGATCTGGCTGATGAAGCCGCAAAACAGGCAACGACCACCCCGGGCCCAGGGCGACCCATCTCGTATAACAGCGCTTGCGCCCAAATAAAAAGAATCACAAAAGACCCCCCGATCAAGCATGAGAGAACAAAGGAGGTGTACGGGGCATACTCCATGCATAGAGAGGCGGAAATAGGATCCCGCAGGGACCAGACCCTTCTTGCCAAGCTTAGGTCGGGACACTCCTCGTTGCGGGCCTATAAAAATAGAATTGACCAAACAACGGATCCAGTGTGTCCCATGTGCAAAGAGGAGGACCAAGACCTGGCACACTGGCTCCAGAGATGCACAGGCTGTAGCAACTGTTCGGAGAGGACAGCGGGAGACGGGACTGCCTCACACGTTACCCAAAGAAGGCGGTGACCCTGGCGAGGACAACGCTCCTCAGGGTCGCGGATTCGGGTGTGACAAGAACCGCAAGCACAACCATCACGAAAGCGCCGATGTCACCCCACCCACAATGAACCGATCGTCTCCCACACACACACACACACAACGACAGCAACAATTACAGAAGAACTGTGGACGAACAATGCCATATAAACTACCTCCTACACAAATGGAGACGTACTGTCAGTTTCTGCATGTTTGATGTATCCTCACTAGGGTATTGTCAAGAGTAGTTTATCTAGAATGCCCATGCTGAACAAAACGTTATCAAGTCAGCTTAATTATCCCTCAACCAAACACTACGTAGCATGGCTTGTATGGCCTTTGTGTGTCTGATGTTCTGCGTGCGACTATATATGAAGAGGTTTTAGACATTAGCAATCTCAACATATGCTGACAAATGTCCATTTTTAAAGAGCTGAGACACGAGCCGTTGTTCGTACAGTTCAGGAGAACCGTTTTAGTCTGTGCCAGTGTTGAATGGATGGTATGGTTTGGTTTAGTTTAGTTTTTAAGTCGGCACCCACTTTAGGTGATATGGCGGACGGGGATAACCATCCCAGAGAAGTAGGGGCAGGGGGAACTTATCTTATCCTATACTGACACCACAGAACAACAATGATATTAAGATGGGACAGTGAGAAGGCCAGTTTTAATGTAGTGCACCCCGGGATTCGAACCCACAGTCATTAGCATGTGAATCCGACACTCAACCAACTGAACTACTGAGGACCGTCAGAATGGATGGAGTGCTACACAATCCTTTTGAAATGGATGCGAGGTGAAGGTCACTGCGCGTTTTGCTGTTTTGCATATTTTATTATCAGGTGTCAGAAACAAATGCACGTTATTGTCTTCTCTTGATAATATTTGTTTTCATAAACATTTCTCTGGCTACTTCAACGAACATCATTAACTTGATACAACTGTTATCAAATACTTCGAGTCGGCGGTCATTACTACAAGACACCATTTGCTGAATGGATGTCAGCTCAATGCTAAGCGTTGACTGGATGGAAGAAGCCAGCCATCTGTTTAGAATAGATCACACTCCATTCCCAACAGTACGGTCAGGTTGAATCCAATGCCTGGGACCGTTTGAGATGTATGTTTAATATGACCGACAATCCGTTAAGGGTTCATTTCACCCCGTCCTCTTGGAACATACGGCCAACGGCTCTGTGTCAGTACCTTTACTCATCAAGCGTGACCAAGGCAGGATCAAACTTAGGCCTTTCAATTAGAAGTCCACTGTCCTTACCTCTTTGCTATCTCGCCCGTCTGGCCTACCTGAGCATATATTAGACACTGCAGACTGTTTCAGCTAGTATAGCCAACCAGGATCACCACCCCCCCACCTGTTAAATGCCACACTTAGTCTTATTATGATGCTTCTTTATGTCCCAAGTAAGCAATTTCTACAATAGCTCGGATTTGTCAAATAAACTTCACTGCACTTGGACGATTCCACATGTGCTGTACCCGAACCTGCCAGCAACTGTCTGGCAGAACACACGCTTGCGAAGTCTTGAAATGGGGAGGGTGACGGTATCTACAAAACACTGACACCAGCAGAATGCTTGGAACGTTGACACTGGCAGCGACAAAATCAAACTTTTTCGTTGTAGGGTCAGACTGAACGCAGGACATGACATCTTAACTGCACAGTCCTGACAAAAGAACCACCAGCACCAACCCACGTATACCATGTGATCTTCCTGAGGGCTGAACCCACAACACACGCATTACTAGCATGGTGCTCTGGCCAACCGACCTAAAGGGGCCATTTACAATAATCTGAACAATGTAGAATTCAATTTTCAGTGTGGCAGGAGTGACATAAGCAAATGACACAGCACAACTTAACTGTTGAAGGATAGAGCATAATTGATACACTTCAACTCAAGACTTGTATTGTAAATAATGACTGGGTCAAAACATGTAAACCTATTGGTGCATCAGCCCTCTTTAGTCCTTTTATGATCAACAATCCTGGCAGGAAACCATCGAAACACTATCTGTACATCTGGTCAAGTGCTCTACAATCAGGGACACAAGTATGACGAAGTAAACGCAAATTGTTCGTTATCAGTGAGAAGTTGAACCTAGAAAATAAGGCTGACAAGGAATAAGGGCTTACTGTTTGATATCACAGTTTTGCAGGAATTTGAATGTGATGAGATGATTGGAACTTTTAACAGGGGCTCAAAGTTGGCAATACGATGTCAAACTGTTTGTCACTGCCAAAGTGATCTCATATGGGCACAGATTTAAGAGTTTGGCGACGATGTTAAACTGTCGGGCAAAATCAGTGGGTTGGGTAGGCAATCTCAGGTCAACAGATTTACCGTTAGGGTATCAATCAATTTGATGTCAAACTTCTTGACATTAAACAGCGAACAGTTCACGACACAAGACTGGTAATTGGAAGAATACTTACATCATCCTTCGAGACTTCTGCCAAGACAGCCGTTGTAAGTTTGTCAAATTCTAACGTCATCAGTAATCATTTTCTAACGAACACATCGGAATGACAGCTTGAAGTCCACGTATTTGCTATGATTCGTTCAACAGTTGTCACAGGGCCCTACTGATCATTTCAGCCAAAGTTCGTCACTTGCTGAAGAGTGGCCAGAGTACAAACAACTGACACCTGATGTTGTTTCTTACTATTCTTGAATCTGAGTTTAGAAATGAAATCTGTTTAAAAAACATCATTGTACTGGAAAAGTTCCGTGTGCGCTCTGTCTACCAACAAAAATATGTTAGACATCCTGAACATTCACAAACCCCCAAGCACTGGCAAACTCTTGACATGGGTAGAGAGGACAGGATGTCCGTTTTAAGTCAGTCCTACCCAACACCACAAGAACGACTGACATATTGAGATGGTCAAAAAACAAATCAGTTTTATTTCTGTTTCTCCCCTTGCTTTGAAGGCTTTTTAAAATTTTATTCTCTGAATGCATTTCTTCTTTCTTACGCTCAAAAACTCACTCTGTATAGTACAGCCGATATCTACAAGGACGACCATGTCATTTATCCATGGCAGAAAGAAACGTTCACATCAACCCGCGTATACACTGATGACAGGGGTTCATATCATCAGAGGACATACACCACACGCATCTACAAACAGATCGACAGACAAGATACTAAACAAATACGGACACACAGACTGAACACAGACAGACACTAAACAAATACGGACACACAGACTGAACACAGACAGACACTAAACAAATACGGACACACAGACTGAACACAGACAGACACTAAACAAATACGGACATACAGACTGAACACAGACAGACACTAAACAAATACGGACATACAGACTGAACACAGACAGACACTAAACAAATACGGACATACAGACTGAACACAGATCGACAGACAAATACAAACAACAAGCCAGTTAAGTCATGGACTGGATATCAAACATACAATATTTAGGGTGTTTGTGATTATCATCACTATCAAGGTCAGATTCGTACAAACTGATGATTTTTTTCCCTTGCAAATTATGCATCCTTTCCTCCTGTCTGCATAATTCCATATTACGATATCTAAAATTGAATTAAACTGATGGTTTCACGAGGTATCACAAAACGCTTCTTTCTCTTTAAACTTCAGAGAGATTTGCAAAACAGCATGATACTGAGACTGAAAAATAACTATTGAAATAACAATGATGATGATAATTGGTTCATACACTGTAAGTGGTCACATTCCTATGAAAAATATTTGCATATATGAAATGGAATCCCTGAAAAAGACACTGAAAAATACTCCGTATATTACATTACCGGCAACACTGAAATACATGTATATCAAAGATAAATAAAGATGTTGAATACAAAAAACGCTCTTCTCTATTTCTTTTTCTTTCTCTATCTACACACACACACACACACACACACACACACACACACACACACACACACACACATACACACACACACACACGCACGCACGCACGCACGCACAATCATTCTCCCCCTCCCCTCCCCACAAACATTCCACAGTGAATTATATGTCCTTCACGTTATTCCATCATATTAACACGTCGTATCATCACAACATAATGATATCAAAACAGTATGCTATCTATTGTAAGCGTTGTACACATTTCTCGGTTTGGCCTGTATGCTATCTATTGTAAGCGTTGTACACATTTCTCGGTTTGGCCTGTATGCTATCTATTGTAAGCGTTGTACACATTTCTCGTTTGGCCTGTATGCTATCTATTGTAAGCGTTGTACACATTTCTCGGTTTGGTCTGTATGCTATCTACTGTAAGCGTTGTACACATTTCTCGGTTTGGTCTGTATGCTGTCTACTGTAAGTGTTTACACATTTCTCGTTTGGCCTGTATGCTGTCTACTGTAAGTGTTATACACATTTCTCGGTTTGGTCTGTATGCTGTCTACTGTAAGCGTTGTACACATTTCTCGGTTTGGTCTGTATGCTATCTACTGTAAGTGTTATACACATTTCTCGGTTTGGCTGTATGCTGTCTATGTAAGCGTTGTACACATTTCTCGTTTGGCCTGTATGCTATCTACTGTAAGTGTTGTACACATTTCTCGGTTTGGCCTGTATGCTATCTACTGTAAGTGTTGTACACATTTCTCGGTTTGGTCTGTATGCTATCTACTGTAAGTGTTGTACACATTTCTCGGTTTGGTCTGTATGCTATCTACTGTAAGTGTTGTACACATTTCTCGGTTTGGCCTGTATGCTATCTACTGTAAGTGTTGTACACATTTCTCGGTTTGGCCTGTATGCTATCTACTGTAAGTGTTGTACACATTTCTCGGTTTGGCCTGTATGCTATCTACTGTAAGTGTTGTACACATTTCTCGGTTTGGTCTGTATGCTGTCTACTGTAAGTGTTGTACACATTTCTCGGTTTGGCCTGTATGCTATCTACTGTAAGTGTTGTACACATTTCTCAGTTTGGAAACAGAAACTACATGTTGGGTAAAAATCTAAGAATCACAAAAATATTACTTCAAATTAAACGCACGTTCAAATAAATTATGCTGAAATCTGCAGATGTATTAGTTTGATGTAGTCTATTACTGTTATCATACGCATTATGCTTCTTTCAACATAGCATTAACAAGTTAGAATAACTTCAGGAGAGAGCGAGAGAGAAGAGAGAGAGAGAGAGAGAGAGAGAGAGAGAGAGAGAGAGAGAGAGAGAGAGAGAGAGAGAGAGAGAGAGAGAGAGAGAAGCACACTGACAGCCTGAATTTCTAATTTTTTTTAAACTTAACAGAAACAAATGAAACTATAGTCCTGCAGCTGAAGGGAAAAACCCCCCACAAAAAACAAGTCTCAGGGCTCAAAAACCACTTTGTATCACCAAGCCAATTTTAGGCATTTTCCGCCTGGCCATAGAATTCTTGAGTAGACGCCACACCTTTACAATGCTGTATGCATATTTTGACAAGACCTCTTGTCAAAAGTGACCACTATTACGCGTTTCTAGACACAAACCCAGGACATACCTTCTTTTTAAAGAATTAATTTTACACACAGCCAAATCAACATCAACAAACTGCAACAACTACAAAAAACAAAACAAAGTTCTGTGCTACACAGCCCTGTCTCCGTTTCCTACTTTCTATATAAAAAAACAATCAAACAAACAAAACAAAGAAACAAACAAACAAAGAAACAAACAAACAAATAAAAAAAAGAAGAATCTATAAAGCAAACTGAAAGGGTATCATGCAGGGAAGCACACACACATGTACTGGATTTGGATTTTGCAAAAAAGATACCCGTGGCTATGATGTTACGTATGATGTAAGCTACGCACAAAAAGTTAAGGATCACTATGAGAAAACAGGTGCGTAATAAACTCAGTTCGCTACTGTTATTTATTTCTCAGTCCAGCCAAATTGTTATGAATTCTTGTTCAGCTGTAAGTGGGCCATGTTTTGTTAGTGCGAAAATTGCACGGGATTCTCTACTACTGAGCTTGGCCGCAAACGGAAAAGCGGAAACTTGCGAAAAAGGACCTTGTTTTGGACCGTTCTGCCTGAACACATTGCACAAGCCAGATGGAAAAACCATTATGCACGTGCAAGCACTGCTGTTTATGTGTGAGATGCTGTCTCTTGCTTGGCTTTATAAGACATTCCACCAGTAGTAGGCCTGATCTGACAATGCCTCCACGACGAAAATTGAGCGAGTTTGAGAGGGGACGAGCTGTTGCATGGTTCCAAGATGGTGCTCCCAAGCGAGAAGTGGCCAGACGACTTCAGGTGTCCATCTCGGTCATTGTCAGACTGATTCAACGCTTCACAGCCACTGGGAGGGTCCATGAAAGACGCAGATCTGGTCGACCGAAGAAGACAAACCCACGTGAAGATCGTCTCATTGAACGACAAGCCCTGCAGACAAGAACAGCCTCTTCCAGCATCATTTGAAGGCAGCTGAGGGTGGCTACTAACATCAACATCAGCCAGCAGACCATACGGAACCGCCTTCATGGGTTTAACCTCCGTTCTCGTCGCCCAGCTGTACGGCCACGCTTAACTCCAGCCCATAGGGCAGCACGCCGCGCCTTCTGCAGACGTCACGTGAGGTGGACACGTCAGCAATGGTCCCAGGTCCTGTTCAGTGATGAATCACGCTTCACAATGAACCACAACGACGGCCGACTGAGGGTCTGGAGGCGCCCAGGGCAACGCTTTATTGACACCACTGTCCAAGAAAAGGTGGCCTTTGGTGGAGGTTCTGTAATGGTCTGGGGGGCCTTCAGCCTTCACCACAGAACACCCTTGTATCATGTACAGGGTAACCTGACTGGCCTCCGATACCGGGATGAGATCCTTCGACCGCTGGCTGTGCCTACACTGCAGCAGATGGGACCGACGGCTGTCTACCAGGATGACAACGCTCGCCCCCACAGGGCAAGGGTGGTCAACGATTTCCTGCAGCAGTCTGGAGTCAACAGAATGGAGTGGCCAGCATGCAATCCCGATCTCAACCCGATTGAGAACCTCTGGGATGAGCTGGATCGCAAAGTGAGGAGCAACCACCCCCCTCCCAGGGATGCCCAACACCTCTACCAGATGCTGCAGGCTGAGTGGCAGGCGCTTCCACAGAGGATCTTCACAACCTGGTCAACTCGATGAGGACTCGCTGCGTCGAGTGCCAGAACAGCCATGGCGGTTACACGCATTACTGAACTTTTGGGAGCATCAGAATGCCCTGTCTTGTGATTTCAATGACTTTGGGAAATCAAATTTCGATACGTACCCACTTTGATCAAATGTACACACCAAACGATTGCTCGAAATTGAAGGCAATTGTGTATCGTTATCACTAAAGCATGGAATTAAATGTTTGCCAAACTTCAACGCATTGGCTTTCTTATTTTGAAAGTTATGAATTTTTGTGCAAGTGATCCTTAACTTTTTGTGCGTAGTGTATATGGAGCACAAAACAGTTGAATTACCGTGTGTATACAATAAGTAAAGAACGTGTAACAGTTTCATTTCACTTATACATCATTGGCGTTTTGTTTCAAAATATCTAACATTACATAAACAGGACATGTGGATGAAACAACAACAACAACAACAATAACAACAACAACAACAACATTATCAGCAACAACAACAGGCCCAAATCAAAACAAAACAGAAAACGGGCAATTTGATTTGGTGAAATCAATAACAATATGCAGCAAAAAATTAAAACAAAAATCACTTCACAACAGGTCTATGTGCAGCATACATGTTTACAATTAAAACACGATTTCATTTGATCATAAGTTCATCTGCAACAAACTGTAAATACAACTGCCATGATATGCAACATGTAGTCCTTTCGCAACAGGTAGGCTCAAGCTGCACAAACAGGCACGGTCGTGTGCTGCACGCGTGGTTATGAGTGACATTTAAGAATAAGCCACAGAAAAATATTCTCTGCTAAGTTGAGATAAAAGAAAACGAGAATAGGACAGAAATAATACAAGAGTGTTTTGAACAGAATAGAAAAGAACATATTTTGACACAAAGGAATTCAAAACTGAAGCAAAAAATCTGACACAAAGAGTTTAGATCTGAAACAAAACATCTGATACGAAGGAATTCATCTTGTGTGATACCAGTTAGTGCATAAGGCATCACAAGGAAAATGGCGTATGTATAACAGATGTAGTGCATATTTCTGGAATCATCTGCTCTCTCTCCTCTCTCTCCTGATATGTAGATTAGCAACATGAAGTTTGAAAATGACTTTTAGCCAAAACTTCTGCTGTTGGAAATAAAACATGTCATTGTCTCGCTTTTACTTTCTCTCTCGTGTGTCAGTTCTTGTAATTTTTGTACACAGTACTTTCAAACAAGCAGCTGGATTGGGTTACTGTCACCAGTTGCTTATTTGCTGCTCTACTGCTTGTTGCTTTTGGTCTCATGCGGTTCTCTCTTTACCGTTCAACTCTTCATGGTACACTGTCTTCTTGCATGTGGGTTAGATTATCGCTCCTATTGCCCATGTACGGACATTTCTGTGTCGATTACTGCTATTAAACACTTTATAGGCAAGGCTTGTTGTTGCTGTTTAACCTTGTCAGCAGGATTTTGATAAGGTTCAAGGGATCTACCATATTTGGGTAAAGTGCAAATGGAATTATCTGATTGCCATGATTCCCTCTTGAACAAACTCTGAACAATCTCCATTACTCATTCTGAGTTGACAAATGATACACATAATCTGGTTTGTTTGTTTGTTGTTGTTGTTGGTGGTGTTTTTTTTTTGGTGTGTGTGTGTGTGTGTGAGTGTGTTTGAGTGTTTTGTTGTTGTTGTTGGTGGTGGTGGTGGTGGTGGTGGTTTTGTTTGTTTCTTTATGTTCAACCCTGTTGTGATGGCTCATGCATTCCGTATTGTCAACATTTTATGATGGAATGATATGGGCGCTCTGTTTATCTTGTTTGAGTAAATAAAAGTTAAACGAACAATCTAGGTCATTGTTGTTTAGTCTTTCTCTCTTTCTTTCTCTGTACGCTTCCACCCCTGTTACGACAGTTCATGCATTCGCTTCCGCAGTTGTTCGTTGGAATGATATTCTCTCTGAATTATAATCAAACAAAGTGAACCAAACAATCTGGGTCGCATGTGTGTGCTTGAAAGTCTGGTGCTTTTTCGTTTGTTTTTGTTTTTGTTTGTTTGATCTATTCGGTTTCTGCTGGCTTGTTTCTTTGTCTGCTTGTTTCCTTGTCCACTTCCATCCCTATTCCTGATAGCTTGCACATCTTCTGGTTAATTTTCATTACATGATATGTACACAGACTGCTCTTCATACCGGTCTGGTCTGCTATACTACTTCACGATAGTAGTTCGGGCGACCAAATCCCAAAGCACTAAAAAGCAGAGGGTCCAAAAAGGCGATGGCCAGCCCCAAACACAGGTAAGTGGTATACTTGTACCCCACCATCACGCTCGGGTGTTGGGTGTCCAAGCGGTCCAACCCGAAGAAGAAGCAGAAGAATCGAACTGTAGCCCACTTCACCGCCGACTTGAGGGCGAACACCACGGCCACCCCAACCACAAACTGCAGCAGCGAGGTCCCGAACCAGCTCAGCGTGGGCGCCGCCACAAGCATCCGATAAGGTTTGGGGGTCTCAACGGACAAGCCAAGAAAATAGTTGAGCCAGACTCCTATGCCCACTCCCACGACCACGGCAGTGATGATGATGGCGTCGCCCTTGGCCGAGTTTTTTGCTGTTGGAGGGGTAGCAGACGGTGCAGAGGGCGAGGGAGGTGAGGAGCAGAACCAGTGGGGCCAGAGGGTGGGTCTGCTGGTAGTGGTCATAGCGGTAGATGAGCGGGGAGAAGAAGGCGTACAGGATTAGGGCGATCAGCACGCCACACGCCACATCCTGAAACAGCAAAACGGAGGAGGCTTTTGTCGTAATCGTTTATTTAGTTTTTGTTATTTCTTTTCCTTTCTTTCTTTCTTTTTTTCTTTTTTCTTTTCTTTTTTTTCTCCCTATTTTCTTTTGTTGTTGTTGTCGCTTTATCTATTCATACATTCACAGTTTATCGATTTATTCATTCATTAATTTGCATGCATTTCTTTGTTTTGATATTTGATATGTTCGTTCGTTCGTTTGTTATTTCTTTTAACGTCTATTCACATGTGTGCTTTTAGACGAAGATAAAAATGTTTGCTATGTTTGTGTCCGTGCTCCTGTTTTGCTATCGTTCATTCTCTAAACAACTCAAATGTGGAATGAAATTTCAACAAACACACAGTATTACACATTCACACAAACACACGCATGCGTTATGCATAAACATATATTCGAACACACACACACACACACACACAACACACACACACACACACACACACACACACAAAACACACACACACACACACACACCACACGCACGCACGCACACACACAAATAACGGTTGAAAAAGATGAGTCAAAGGATTTGACCGATGCTGAATGTCTGCTGTGGGCATGCAGTTCATTCCATATTACTACTTCTTCTCCGTGAACACGTGAAGCGTCATAGGAACGCCCAACTACAGAGCTGTTCACCAGATTCCTCCAGCCCTGCTGGCTGTGTCAAAGCCTTGGTCTCCGCAAATGGCTTCTCCAGACAATGGATAATTCTTTTTAAAAATTTTTTAGGATCATCGCACTCATGGAGGCTACCTTTGTGCTGACTTTTTTTTCTTTCTTTGTCCTATTTTCTACGCCAACTTCATGGCCACTTCTGGCTGGCACGGATTTTTCAATGCGATGATAATAATGGCGATGAGGATGATGATCATTATGCCATGGAGTTCCATCTAGGACTGAGACTGCGTGACAGGGTTGTACTCTACGCTTTCTATCATAATATATCCTGGCGTCAACCAGGCCCGAGAGATACAGACACCTGCAGACGATTTGAGCAACACTCTCAATGACATCCGTGAAGTGGATTAGACTCGACTGTGTGGTCCCAGTCTTCCTAATGAGCCCATAGCACGCCCAACTCTGGGAAGGAGCCAGAGCAGAAAAATCTCACAATGGTTTTTGAAGGGAATGATGGGGACTCGAACCCACAACCTTCCAGTCGGTAGTCCGATGCGCTAACCACTACACCACGGCGACTGGCGACAACGGGAAAAATAAGTTTCTTGAAATCAGTTATGTATGTTTATGGGTCCACGATTAAGGCTGGATCTACAGGAAAAAAAAAGATGGATATATCTGTCAATAAATACTAAAAATGTAATAGACTTTGAAACTGCGAATACAGAAAGAAACGAAATAATGTCTATTTAACAAAAACGAGATCAGCAAAAGGTAAAACATGAGAAAATGAATATATCTTGTTGGTCTAAGCATAAAGATATAGGATAATCAAAACATACTGATAATCTTTATGTCATGTGTCGTATAGATGATTATAAAAATACAGATGATCCTACAAAGGTCCTACAAAAATTAAAACTATAAAAGCGATTGCATTCACTTTAATTTGTCATGGCTTCACAAAAACGATACGATAACCCTTGTAAAAAAAAATGTGTTTATTTACATGGCTTGATCGTCTCCGTTACAATGGATTGGAATCTTTATTTAATGTCTGTTCACAATAGTGATTATAGACACACACACACACACACACACACACCACACACACACACACACACACACACACACACACACACACACACACACACAACACAACACAGGGGGAGGAGGAAAACAAAAACAAAAAAAAACAAGAATCAGACTGCCGATATGCTACACTGACTTTGCCAAAAGTCAAAATGATGAAATGAATGGTAGAGGCAATCTGAAATTTTATCGGCTCGAAAGGTCTTAAGGTCACTGTGACCTCGAATAAGCATCAGATGAAATAAAACTTGATGTGAAGCAAGGACAAAGACAGGATGTCACAGCCATGAAAACAGAATTTACATACTCTGAGAAGTTTTTGAAAAAGTGCTGTTCGCACATGTTCCTGAAAAAGTACTGACTCTGGGGTCTTTTTTCAGCACATGTGGCCTTGAATGTAGTGCCATGACTGCAAAACTTTTACATTCGGGACCCCTCATCAATCTACACTTTGACCCACATTTGGTGAACATCCCTCAATAGACAGCAGAGAAAATCTTGCACACACACACACACACACACACACACACACACACACACACACACAAGCGCGCACGCGCGCTCACACACATACAAATAGACACACATACACACACGCACTCACGCACGCACACACACACACGCACACACACACACACACACACACACACACACACACACACACAACTTCCTCTCTGGTCGATATGAAACAACCTGCCTTTTAAAAACAAACAGAGATTTAAAGAGACCCAGCGGGTGATTTCGATACAGGAACTGTTTTGTATGCAGTATCAATTACACAGCAGACTCGTCCACACACATAATACATCCGGAGATTGATCTAGTTCTCAACATGATCAATGACAACTCAAAAGGTCACGCAGGAAAATCGATACGTACCAGCACTGTGTGCACACCCAGGTACAGCCGACTGAGACAAGTAGTGGCACACCACAGGAAAGCCACACAAAGCACTGGTACTGCTGGCAGCTGGAACCACAGACACAGTTGTAGGAACAGTCACAGTCTGAATAATAGATTTAGTTCAATTCAATGAGAACTTTACTGCCCCTTGGCGCCGCAACAACAACAATAATAATAATAATAATAATAATAATAATGGTGATGGTGATGATGATGATGATGATGATGATAATCATAATAATAATAATAAAGCTAAACAAAACAAAATCGAAAAATAGACCTGATAAACCATGCAAAATCATTCATAAAACACACACAACACGCACTCTTTACTGACTATTAGATCTCGATTATGCAGACGTTAAAAAAGATGATGTCAACATTACGCTATCCACAGCTTGTGAACACATCGACGAAAAGTACTATACCCACCTCCACATTTTTACCGATGGGTTAGTCATAGCAAATCAGAGCGCTGGAGCAGCCTTTTATGTTCCAAAATCTAACATTAAAAGGACTTTTTTCATTGGGGCAAATGTATCTATATATACAGCAGAATTGGTCGCTGTTGTTCAAGCCTTGCATTATTTAATAAGTCTTCGGCCTGTGTCTTTCAAAGTGGTTCTCTTTGTTGATTCAAAATCTGTATTACATGCCTTACAGTCTTTTGATATAGACACAAGACCTGATTTAATTATTGAGGCAAATCATCTAATACACTGTTTAATTAAAGATAAATGGCTCGGAAATCAGTTTATACTGGGTGCCTTCTCACGTTGGTCTTCACGGCAAATCTGGTGCACTCCATTCTGAAAATTCCATTGAATTACATGTTACCTCAGTAAAAGAAGTTTACAACTCGCTAGAA
The DNA here is from genome assembly GCA_030674185.1 of Monoplex corrugatus. NCBI lineage: Eukaryota > Metazoa > Mollusca > Gastropoda > Littorinimorpha > Ranellidae > Monoplex > Monoplex corrugatus. The sequence goes on from CM060307.1 coordinate 6,057,520, forward strand.
TTAGCATCATGGATTCGATTTCATGAACATTCAAATGAAAAATTTGTGTCTCAAAAAAGAATCAAGCTTTCAGTTCAAAATATCTGTTAAAAAAATTGGAGTATTCCTCGTTATATCATTTGAGATTAATTGTTACCACATATTTTCGTATTCAACTGAACGCTTTGAAAACAAAATATTGTAAAAACGTTTTATGTATTTGCGATGAACAATTCACATTGTATCATTTTTTGTTTTACTGCAGAAAGCTTCATTCCTTTTTACCAAAGATAAACACAAGGAAACTACCTTGAAACGCATTTTAAAGAAGTAATATCAGATCAAGTTTTGTTAGTTAAAATTTCATAATCATTGGTTCACAGTCCTGTTAATGCGTTACTTTAAAGTTATCATTGTAATTATTATTTTTGTTTGTTTTGTTTTGTTTTTATGATGTTTCCTTTACATCATTGATGTTAACGTTGTTCTAGTTTCATTTCTGTGTTCATCCATATCCTTTTTCTTAAGACCTTGCCGCTTTTAATTTTTTTCCGTTTCTTACTCTGTTCCCCTCTGTCCCCTCCCCTTCCCCCTCCCCCCCTCCCCTCTAATTTCACCCTTCGTGCCATTTTTCCCGTCTAATATCACTCATAGTGAAAAGACGTTAAGTCAAGAAACGAACGAAACAAAACATCTACCGGTTTCGATAATTGGACCGTCTACAGAGTAAACCTACAAGAGAAAAGTATGGGGCGGGGGGGGGGGGGGGGACGAAAGAAAGGAAATGTAAACACATACGTCAGGACACACACACTGGGTGTCTCACTGTGTGTCCTGACATATGTGTTTACGTTTCCTTTACCCACTCTGTATGTGTGGTGTGTGTGTGGTGTGTGTGTGTGTGTGTGTGTGTGTGTGTGTGTGTGTGTGTGTGTGTGTGTGTGCTGACATAATTTTTATGTGTTTACATTTCCTTTACCCAGTGTGTGTGTGTGTCCTGACATATGTATGTGCTTACATTTTCTTTACCCACTGGTTTTATGTGTGTGTGTGTGTGTGTGTGTGTGTGTGTGTGTGTGTGTGTGTGTGTGTGTGTGTGTGTGTGTGTGTGTGTGTGTGTGTGTTAGCGCACGCGTGTGCATGTGCATGCGTGTGTGATTTCATTTCAAACTCGTTTACATCTTTGTTTTGGAAAAGACACAAAACAAGTACAAGAACAGAAATGGCAAAGCGTAATCATGATAACAGTGTGTGTGTGTGCACGTGTATGTGTGTGAGTGTGTGTGTGCGTGTGTGTGCATGTGTGTGTGTGCGTGTGTGTGCGTGTGCGATGTTTTAACTAGGTCAGAAGTATATGGACATGGGGTCTTGCATTACCCTAATCGTTTTAAAACAACAGGCCATGCCGTTCACCCTTAAAATTTACAATTGTCCATGCTTTCTAGTTAAAATAGTATGCATGGATAAAAGGGAGATCCCAATCATAACGACAGAAAATCTTCTCAGGCAGAGTTTACAACATGTAGTCAGCAAGAATCCGGAATCAGTGCATCGGTTGATTGATAAGATCGCGTCTGCACGCTCGAACAATAAACATGAGACAAACAATACGGACAGAAATACATGGTCACACAGCCAAGTTATGATGGAAAGGAAGAAGAAACAAAAAGAAAAGAAAAGAAGAAAAGAAAAGAAAAGAAAAGAAAAGAAAAGAAAAGAAAAGAAAGAAGAGCGAGAGAGAGAGAGAGACAGACAGACAGACAGAGAGACACATACAGAGACACAGACAGACAGACAGAGAGAGAGAGAGACAGAGACAGAGACAGAGACAGAGAGACAGAGAGAAGCCCTTTACCACCGATTTACACTATCTTTCTAAACCAAAGGCACACTTCTCAGACAGTAAATGAGCCAACATATGCAAGGGACAACACTCGTCCTCGGTTCAATGAAATCAATGGCCGTGTTTACCCGTGGCAATGCGGTCGACTGCTAGTTCGCGAACGAAGGTGAGCGGCAAAGCAGAGCGGCTGGAGAAGATGTCTTCAGTCGAAGGTAGACTTGAATCCTTGCCTGTTTCCCACATGCCTTCAAGTCGAGATCGAAAGTGTGCCATAGTAACTGATTACGTATTGTACTTTCGATCTTAAGATAACGGCTAGATCGAAATACGCAGCCTGCGCGTATCCTCGTCCGTCTTACTCTTGTTAATATAACCGTAAAGTCCAGCTGACTGCGCAGACCCATATCAAGGCCTTTACCATCTCAAACACACACACAACACCCCGACAACCTTGAAAAAAAGGAAAAGAAAATTAAATACACATTTCAATGCACTCAGGCACATAGGATATGGCGCTGGCGCTGAGCATTCCATCCAATTTATCACCAGAGGGTTTAAAAGAACAAACCTCAATACAAATATATGAACAAAACTAAGTACTCTAAAACATACACAGAAACAAGCCTGAATTACCAAAAACTTCCCTAGAGCCAAAAATGCAATTAATGCATGTAACCAATTATCAATCCCAATAGAAAGTATATAAGGCTTTATTATTTCTTGCTCGTAATTTCCAGAAGATGGGGATGCAAATTATGCTGAAAGAGCCCCTGGCATCACCATTGCGAATTATTACTGATTCCAGGATGTAAACAACAACAACAACAACAACAACGACAACGACAACGACAACAACAACAATCTATTGGCTTGTTAACAACAGACAGGCCCAAGGTGGATAATCATATCTTAATTGCATTTTGTTTTACCTAATAAAAAAAGAGGAAAAGAACAGAAAAAGGAAGGAAAGAAAGAAAGAAAGAAGGAAAGAAAAAGTCCTAACGGCATAGTCCTCAAGATGTCGTTCATAGAAATTTGCAGTTAAATGTCTGGCAGGTTATACACAATTACTGACAAGTTTGAAAAAAGTACACTGAGTCTAACCAACCACAATGACAAATGTCTTGAACTGAGTCAATGTAACTTTAACTTTGGTATGGCACAATAAGGAAATACCAACGGGTATAATAGCATTAGATGTTTTGTTTCGTTCGTTTCTTGACTTAGAAATCACTGTGGATCATTATCATTTTTACCCTTGGACAAGAGCAATCACTTGCCTACAAGTAACTTCACAACAGAGATGGGCGAAGTTCAAATCTGCATGGGTATCGTCCGTGTGTTTGTGGTTGTTTGTGTGTGTGGGTTGTGTGTGTGGTGTGTGTGTGTGTGGTTGTGTGTGTGTGTGTGTGTGTGTGTGTGTGTGTGTGTGTGTGTGTGTGTGTTGTGTGTGTGGTTGTGTGTGTGTTGTGTGTGTGTGTGTGTTGTGTGTGTGTGTGTGTGTGTGTGTGTGTGTGTGTTTGTGTGTGTGTGTGTGTGTTTTGTGTGTGTGGTGTGTTGTGTTGTGTTGTGTTTGTGTGTTGTGTGTGTGTTGTGTGTGTGTATGTGTTGTGTTGTGTGTGTGTTGTGTGTGTGTGTGTGTGTGTGTGTGTTGTGTGGTGTGTGTGTGTGTGGTGTGCGTGTGTTTGTGGTGTGCTGTGGGGTGTGTGTGTGTGTGTGTGTGTGTGTTTGTGGTGCGTGTGTGTGTGTTTGTGGTGCGTGTGTATGTGTGTGTGTGTGTGTGTGTGTGGTGTGTATGTGTGTGTGTGTGTGTGTGTTTGTGGTGAGTGTGTGTGTGTGTATGTGGTGTGTATGTGTGTGTGTGTGTGTATGTGTGTGTGTGTGTGTGTGTGTGTCTGTGTGTGTGTAAAGAATAAAATTTTCCGACCTGCCAGGTCAACATAATAATAAACCATTCTAGTACAGCGCTAGTCTCCATATGAAGTGCACTATACGGGAAGCGTATAGTGCACTTCATATGGAGACTAGCGCTGTATCAGATATACATAATACACACGTGTGCAGACCTGCCGGTGCTTGAACCCCCTTCGCGTATATAAATACCAAATACCCACGATAATGATCTTGAAAGCCATGTCAATGTTTGGTGGCTTACGAAAACGTGAAAACACCAAACACTATGATGTACGAGCACACCACTGAAAGTAAAGTATGACTGCCTCAATAGCAGGGATAAAAACATAAACAAACCACAAACAGACACACAGACGGCCATACATGTAACAGCGCATTGTATCTATTCCAGTACACGCGGGCGTTGCAGCCCACCAACAAAACAAAAGAAAACAAAAATAACTTCACAACGGTTTCTCCTACGTGGTACTGACATTTTGAATCACACACACACACACACACACACACACACACACACACACACACACACGACAGCCAAGTCGTGATGGAAAGGACGAAGAAGAGTGTCCATACACAAACCGATGGAAGGCAACGGGAAACCACCATCGTATTTTCCCAAGAAAAGTCATGGCCAGACAAAACAAGAAAAGGTTGATAAGTCTGGGAACGGTCATCTCACCAGACGGCAGACGCACATCAGAAACAGCCAGCAGAATCGGCCACGCCAAAACAGCATTCAAGAAGATGAAAAGCATTCTTACCAACAAATGCCTATCAGTTAACATCAGGAAGACAGTTCTTGAATGTTATATAGAACCGATAATGTTATACGGTTGTGAGGCGTGGACAGTCAACAAGCAAAGCCAGAACAAAATTGAGGCAGCCAAGATGTGGTTTCTGCGAAGAATGATGAGAGTTCCATGGTCAGCAAAGAAAACAAACGAGACAGCCTTGATGGAGGCAGACACAAGAAGATCATTTACGAGGAAGATTAGGAAAAGACAAGCAACATCTATAGGCCATTTTATGAGGAAAAGGGAATTAGAGCACCTGGTCACAACAGGAAAGCTGGAGGGGAAGAGAGCGCCAGGTAGACCCAGGGGAAAAATATTGGACGGACTTGCAGAGAGTGGCTGAGGACAGAGAGGGCGGAAGATGTACTTGCGGCAACAAGGGATAGATACGTATGGAGGGCCATGATCGACAACGCCATGCGGCAGGCCACATGATGTTGATGATGTTAACAACACAAGAATATATATACAACACAATCACGAAATGTGAAGCAACAGCCAGGTGTCTACTCGATTTAGGTGTAGCAATAGTAGTGTAGACATGGAAAGGAAGACCCAATGGCATGATGGGCGTGAAGTGATGTAATATTGGTAGCGTTTGGGGTGGTAGTAGTGGTGGTAGTAGATTAGTTGTAGCAGTAGTAGTACTTATAGCAGCTGTAGTAGCAGTACGAGCGCTGTACTAGTAAACAGTCATAATACCGATGGCCGATTAGCTCAGTTGTTAGAGCACCATGCTCATAACGCAAGGGTAGTAGGTTCAATCCTTGGGCCAGCCACAATCTATTGTCCCAAAGACCTTGCCAGCGCCTAGGCCTATGCCATGATCAGGCTCAGGTTCACATTGCTTATAGCCCAGCCGACTACTAGAGCCATATCAGGGCTAATACCACGTTAAAAACAACACCCAAGATGCCATGATCATTTTGAATCTTATCCGTCACATGGTATCAGTGACGTCACTGCATAAGGAATTTATTCCGAGCGCGGAGACGTCATCTTGAGAAAGTGAATTTGATAGAGCCCTGGTGAGATGATGTCTCGACTTCAACCTCAGTCTACAACATAACACCTGGCCACTTCGCTGCCTGTCTTAAATGATCCAGTTATTCTGGTGGTGTCAGTTTCGTGTTTCTTAATTTCCGTTTCCTGTCCATTCTCCTCCCCGTAAATGTATAGGATTTTTGCGTAGGTTCGAAGAGTTGCCAGATTCTCATAGGCAAATTTGAATGGAGAGTATATGAAACTCTCTGAATGCAACATACCTCTCTGGAACAAATAATTTTTGCATAAATATTTCATAATAGAAGTAATAATGGGTGCTAGGATTAAATCGTTACATGTCCTAATATCTCCCGTACTTATGTTTAAATTTCCACGTGGTTTCAATTGAATTTGTAGGCATAGTTATGATTTTGCTTGCTTGTTTGTTTGTTAAATCTGTAGTTTTGTATGTTTGGCTTGCAACATGTAACCACACTAACAAAGGTGTTTGTTTGTTGAATCTGTAGTTTTGTATGTTTGGCTTGCAACATGTAACCACACTACACTAACAAAGGTGTTTGTTTGTTGAATCTGTAGTTTTGTATGTTTGGCTTGCAACATGTAACCACACTACACTAACAAAGGTGTTTGTTTGTTGAATCTGTAGTTTTGTATGTTTGGCTTGCAACATGTAACCATACTAACAAAGGTGTCACAGCACTGCACACTCCTGTTTCAGACACTGCACTGGCTCCCGGTTGAACAAAGAATAAAATACAAGATTTGCTGCCTTTGTTATCACATCATTTCTGGAACTGCTCCTGACTATCTCTCTGAACTCTTGACTGTCTACGTACCTTCTCGATCACTCCGCTCTTCTGTGGATGACAAGAAGTTTCGTGTGCCAAAATATAACAGAGAAACTCACGGTGGTAGAGCCTTTGCAGTTTTTGCTGTTCAGACATGGAACTTGTTGCCTCAGTCCGTCCGCCACTCTAAAACTCTACCATCTTTCAAAACAAGTTTAAAAACTTACTTCTTTAAACAGTGTTTTTCCTGATTTTGGCTAGTGGGTTGATCCTGCTTGACATTCTGGATGAAATTGTGCACAATGGGGTGTATGCCAGTGTGTGTGTGTGTGTGTGTGTGTGTGTGTGTGTGTGTGTGTGTGTGTGTGTGTGTGTGTGTGTGTGTGTGTGTGTGTGTGTGTGTGTGTGATGTGTGGCTGTGTGTGTGTGGGTGTTGTGTGTGTGTGTTTGAAAATGGGGGGAGAGGGGTGGGCGGGGAGGGGGTGAGAGGGAGAGAGATTATTTGGTGTGTCTGTGTGGTTGTTGATTTCCTGTGGATAGTTTTTGATGAGTTTGTTTGTATTGTAGCCTGTTATTTGGTTTATATATGTATGGTTTACTGATGTAAAGCGCTTTGAGGTTTCGGAAAGCGCTCTATAAATGCACTATTATTATTATTATTATTATTTGTTGAATCTGTAGTTTTGTATGTTTGGCTTGCAACATGTAACCACACTACACTAACAAAGGTGTTTGTTTGTTGAATCTGTAGTTTTGTATGTTTGGCTTGCAACATGTAACCATACTAACAACGATCTTTCTGGATACTACACTCGAGTGTGATAACGATGCACTCGACCTTTACCTCTGTTCAAAATACAGATTGACACAGCTGCCACATATTATCTGTTAAGAGATGAGTGATATCAGTTATCCAATCCACAAACATGCCGGCTGGCTGCCTCTGTTGATAGGGCAATGGAGTCAAGATCTGACATCTCAAGTTCAATCCCAGTCTGCAACATATAAACTGACCTACACGCACAACCCATCTTAACCCTTTGACTTCCACACCCTGTCCATCAGCATCCTGCATTGTCAACCATGCTAGCAAAGCAAAAACTTAATGCTTTGACTCCCTAACTCTACAGCAGGAAGGTGTGGATAGGGTGAAGGAGTCATAGGGTTAAGATTTTGCAATTGGTGGATAGGGTGAGGGAGTCAAAGGGTGAAAGATCCAATCATTCTAGTGGTGTCACTCAATGTTTCACACGTCCTATTCTCTCCTCCCTCCCCTCTTTTCCCATTTCAAGACCTTGCCAGCAGGAGGGGTTTGAGCAGGCTCAGGAAGTCTGCCTTATGACTGCTGGCAGATTTGTGTGGACCATATGTGGAATTCCTCGTGAACAAACTCGTAACTCCCAACTCGTAACTACATGTGAAACAAAATGAAAGGTTGTCTCACAACCCTGAGGTAGTAGCTATCTCCTGGAAGTAAGTGGCACACAGACCCCCAATTCCACACTGAACCAGCGTTATAACGACGGTGCCTGTCATGCTCTTTCGCTGCTTTACATTCCCCAACCCTGAACAGGATCAGGTACCCATTCACAGTTGTACGGACTGGAGGCAGCATGCACTTTTTTTCCGGACGAGATTCTCACCCGCACAAACCGTTAGCAGTCAGGTTGGAAAGAGTAGAAGGAGTGGGTGATTAAGATAAACTTGACCTTCATTCCGCCATAGCCTTGACAATGTATGTGTGTGTGTGTGTGTGTGTGTGTGTGTGTGTGTGTGTGTGTGTGTGTGTGTGTGTGTGTGTGTGTGTGTGTGTGTGTGTGTGCGCGCGCGCGCGCCAATTTCATATCAGTATCTCGATAAAGTAAATGTAGGTGTATTGTTATAGCATCAAGATAGGTAAAATAGGATTGTCTCCCTCGCACAGTACAGACTGAAAGACGAAAACAAGCAGACAAGCTATAAACCTTTTAAACCTTTTATTCGACAGAATAAACCATTCTGTTCTAAAGTATATAACGAAGCAGAAACCTTAAAGTAAGACAATGCAAGGAATGAAATGAAAAGGGAGGAAATGGAAAGAAGACAGATTGTAGGGGATTTGAGACTCTACCAGAGCGGTCTGTCAAGTCTTCAGGTCCTTCAGTGGGAAGGTCTTACGCTCCCAAAGTAGGTAATGGGTTTCATCATACAGGACTTTTCCAGTGAAGGACCTAAACAGAGACAGAATGCTCTGGAAGGATCTCCTGGGGTCTTCACCAACCCCCCCATCATGCATCGGTTTTTCTTTATTTCCCCTTTCTTCTATTCGATTTTTATATATCGTAAAAGAGTTTCTGTTTTGTTTGTAATTTCTGCGAAGTAAAAGATCTGTTTTGACTGGGTTTTGTTTTGTTTGTTTGTTTGTCTTTGTTTATTCATATCCCTGCAAGGGAGACAACACTCTTGGGGCTGTAACAATATTCATGTCTGAATTTACCTGATAGTCGGTCCTTGGCAGTCTTTCTCTATTTATAAATAGTGAACCACCGAGCACTGTTGCACTGTGTTTTGGGGTACCCACGCACTTTTAGAGTACATCTCTCTCTCTCTCTCTCTAGGGTGAAAATGTATTTCATTTCAATTCCTGTCTGTACACTTACAAATTTGTAAATCTGTATCAAACTGTATTAAAAAAAACCTACACAAACAGAAACACATACAGACACACACACACACATACACACTCAAACACACACACATACGTACACACACACACACACACATACACACACACACAAACACACACACATACAAACACACACACACACAAACACACACGCATACACACAAACACACACACACAAACACACATCATAGGATTGAACAGAAAGTAATTCTTTCCCCATCTCGCCTAAGTATCCCCTTCCTTCTGTGTCTAAATGGCCTTACCCCTGACTGGACAATAAACTATCATAGTGTCAAAGTCCTCTCCAGAATTCAGTGCCTTACACACAGTAAAGTTTACAACCTCGTGTGTCGAATCCAGCGCCTTTTACTGAAGAGTTTATAGTATCCCCCCCCCCCCTCACTCTCTCTCTCTGTCTCTTTCACCTCTGTCTGTCTGTCTGTTTCTCCTCTCTCTGTGTCTCTGTCTGTCTGTCTGTCTGTCTGTCTCTCACTCTTCTTTCTTTCTCCTCTGTGTTGTGTGTGTGTGTGTGTGTGTGTGTGTGTGTGTCTCTCTCTCTCTCTCTCTTTCTGCATGTCTCTCTCCGCCCCTCCTCCCTTCAAGGCAAGCCCAGTTTGATAAAAACAGAAACAAGTTCCCAGTCCATGAAATCCCAACAAGCACAAAGGCAACAATTCCTTTAGCGCTCCGATTGTTCTCACATGTGTGTATGCACCACGTTTTGCCCACATTGTGTAGGTGGTATGTTGCTGCACAGTCTGCATACTCCATTTCGGTGGGTGTGCTTACTGGCTATTTACATGTTTTCATAAGCCAGCCAGTGATATGACATAGATAAACTTTAACGTGCATGTTTGATATTCTGCATGTGCGTACAGACGACGGGGGTTTAGGCACTGACAGGCCTCCAATCAAACTCTGAACCATAACAAACTGAACAACACGTTGCAACTCTCGCCTTAGAAATAGGAACAAGTAATACATTACGTCGTCAGATCACCGTTCCCTCAGAAAATCTGTATAATAATGAGAACAGCAACATCTGACTAGAAGCAAAGAGATCTTTCTAATTTATGCTGGCTGACTGAGTCAGGATGGTTTTGGGCAATTTTAGCATGACAGAGACGAAAACCACAGCTACATGACAGCTACCATCAGCTTTTCCAAGGACGCTAGTGGATAGGGTGAGGGAGGAAAGGGTTAAGTTTCTCCTATGCTATCACAGCTGAGCATGCAGAAGTTTGGTAGATAGGTTGAGAAAGTCAAAGGATTAAGTGTATGAAACAGGAAGAGCAAACACAGGTACATGTCCTCAGCTCCACGACAGGAAAAGCAGTTATCCCCCTTGCAATGGTAAGGCCACACAGACTGAAAAATAGGAAAACAAGGAAACAAAAAAGATAAAGCCAAACTCACAAACCAAAATGGCCTCTTAGCACACATAATTTACTGTCTGGTTTGCAACAACACAAACGACACAAAAGCCCCAGACACCGCTGAGAAAACAAACATGCGGGGAATGGGGAGAAAGAACTGTCCTACACGACTCTTACAGAGTGCTCAGCCTTCAGGTCCTCCACACAACACAGATCTCTTATGATATATCTGTATGTCTGTTGGACGACGACATAACATCCAGGTGAGTGGCGTGATTGACGACGTGAAGTGGGGTGAGGTGGGGAGGTAAAGGAACTTGATTGGCCAAATGGTGGTGGTTGTCTATCTCTTTTGTTGACAATGTCCGGAAACTGGTCACACTGAATCAGCCTAAATTGTATTGTTATTTTGGGAATTCCACTCTGTTGTAGTGCGGTGGTAGAATGAATTTTTCAGCTAATCCATTTTGCACGGTTTAGTCGTCAAACAGCTCTTGTTATTTCGACTATACTTGTTTACAATGCTGTCGGACACAAAGTTGTCGTCTTGTTTAGTACGGATCAATCTGGCTTTGTTTTGTGATGTTAATTTAAGACTACGTGTAAAGGTACAGCCGGTAGTAACAACTCAGCCACCATGAAGATGACGTGAAGTTGACTCCCGCGGTCCTGGAGCGTCGGGAGGCTTTTCTTCTGCAGGAACCTCTGTATGCTGTTTGGGGTGCGGGATTTGTAGATCCCTGTGATGAAGCGCGCTGCACTTTTCTCTATGTCAATGTCCTGTTTGTTATATTTCAGGACAGAGCGAACAAGGTACTCATAACCAGTGCGTTTGCACGCTTGTCGGGCAGTGGCGGAGAACATAACACATACTGGGACAGGCCGGTTCAATCAGTCCATTAGTCAGCTATGTGTGGCCCAAGATCTTCCATACTGAGTCGTGACACTGTCTGCATGAGTGGCTAGCGGTCCTTTGAAATCGACACCAAGTCCTGGCTCAACACTTCTGACGGTGTCTGCTGGCTGTGTCGTTGACATCACTATTCCTATTGTGATTCAGTCTTTTCTGTTCCTGTACGCGTGTTCTGTATCTTTCACTTGTGCACACAAGTGAGATTAAAAGTGTCTTGGGACAATGCTAGCCAACATTTATTTCATCTTCTGGGCGGATTCGTTCAGCTGATAATCTATATCCATGGATTTAACAAGTGAGGTGGTGTGTGTGTATGTGCGTGTGGGGTGTGTGTGCGTGCGTGTGGTGTTAGAGAGAGAGAGAGAGAGAGAGAGAGAGAGAGAGAGAGAGAGAGAGAGAGAGAGAGAGAGAGATTAAGTAAGCACGATTTTCTCGGCTGGTTATGGACTGACGTTTACGAAATTTGGGGAGTCGCGATTACATTAATCTGAAAAGCATGACACGAAGGTCAAGGTCACAACGACAAAGAAATGCCTGAATTCGGCACTTTTTATTGTGAACAGGACTTTCTTCGGAACTTCTGACAATATTTAAATCATGTTTTGACTGTTGTAATAGTCTACCATTGTCCTGACTTCCGGTCAAGTTTTATTTCATCTGACGCTCATCAAAGTTGAAAGAGACCTTGAGAAGTACACAATTTGCATTTTCTGTAGAAAGTCATTATAAAAAAGGAGACTGTTAGAATGGCTTGATCACCTTTTTTTCGGGGGAGGAGCAAAACAATTAAGAAGCCGACCAGACAATAATTATTAGCTGAATTGGGTGAAGTGCACATGTGCTCGTACATAGGGAACTATCCGACTCCAAGTGCGATCCGCTTGAACAAATTCATTCCCTTCTTGTTGTCTCTTACCAACCACAGTTCAATCGTTCGACATGGTTCATTCGTTCAGCCATTTCCCCTAACCCTGGACAACGCATGGCTGACTTAAACTTGTCCATGAAGTCACACTAGACTGACCCTGCTGTAAGTAGGGATTCCTCCTCCCCCCCTTCCCCAACGCCTGAAACAAAACTCTGCCAGAAAGAGACAATGCCAATGACACTGATGCTTTCTTTCCACCGCTAAACGTTATTGACTAAAAATCATTATTTTCCCAAATGTTGTCCTTTTAGTCTACGTACATACATTTGTTTTCAACTGCAAATACAAGACATGAAAAAATCAAGATTAGATTACAACATAAGATGAAACAAATCTAACGAATAGTAATAATAATAGTACAAAGAAGAGGAGGAGAAGGAAGATGAACAGTATGAAGCACGACGATCGTGGAACTGAGCAAAAAAAGTCTATTTAGTACAAATGTGTATACACACACACACACCACACACGCGCGCGCACACACACACACACACACACATAAATACGCACACACATACACACACGCATGCACACACGCGCGCACGCACACACACATACGTACACACACGCATGCACACACCACAAAAATAATTTTAAATACACACAAACACACACATACCGTGAGTGTGTGTGTGTGTGTGTGTGTGTGTGTGTGTGTGTGTGTGTGTGTGTGTGTGGTGTGTGGTGTGTGTGTGTGTGTGTACGTGTGTGTGTTTGTGTGTGCGCGCGCGCATGTGTATCTGTGTTCATGTGAGACAAGGGACTGAAGTACAGCGCATAGGAAGACCATAATGAAGGAAATGGTACAACAAAGCAACAAAGAAATAAACAGGGAAAACAAAACAAAACGAAACAAAGAAAAAACCCCAAAAGAGCAGACAAAACCAAACAGAAAAGGAGACAATCATTTACACAAGATTCATTAAACGTCAAACAAAACGAAGCTAATATAATCAAGTCAAACCACAGGTAGCCTACTACTACGACACAGTAAGACTGATACCTCCAGTACGCCCTCAGCCCACAAAGGGAAAACTGGCCTGTTCACAGCCCAGTCAATGCAGCAATCGGTCTGGTGGTGTCAGCTTAATAGACTTTCATACATCCATTTCTCCGCCTCTCTATTTTAAGACCTTGTCAGCACGTATGGGTTTTCGAAGGCTCAGGGAGTCTTGCAGATTTGGGTGGAGTGCATGTGGAATTGTGCGACTGCAAACTCCGTAGTATGAAGAAGAAAAGACAGACACAGACGGTCAAGCACAAACATGATCCTAACACAGTGTTGATAAATACCGCACTTAAACCTCACAAGGATGACAAGCCATTGAAGGAACAAGTTCTTCGTCAAATACCGAAGACCTTCGACACTCCACCCCCCACCCCTCAGCCTTCCTCGATACTCTGTGCCCCAGCCTTGTCACCTCCAAGTCCCCATTTTATCATCCTCATCTCCCCCCCCCCTCTCTCCCCTGTACATTCCCACCATAGCCTTGACAACAAAGTGGGTGACACATGCCTGACTGAACAACCGTAATATTA
>CM060307.1:6076263-6196263 GCA_030674185.1 Monoplex corrugatus
TCATTTATTCACCTACTTACTTACTTACTTATTTACTTGCTTGCTTACTTACTTTACTTACTTAATGACTGACTCACTTACGTACGTACTTACTCACGTACTTACATACCTATCTATGATTAAGAAAATACTGTCTTCACCTAGTTGATAGTTGAGCATTTGTGCATTGACTGGGGAGGGTGGGTGTCCTTCAGTCATGTGAGACGTGTTTATACAGAATAGCTGGTTGAGTTGTGAATCAAATCTTTGATTATCTATTTGTCTGCTTTACATATATGTTCCTTTTTTGAAGAATAAGACACACAGATACACATATCATTAACGTAACCAAGATTATTCCAGTGATCGGCTGATCAAATACCAGTTTAAAATATAGACTAGGGAAAACATAGTCTAGGTAGGGCCTCAGGACTTGGTCAGCTCATGGGTTTATGTGCAGGTTTGAGGCTTGTGCCATGTCCACCATTCACATGGCACCTGTGACGTTAGTGCATATAAAATTCGTTCCGAGCGCGGAGACGTCGTATTGAGAATCTGAAACTGAAACTATGACCCCAAAGTAGTGATGTTTACATGATATCCATACCAATCATTTTTATTTCTTCCCCAACGACTGAGCTGAGGTGCAATCTTTACCTGTTCATTCTTACTTATTTTCATGGACGGACTTAAATATACATCGTGTTGTCTTGCACAAGAGGGTATACTGAACGACGAAACGTGTCTATCACATTGCATGGCAAACTGTGTTTTCCCTAAAAGGAAAATCAAAGTCACTGAAACTTCTTTTTCGGGGGTGGGGAGTGGGCACAGTCACAATTATTACTAGACAAGTGCAATTTTCGGAACGTTTACCATTCAGTGCCTTCTGGGACAGTTACAGTTATCAGAATGGACAGACACGCGCACTGCGGGACAGAACTATTTACATTACCTATTGTACTCGTTACACATCACACGGCAACAAAGGAAAGTTTGAGACATTAATAGAAATATGTAGAACAACAACAACAACACATACACATATATACATGTATATAGATAGATAGACAGACAGACAGATCGATAGATAGATAGATAGATAGATAGACAGATAGATAAGAAGAAGGAGGAGGAGGAGGAAGAGGAGGAGGAGGAGAAGAAGAAAGAAGAATAAGAAGAAGAAGAACAAGAAGAAGAACAAGAACAAGAGCAAGTACTGCACTTGTCGTCCATGACTCTCTTAACTATAGCTTAGTGCAAATATAGCCCTTGTTGAATTCATGCAAATCTCCAGTCTATCAACTGCACGATGTTGGCACCTGGTGTTGCAAACTCATCAGACTTGCTTCTCGCGATAGCAGTTGGACAAGAACTTTAATATACTACACGTTATGAATCGTTCCTGTAGATAGCGTTACACTCCAAAATTTACACTCACCGCGCATTGCAACTTATGTCTTGTGTTTAGTGGAGCACGGCGAACACTATCTGTTAGGCGAGCTGACCACATTCCGCAACGTTGTTGTACAGTCTGCATCTTAGGTGGGCATGCATGCTGGCTGTTTTCATGCTTCCTTAGCCAGCCATGACTTGACCGAAAGGATTGTTACGTGTATATTTGATTGTCTGCATGCGTGTACAGCGAGGCGGTTTAGGGCACTGTCAGGTCTGCACACACGTTGACCTGGAAGACGGGAAATATCTCCAACCTTTAATCCCCCTCCCCCAGGCAGAGGAGTCGGGGGGATCGTCAGGACCTCCCGTTAGGAGTCCGGCGTTTACTCACCTGACTACCAAGCCCATCGCTGAATGAAGTGACTCCAGCATTAGGTAGCTATGACGAAATGGACAGGTGTCGGGATCAGCTAATCAGAGCGGACATTTCCCCATGAAAGCATTTGACCTATTTGTGTTGCGCCAAGAACCATCGTGACATTCCACTGCACAACACCACACTGTCGATGCTCCGTTCCTCACGAGTAATGTGTGATCAATGACACAATGCTGACGTGTGAGAGAGAGGGGCGGGAGAAGGTAGGAGAGACTTAAGAGGAGAGAGAGAGAGAGACAGAAGACAGACAGACAGACTGACAGGCAGACTGAGACAGAAAAGACGGGCGATAGGAATAGTCGGGGGGGGGGGGGGGGTGGCAGAAGACAGAGAGACAGGCAGACAGGATGACAAAGACAGACAAAGCCAGGAAGGCAGAGAAATCGATTACGGTGTGCCTAGCTCTTCACGACTGACGTGTGTATAACACGAAGATTGACATTCCATATACAAATCGATAAAACTCTTACCCGTTTTTACACTACACTTAAATAAAAGAATCGAACCGATCGAACATAGCAAAGTTGTTAGCACAACCGAAACCAGAGTAGGAGGTCGTGTGTTGGATCCCCAGTTAGTTAAAAAAAACGGTTGTGGGATTTTTCCATCCTACCGGCTCTTACTGACAGATGAGCCTGCTAAGGACTCATTAGGAAGACTGAACCACACGATTAAGTCCCATCCATTTTATGGATACGTCAATGAGGGTATTGCTCCAAATTCTTGACCAACATTGCAGGTGTCTGTGCCTGGTTAACGCCAGGACACATCACAAAAGTAAGCGTAAAGTACAGCTCTGTCACGCAGTCTCAACCCTTGCTGGAACTCCATAGCATCAGCATTATCATGCCCATAATCATCACAGCATTCTGAGAAACAAAAACTGTCTCAGATTCTGTGGCTCGTCATGCCCTGCTCTCATTCATGGTGACGGTGAGTCGGGCAGTGTGTTGAAGATCCAGATGGGCGCCGTACGTGTGGGAACAACGACACAAACGCGGTGCAGAGGATAGGGTAAAAGGGAAAAGAAGAGGAGGGGAGGGGGGTAGGGTAAAATGGGAAAAGAAGAGGAGGGGAGGGGGGAGGGCGAGCGTTATACAGGGTCCATCATCTCTCCCACAATTTGAGTAGACACAGGTGTAACTGACAGACCTCAACAACTCTCGTGGCCAGCTTTATCTTCAACAACCCCTGAGAGACAGGTAGGTCCGACAGGTAGGTCTCCAGTTTTACCTTCAACACCCCCTGAGGGACAGGTAGGTCTCCAGCTTTACCTTCAACAACCCTCCAGTTTTACCTTTCACATCCCTTCAGGGACACGTAGGTCTCAAGTTTTACTTTCCACAACCCTTCAGGAACAGGTAGGTCTCCAGTTTTACCTTTCACAACCCTTCAGGGACAGGTAGGTCTTCAGTTTTACCTTTCACAACCCTTCAGGGACAGGTAGGTCTCCAGTTTTACCTTTCACAACCCTTCAGGGACAGATAGGTCTCCAGTTTTACCTTTCACATCCCTTCAGGGACATGTAGGTCTCCAGTTTTACCTTTCACAACCCTTCAGGGACACGTAGGTCTCAAGTTTTACTTTCCACAACCCTTCAGGGACAGGTAGGTCTCCAGTTTTACCTTTCACAACCCTTCAGGGACAGGTAGGTCTCCAGTTTTACCTTTCACAACCCTTCAGGGACAGGTAGGTCTCCAGTTTTACCTTTCACATCCCTTCAGGGACAGATAGGTCTCCAACTTTACCTTCCACAACCCTTCAGGGACAGATAGGTCTCCAGTTTTACCTTCCACATCCCTTCAGGGACAGGTAGGTCTCCAGTTTTACCTTTCACATCCCTTCAGGGACAGATAGGTCTCCAACTTTACCTTCCACAACCCTTCAGGGACAGATAGGTCTCCAGTTTTACCTTTCACATCCCTTCAGGGACAGATAGGTCTCCAGTTTTACCTTTCACATCCCTTCAGGGACAGGTAGGTCTCCAGTTTATCTTTCACAACCCTTCAGGGACAGGTAGGTCTCCAGTTTTACCTTTCACAACCCTTCAGGGACAGGTAGGTCTCCAGTTTTACCTTTCACATCCCTTCAGGGACACGTAGGTCTCAAGTTTTACTTTCCACAACCCTTCAGGGACAGGTAGGTCTCCAGTTTTACCTTCCACAACCCTTCAGGGGCGCGTAGGTCTCCAACTTTACCTTCCACAACCTTTCAGGGACAGGTAGGTGTTTACATGTACAGTGGACTGCACAAGGAGCACTGGCATCAGGGTGCACCGGGTGTAGAGTTTACACCGGGTGTAGGGTTTACACTGGGTGTAGGGTTTACACCAGGTGTACAGTTTACACCAGGTGTAGGTTTACACCGGTTGTAGGGTTTACACCGGTTGTAGGTTTACACCGGGGGTAGGGTTACACTGGGTGTAGGGTTTACGCTGGGGGTAGGGCTTACACTGGGTGTAGGGTTTACACTGGGTGTAGGGTTTACACTGGGGATAGAGTTTACACTGGGGGTAGGGTTTACACCGAGGGTAGGGCTTACACCGGGTGTAGGGTTTACTCTGGGTGTAGGGTTTACTCTGGAGATAGGGTTTGCACTGAGGATAGGGTTTACACCGAGGGTAGGGTTTACACCAGGGGGTAGGGTTTACACTGGGTGTAGGGTTTACACCGGTTGCAGGGTTTACACTGGGGGTAGGGTTTACACCGGGGGTAGGGTTTACACTCGGGGTAGGGTTTACACTGGGGGTAGGGTTTACACTCAGGGTAGGGTTTACACCGGGGGTAGGGTTTACACTGGGTGTAGGGTTTACACCAGTTGCAGGGTTTACACTGGGGGTAGGGTTTACACTGGTGGTAGGGCTTACACCGGGTGTGGAGTTTACACTGGGTGTAGGTTTTACACCGGGTGTAGGGTTCACACCGGGGGTAGGGTTTACACAGGGTTTAGGGTTTACACCGGGTGTAGGGTTTACACCGGGGGTATGGTTTACACCGGGTATAGGGTTTACACTGGGGGTAGGGTTTACACTGGGGGTAGGGCTTACACCGGGTGTGGAGTTTACACTGGGTGTAGGTTTTACACCGGGTGTAGGGTTCACACAGGGGGTAGGGTTTACACCGGGGGTACGGTTTACACCGGGTATAGGGTTTACACTGGGGGTAGGTTTACACTGGGTGTAGGGTTTACACTGGGGGTAGGGTTTACACCGGGGGTAGGTTTACACTGGGGTAGGGTTTACACCGGGGGTAGGGTTCACACTGGGTGTAGGTGTTCACACTGGGTGTAGGTGTTCACACTGGGTGTAGGGTTTACATCAGGGTTAGGGTTTACACCGGGTGTAGGGTTTACACTGGGGGTAGGGTTTACACTGGGGGTAGGGCATTAAGAAGGAAGCAGGTATTTACATTGGGGTGCACTGGGGGGTAGGTATTTACAGTGGGGTACATTCAAACAGCATTCAAGAAGATGACAAGCATTCCTACCAACAAATGCCTATCAATTGACATCAGGAAGAGAGTTCTGGAATGTTATATAGAACCAATACTGTTGTACGGATGTGAGGCGTGGACAGTCAACAAGCAAAGCCAGAACAAGATTGAGGCAGCCGAGATGTGGTTTCTAAGAAGAATGTTGAGAGTTCCATGGACAGCAAAGAAAACAAACGAGACAGTCTTGATGGAGGCAGACACAAGTAGATCATTCATAAGGAAGATTAGGAAAAGACAGGCAACATTTGTAGACCATTTTATGAGGAAGGGGGATTTGGAGCACCTGGTCACAACAGGAAAGCTGGAGGTAAAGAGAGCATCAGGTAGACCCAGGGAGAAAATGCTAGACAGACTTGCGGAGTGGCTGAAGACGAGGAGGGTGGAGGAGATGCTTGGGGCAACGGGAGATAGAGACAGATGGAAGTCCATGATCGCCAACGCCATGCGGCAGGACACCTGATGATGATGATGATGACACTGAGGGATAGGTATTTACAGTGGGGAACACTGGAGGATAGGCATTTACAGTGGGGTACACTGGGGGTAGGTATTTACACTGGGTACACTGGGGGGGTAGGTATTTACAGTGGGGTGCACTGGGGGTAGGTATTTACGGTGGGGTACAGTGGGGGATAGGTATTTACAGTGGGGTACACTGCGGGGTAGGTATTTACAGTGGAGTACACTGGGGGGTAGGTATTTACAGTGGGGTACACTGGGGATAGGTATTTACAGTGGGGATACACTGGGGGTAGGTATTTACAGTGGGGTACACTGGGGGTAGGTATTTACAGTGGGGTACACTGGGGGGTAGGTATTTACAGTGGGTACACTGGGGGTAGGTATTTACAGTGGGGTACACTGGGGGGTAGGTATTTACAGTGGGTACACTGGGGGGTAGGTATTTACAATGGGGTACATGGAGTGGTGTGTTCAAGCCAGGGCGCCGGCCTTGTCATCTGCCCATTTGGCAATCGCTCGATGATGCTCAACATCAGGTTTCCTGAATGAGTGCTTTACCAACCAAGTTTCCCCATACCCCAGGTAATGTCAGCTTGGTGTTTCATGGGTCCCTCTCTCCATTCTCTATTTCAAGATCTAGCCAGCGCATATGGTTTTTCATTGGTTCAGACAGTCTGCCAGATGAGTGCTGGCAGATTTGAGTGAAGCGCGTATGAACTTGTCCAAGTGCGATGAATCCCTCATCAACAAACTTCAAACTTTAAACTTACGTCCCCTATCACACTGCACTTACCTTAGCAAAAACTCAACTTGAATGGGTAGATGGGAGAGAAAAAAGAGGGCGGGAGAGGAGAGAGCGATGTTATATCAAGAAAAGAAGCGAGGAGAAAGGGGAGGAGACGTACACGAACACAACATTTATTGCACAGGGCTTTTACCGTAGGAGTGAAGCAGTGTTACAAACGCACGAATATTTGGTAACTACAATATAGCAAAATATCAAACATGTTTGAGCAACGTCGCACTTTTTTGGGGGGTCATTGCACTCAGGGAGGTTACATTTGTGCCCACCTCTTTTTTTTCTTTTTTTCGTCCCATTTTCTACGCCACCTTAATGGCCACAGAAGCTAGTACAGTTTTTACAATGCGATGATGATGATGTCAATGAGGATGATAACCGTGATGCTATGGAGTTACATCTAGGATTGAGACTGCGTGACAGGGCTGTACTCTACGCTTACTATCATAATATATCCTGGCGTCAACCAGGCCCGAGAGATACAGACACCTGTGGTGCTGGTCAGAAGATTAGAGCAACACACTCATTCACGCATCCGTGAAGTGGATGAGACTCGAATGTGGTCCCAGTCTTCCCAATGAGCCCTAGCACGCCCAACTCTGTGTAGGAGCCGGTTAGAGCAGAAAAATCCCACAACGATTTTTGAAGGGACTAATGGTGATTCGAATCCACAACCGTCCAGTCGGTCGTCCGTTGCGCTAACCACTACACCACGGCCACTGGTGCATTTAAATCAACATCGTTTAAGAATAGAATCAGGCCTTAATCCATATGAGTAAATACACGTAAGGGCACACAACGCACTCGTACCACATTAAGAGGAGAAATGGGGGGGGGGGGGGGGGGGAGGGGAGACAGAGAGAGACAGAGAGACGAGAGAGAAGACAGAGAGAGAGAGAAGAGGAGAGAGAGAGGAGAGAGAGGAGGAGAGAGAGGAGAGAGAGAGAGAGAGGAGAGAGAGAGGAGAGATTTCATAACGAGAAATCACAATAAATCTTGTCAGTAACCTTCATTTGTGCCAACCGCATGTTTTGGGGAACGCCAAGCGAGTGTTCAGCATACGATCTCTAAGCCCTTTATACTAGTCAAAATCGATGATTCAAACAGTGTGATTCACAGCCTTCCTTTCATGACCCCTTGGTATTGAGAGCTCTCTTCAAAGCGCTCTCTCCAATCTCCAAACAGATCAACTCCTCTACACACACACACACACACACACACACACACACACACACACACACACACACACACACACACACACATACAGACACACACACACACACACACACACATACACACACACACACACACCACACACACACATACACACACATACAGACACACACACACATACACACACACACAGCACACACACAGACACACACACACACACACACACACACACAGACACACACACACACGCATGCACACACACACACACATGCACGTACATACACACACGAATGTACGCATACGCACGCACGCACTCGCACACACCAACACACATTTCGGAAGAGCTGCGCGTTTCCAAAGCACAGCGTTTTGTTTGGGAGGGGGAGGGTGGGGGGGGGAGGATTTGCTGGCACTAGGAACTGAAACATTCTATTGGCGGACGCTTCAAAGATTGTGCCCAACAGCAAATCATTTATGCATGCGCTTGTATTCATTTTCGTATTACTCCATGGTAAAATCAGTCATGTTAATTTTCGAGTTACTCCATGGAGAAATCAGTCATGTTAATTTTCGTGTTACTCCATGGAGAAATCAGTCATGTTTATTTTCGTGTTACTCCATAGAGAAATCAGTCATGTTTATTTTCGTGTTACTCCATGGAGAAATCAGTCATGTTTATTTTCGTGTTAGTCCATGGAGAAATCAGTCATGTTTATTTTCGTTTTACTCCACGGAAAAATCAGTCATATTCATTTTCGTGTTACTCCATTGAAAAAACCAACCAGTCATGTTTATTTCTGTATTACTCCCTGGAGAAAACGGTCATGTTCATTTTCATATTACTCCATAGAAAAAAACAACCAGCCTGCATGTTTTTCTTTTCGTATTACTTGATGGCCAAAACAATCAGTAATCATGAGTAATGTTCATTTTCGTGTACACTCCATAGCGTAAACAATCAGTCATGTTCAATTTCGTGTTACTTTATTGAGAAAACAATCCGTCATGTTAATTTTCGTGTTACGTCATGGAGAAAACAATCCGTCATGTTCACTTTCGTGTTACGTCATGGAGAAGACAATGTTAATGTTCATTTTCGTGCTACGTCATGGAAAAGACAACGTTCATGTTCGTGTTACGTCACGGAGAAGACAATGTTCATTTTCGAGCTACGTCATGGTCAAGACAATGTTTTTTTTTTTGTGTTACGTCATGGAGAAAACAATGTTCATTTTCGTGTTACCTCATGGAAAGACAATGTTCATATTCGTGTTACGTCATGGTTAAGACAATGTTCGTTTTTTTGTGTAACGTCATGGAGAAGACAATGTCCATTTTCGTGTTACGTCATGGAGAAGATAATGTTCATGTTCGTGTTACGTCATGGAGAAAATGTTCATGTTTGTGTTACTTCGTGAGGAAAAAACCAGTCAGTCACCGCCCACTCGGTCACACCTGCTGACTTTGTCGTCAGATATGTTGCCATGAATTCCATAGACGAAACTAGACTTTTCTTCAATGAGACCAGTTGTCATTCATTATAAACCATGTAGTTTCCATGACCTTTAAACAACATCATTGTTATGATAATGATGAATTTGTTTCGGTGCCAACCATTTTATCTTGAAAGTGAAAGATTCTTTTTATTATTTTGATTATTGTCATCATTATCATATTATTGTTATTATTATTGTTGTTGTTATTATTACTACTACTACTACCACTACCTCCAACACCACTACCACTACTATTACTGGTACTAACGGAAGTAGTATCATCATCATCATCATCGTCATCGTCATCAATAATCACCAGCCATATCATCTCAAATGGTTGCAGACGTTAAACCTCAACTTACTCTAGTAAAGTTATGATTGTAGGCCTCCCTCAGTCATGGCTGACCATGGACAAAGTACATCCGTTCTAATGTCTAGATGGGCTGTCTGCTTGGTCCAAGCATCGTCGCTTGTGACTGTAGAGACCAATGCGAGAGAGGCAGTCTCTGTAGCAGCGGTCGCATGTGTATGCTGATGCTGGTCTGTTGGCTGTCATCCCTTTTCTGCGAACTCGCTTTTCTGCTGCAGCAGCTGACAGTTTGTCCTCACCAATCCGCAGCTGTTTCTTGAGAGTGGTTCTCCAGCTGTTGCGGTTGTCTGCGAGATCCTCCCAGGACTCAGTGTTGATCTCCAGTGCCTTCATGTCACGTTTGCAAACGTCTTTGTATCTTAGCTGTGGGCGGCCAATGTTTCTCTGCCCTGTGGCAAGCTCACCATAAAGGATGTCTTTTGGGATGCGACCATCTTCCATGCGGCGAATGTGGCCCAACCAGCGCAGCCGACGCTGTCTCAGCATGGTAAGCATGGTTGGGAGGCCAGCGCGGGTCAGGACTTCGGTGTTGGTCACCTTGTCTTGCCAGGAAATGCCGAGTATGCGCCGTAGGCTTCTCAGGTGGAAGGTATTGAGCCTTTTCTCCTGATGAGCATGCGTGGTCCACGCTTCGCTGCCATACAGCAAGGTGCTGAGGACACAGGCGTTGTATACAGCCATCTCTGTTTTCGTGGTCAGCTTGGGATTTGTCCACACCCTTTGTGTGAGGCGGGCTAGTGTTGTGGCTGCCTTCCCGATCCTCTTGTCGATCTCTGTGTCAAGGGAGAGGTTATCGGTTATGGTGGACCCGAGATATGTGAATTGATGGATGGCTTCAAGCTCGTAGTCATCAATGGTGATGGCTGGTGGAGATGGCGTGCCTTGGCCCAGGACGTTTGTCTTCTTAAGACTGATGGTCAGACCAAAATCTTTGCAGGCCTGGAGAAGTGGTCCATTAGTGACTGCAAGTCCCGCTGAGTATGGGTCACAACTGCGGCATCGTCGGCAAATAGCATGTCTCTGATGAGGGCTTCACGGACCTTTGTCCTTGCTCTAAGGCGGGCGAGGGTGAAGAGCCTGCCATCTGATCTGGTCCGCAGGTGGATCCCTTCTTGAGCTGTGCTGAACGCATGCCTCAGGAGGAGAGCGAAGAAGATTCCAAAGAGGGTTGGGGCCAGGACGCAGCCTTGTTTCACACCGCTGCGTACGTCGAAGGGCTTGGAGAGGTTTCCGTTGAACTGCACCGTCCCTTTCATGTTGGAGTGGAAGGACTCAATTAAGCTGTGCAGTTTGGGGGGGGGGGGCAGCCGATTTTTCGGAGAGCCCTGAAAAGGCCATCTCTGCTGACTAGGTCAAAGGCCTTGGTGAGGTCAATGAATGCCACATATAGGGGCATCCGCTGCTCTCTGCACTTCTCCTGGATTTGGCGAAGGGAAAAGACCATGTCTACCGTGGATCTCTCTGCTCGAAAACCACACTGTGATTCGGGTTGACGCGTTCAGCCAGTTTCTGCAGGCGGATTAGGAGGACCCGAGCGTAGACTTTGCCAACAATGCTGAGGAGTGAGATACCTCTGTAGTTGTTGCAGTCGCTCCTTTCGCCCTTGTTTTTATACAGGGTGATGATATTGGCGTCCCTCATGTCCTGCGGTACAGCTCCCTCATTCCAACACTGACAGAGGACTGCGTGCAAAGGGTGCAGAAGAGAAGTCTTGCAGTGCTTGATGAGGTCTGGGGGAATTCCGTCGTTGCCAGGTGCCTTGCCTGATGCCAGGCTATCAATGGCCTTGCTGAGTTCGTCCACAGTTGGCTCTGCGTCAAGTTCTTCCATTACCGGCATGCACTTGATGGCATCGAGGACTGAGGGGGAACCATGTTCTGTGTGGAGTAGAGGTTGGAGTAGTGTTCTGCCCATCTTTCCATCTGTTGGCTAGGATTGCTGATTACTTCCCCAGTGGAGGATTTGAGGGGGGCGATCTTGCTCTGTGTTGGTCCCAGTGCCTTCCTGATGCCATCATACATTCCTCGGATGTTGCCTCTTTCAGCAGCACTCTGTATCTCTTTGCTGAGCTCTGTCCAGTACTCGTTTGCGCAGCGCCTGGCGTTAAGCTGAACCTTGCTCCTGGCAGCCCTGAGGATTTGCAGGTTCTTCTCACTGGGTGACCGCTTATACTCAGTGAGTGCGGCACGCTTGGCCTCAACAGTGGGAGTCATCTCTGATGATTTAGCCTTAAACCAGTCGTGGGACTTCACAGTTTTCTTCCCAAAGGTGGCCATAGCAATGCGGTGCATGGTGTCTCGTAGCGTTTCCCATCTCTCAGTGGCAGAGTCTCTGGGCTGCAATGCATCGTATTCTCTCTCAAAGGCCTCTGCGAACTGTTCTACAAGATGTGGCTGAGACATCTTGCTGACGACAATGCGAGGGTTCCCTTGTTTCTTTGAGCAATGGAAATTCTTTGGTTGCAGCCTGATCTTGCAACATACCAGAGAGTGGTCTGTGTCACAGTCTGCGCTATGATAAGAGCGAGTGTGAACGTTTTTGATAGCAGCACGTCTTACTAGGATCACATCCAGTTGGTGCCAACGTTTTGAACGCGGATGCCTCCAGGAGACTTTGTGTTGAGACTTCGTCTTGAAGAAGGAGTTGGCTATGTACAGTTCATGGCAGGCGCAAAACTCAAGCAGTCGCTGTCCATTTTCCCCACTCCAAAGGAACCGAGGCAGGAGGGCCAAGAGTCATTGTCTGCACCCACTCTGGCGTTGAAGTCGCAAAGGAGAACAAGTTATTCTGTCCTGGGGATGTTCCTTATGGTTGATGCAAGATTTTCGTAGAACTCATCCTTGGCGTCTGGAGAGGCAAACAGAGTCGGGGCATAAACGCTGATGAGAGTGACATAGCCTTCGGTGGTGTTGAGGCGGAGAGTCAAGAGTCCCTCTGAACCGCCGCTGCCTGGTTCAATCATGTTCAGCAAAGCCTACTCCATACTCTCTTGGGGCATCAGAACTCTTTCCTTGCCAGAAGAAGGTGTAGTCCCTTTCCTTCAGTGTTCGTGAGTCAGCCAGCCGTGTTTCCTGCAGAGTCCATTGAGCCTCTTTAGCTCGCTGTTTATGATGGCGGTCTTTCTGGCGTCGCTGATGTCTTGCAGATCTTGGGAGAGCCCAGGCATCATTGTTCAGACATTCCAACAGCCCAGTTTCACTGCTGATCCTTTTCCTGATCCGTTTCTTGAATTTGAATTTTTCTTTTTGCCTGGTGCGGTAGTTAACGACCTGCTTGTCAGATTTTCTCCTAATCTTCATGCACCTAATGAAGAAGGCAGGTCGTGGCGGGACAGCACCTGATTGGCTGGGGGCTGCCCAGCTTAGGCGGGCGGTAGCTGTCCAGTAAGACACGAAGGTCTCTCCCACCGTCAAAAGCAACCCCTGGCGTCAGCTCTACGCCAGTTGAGCAATGACTTATCACCGGTATCTGTTGCTTGCCGTGTTGTGCCGACATCAGTGTTAGTAGTGAGGCTGGAGTGTCTTCTCCAGGTCGTAGGTGCAGAGTGTTTGTGGATGAATGGACGGATGTAAGCCTGGGCAGTGTAATATGGAAGACAGGCTGTTGCCCATGCAACTTGTCCTCCCCTCTCCACCTCGCTGACAGATCCAAAGGAACAGCAGGGCTGTTACGTTTTGGTGCCAACGCGGCCGCAGGAGCTGCCGGAAAGTGACAAAGTTTGCCATCCAACCGGCTTAGGGGCCCCACACCGGATTTACTGTCAGTGTTTACTCCCTTAGCTAGATGGCCGCGGTAGCTCTTCAGAGCTGGCGCCCTTTGATGGATCTAATTTAATTCCACCAGGGTTTCTAGCCACCCTCCTCACCATCCTCCTGAGAGGACTGGTGGGGGTGCTGGTTTAGTCGCCAGCAATTCGACCTGTGACAGGTAGTACTGGGTTCCAGGTTACCAGTAGCGGATACATCTATCCGACCTGACTGCATCATCATCATCATCGTCGTCGTCGTCGTCGTCGTCATCTTATTATTATTGTTATTATTATCATTATCATTACTAGTAGTAGTAGTAGTAGCAGTAGAAGTCGTAGTTGTAGTAGTAGTAGTAGTACTATTATTGTTATTATTATTATTATTACTGCCATTACCATTATCATTACTATTTTATTATTATTGTTATCATTGTTCATCTATTGTCTGTATTTGTAATAGGATGAAGCATACGTTTCAGATGAAAAGAAAACAGTTTATTTATTTGGTTAAATACATTTTGGGTATTCCCTAGTTGATTGCAGACATCAAACCTCAAATACAATTATCATTATAATTCTGATTCTGATAATTATTTATTCGTATTTTTGAGTTCATATTGGGTAACGGTATTCTACTGGCTGACAATTGGACTTTGCGTTGAACGATGAGATGGCCATCCGGGATTTGAACTCACCACCTTTGGCATTACTTATGTGCGCTGGATAGAAGACAGACCTCTCGTTCTGATTTTATAGCGAGTTTCGGAACAGCATTTCTTCTGCTTCTTTTCTTTTCTTTTCTTCTTTCTTTTTTTTCTTGTACTATTCTTTTCATAATATTTTGTTTAGTTTTCTCGTTTTTTCTGATGCATGTAAGCATGTTGACTGTGCCCGAGCTGAGCAGGCGGTATGTTTCTGCACAGTCTGCATATTCCGTCTTCAGTGGGCATGTGTACTGGGTGTTTCCATATTTCCATAAGTCATTGGACATTTGCATGACTTACGGGATTTTAACTTGATGTTCTACGTGCATATATACGGAAGGGGGGGGGGGGGAAGGGTTAGACACTGGCACGTGTCGTCCAAAGATATCGGAAAAATCTCCACCCTTTGCCCAGCAGGTGGGAGGGAGGTACCCAGGCAGGATGGAACCCCAGATTTCCAACTGGAAGTCTGACATCTATTCCACTTGACTACCGTGCCCGTGGATACATTATAAACATAGCACCCCCTTGTTGCCCATCAGCATGGCAGAGACGCACGTAGGCACAGGGACAGAGAGACAGGGAGGGAGAAAGAGAGAGGGGGTATGGGGAAAAAGCACAAATACATAAGACAAAGATACTCCTAGTAAAGCCAGTTGTGCACTATCATCGTTCCTGATCTTCACACGTTGTTAGCGAGACCACAGACGTTGATAGATCTGTAACAAGCTCTGTCGCACTTGTTACTATTAGTCTCTCGCTATGCTTCCCTGTTCACAGGCGTGCAGAGAGAAATAACGTTGCTGTGTCATTTAACAAGATTGATTCAACTTTGTTGCACATTTCTGTAGTAGAAAAACGGAATATGATAAGCAGTCAGACTTACAAATTATTCTGAGCGGAAAAGTTTACGATCAAAATTGTCCAAAAGTGAAGCAGAAAACGAAAAAAAAATGAAAAGAAGCATCCATTTTGGTCAGTAGTATACAAACAGGAACAAAGTATGGTCACATAAGTACAATATTATTTACCAAGCTGGAAGCTGGTGGATAGAGTGAGGTAGTCAAAGGGTTAAGTTTTTGTTTTGCCATCATGGTTGGCAATGCAGAATGCTGGTGGACAGGGTGCGGAAGTCAAAGGGATAAAAACACAGACGCAGAAGCCCAACACTTACCTCATAACGCTCCAGCACTAGCGTGGACACCAGCAGGGGGATAGCAGTGCCCGCCATGGCATGAGTGGAGGGCATGGAGAACTCAGCTAGGTGCGTCGTCTCAAGGCGTATGACGGGGGGGCAAGGGGGTCGGGGCCACCCCAGGTAATCCTTGGCCGCCTGCCCCACATACATCACTAACCACCACAACACTGCAGTCTGCCGGATCATGGCTGAGTCTACCGTCCACAGTAGGTATGGCATACCTGTCAAACAGCGGAATGGGCATTCAATGAGAGAGAGAAAGTGTGATAAAGAGAGAGAGAGAGTGAGTGTGTGTGTGTGTGTGTGTGCGTATGAGTGTGAGTGTGTGAGTGTGTGTGTGTGTGTGGTGTGTGTGTGTGTGTGTGTGTGTGTGTGTGTGTGTGTGTGTGTGTGTGTGTGTGTGTGGTGTGTGTGTGTGTGTGTGCGCGCGCGCGCGCGCCTGTATATATTTTTTCTTGCTTTGAGACAAGTCGATAAGTTTAAATATTTTGGAACGGTCATCTCACCAGATGGCAGATGCACATCAGAAATAGCCAGAAGAATCGGCCAAAACAGCCAGAACAAGACTAAGCAGCCGAGATGTGGTTTCTAAGAAGAATGTTGAGAGTTCCATGGACAGCAAAGAAAATATACGAGACAGTCTTGATGGAGGCAGACATAAGAAGATCATTCATAAGGAAGATTAGGAAAAAACAAGCGGCATTTATAGGCCACTTTATGACTAAAGGGAAATTAGAGCACCTGGTCACAACAAGAAAGCTGGAGGGAAAGAGAACACCAGATAGACCCAGGAAGAAAATATTGGACGGACTTGCAGGGTGGCTGAGGACCGAGAGGATGGAAGATCTGCTTGCGGCGACAAGGGATAGATGCCTATGGAGGGCCATGATTGCCAACGCCAAGCGGCAGGGCACATGATGATGATGATGACGATCTATCTATCTATCTATCTATCTATCTATCTATCTATCTATCTTATATATATATATATCTATATATATATATACATATATACATGTATATATATATACAAACACTAATATATATATATATATATATATATATTATATAATAGACAGAGAGAGAGAGCTGCTGTGTGTGTGTGTGTGTGTGTGTGTGTGTGTGTGTGTGTGTGTGTGTGTGTGTGTGTGTGTGTGTGTGTGTGTGTGTGTGTGTGTGTGTGTGTGTGTAAGAAGAGTGAAGACCCAAAGACCAAGAACACCAGTCCAGGCGACGACTATAGGAGAACTCCAGGTACTCAAACACAGCTAGGGTGCCATACAGAGTTTAGAGTTTGAAGTTTGTTCAAGAAGCATTCATTGTACTCTGACAATTCCATACATGCTCCACTCCAATTTGCAAACAATATCTGGCAGAATTCCTGAGCCTGCGCGAAACCATGTGCGCTGGTTTTGAAATGGGGAGGCGGAGGAGCACAGGACTTACGAAACATGAAGCTGACACCGCAAACATGATTGGAGCATTAAGATGAACAACGAACAGGCCAGTTTTTATGTTGCAGGCTAAGACCTGAACTCAAAACATCAGTTTTTGAGATGTATATCATATACACCATACAGACGCTAACCCAGAACAGACAGGAATAGAGGACCTTCATGGCTGCCCTACATGTCAATGACGTGACGGGCAGTAAAATATTTAGCGTCAGAAGACACGCAAGAGAAATGACAAAAAGTACAGTGGGTGGGAAGCACTGACCACACAGGCATACCTACAAAGTGGTGCCGTCAAGATTACTTTAAATGAGTTCCAGTTCCGTTCGCTAAAATGACTTAAAGATACAAAGGCTACAAAGACGGCCAAGCTGGGGAGACTGAAGACTATTCTGGCGCACCAGTCACAGAGGAGAAACAAAACACAACGACAACAACAACAACATCATTGAGGACGACGAGAAAGAAGTTGAATCTACTGTCTCCGGCAGACATGGCCTGCCCGCTAAATCATATTTTATCACTCTATGGAGAGTTAAGTAGTCTGGCCATATGACCAGCATATAATCCTACCAGCTGCCTCAACCAGCATATATAAGACATATGTCAGGAGTTAAAGCGAGAGGCAGACTAAGGAAGACCTTGATCGACAATGAGAGACAGAGAGAGACCCACGGCGTCACACGGTATACCTTTACGTCATGCCTTCCAGCTCGCTCGACTATCAACTCGCTCCCTGTGGTCCCATGACGGCACAAGCAGACAGATAAAACAAACAGAAAAACAAACAAACAAACAAAAAAGGTTTTAAAGACACATGCAGCAACAATAGAAAGATAGGTCTAGGTGTTCTAGCAAAACAAATATAGATCTAGGTGTTCTGTCTATCAACCCAGTCATGCGATCAGCAGCCAGTGAATTGCCCACAAACCATAAAAAGCATCATGTTACATGACGCTTATACAGCAGTTTCCATTACGTATGACCGAGAAAAACATATCAGATGCCAGTCTACATTTCAAAAGTGATTTACAGCAACACAGTAGTTATACAGTCACTGTGATTTCGTTATGTTTGGTAGGTCTCTTGCTAAATGTTTGTACCCACACATGCAAGGGTATGTAGTGATAACAGTAAGTCATTCTTGTATAGTCCTATTCTCCAAACTAATCTAGAGTCACTGCACATAACATATTTTACTAGACAAACAGTGTTAGAAATGATGTATCCCATGCATACGTACACACCACAAAGCACAGACGAATACACACAAAAATGTCTTACCACACATACACAAAAAAGTTATGGTCATAAACGTATGCATGCATGAATGATTACAAGATGCCACAAGATCGACAGTCAGAACAGGAAGTGTGTGCTGGTGGATAAACAGCTATGATAGCTCGTATATAACAGTGGAAGAAACAATACAAGCTTTAAACAATAAGTAAGAGAAACATCACGTCCTTAGTAATTGAAATACTGCGCCAAAGAGGTGGCTAGGCTAGAACAACTACATTTGTACACACACGCGCGCACACACACACACACACACACACACACACACGAGCGCGCGCGCGCGTACGCACACACACACACACACACACACACACACACACAAAACACACACACACACACACACACATACATATATATATATATATAAACTTTATTTCATTGATTTAACGAGCATCTTATAGTGAGAGACTGCGAGAAGGAGTGGGGGTGGGCGGAGGAGTCGTCATATCACGTACAAGTATGTGAGTGAACGTGATGTCAGTGTGAATGGAACGAACAAGTCACTAAACAAAAGTCCTGTTCTTTGGACTTGGCATTGAAATATTTTGTATTTTGTGTCTTGTATTTTCTGTCCAGAGAGCAGCAAATGATCCTGATCAGGCTCTGTACTGGCTATAACCGGCCCTACGCCCATATGAACCAAACATTCAAACTGAAGATGCCTCTACCAGCCTGCCTCAACTGATGTCAAAATGCCTGTGACAGCTAAACACATTTATTGCAGGGATATCACCTTTATCTAGTGAACCAAACGTTCAAACTGTTGCCTCCACCAGCCTGCCTCGATCGTCAAAATGGCTTGACAGCAAAACACTTTTTTTGTAGGATATTATCACCTTTATCAAGAGGACCAACAGACGGTATGGCCGCTTTACCCTCACCGACCACGAAGCTCCATAGTGGTCAGAGGAAACAGGAAAAACATGGCCACGTTCATAAACAGGCGTGGCCTGACCCTGCTGACTGCGAAAGCCGAAGAAGCTTTAGAAATCACAGGAAAGGTAACGGTCAACAAGAGACATGGCTCCAATATCCATGACAGGAACGACAAACTTATGAAACAGTTCTGGCTAGAAATTAAAGATGTTAACCAGAAATGCATAAAAATGAATCAGAACGCATATTTTGATATAGAAGACAAGACAAAACAAGCCAAGCCAAGACAAGACAGGACAAGACAAGACAGATAAGCACAAATTTTCGACCAGCGAGCCTTTGACACGCGCAAACTAACCACAAAGAATAAATGAACAAAGTTTCATAATAGTAAAACCACAAAACGGGACATCATACAAAAACGACGAAATACATCGTCGTGCGAAAAACGACGTACTACTGAAACATGTAATACAAACAGAACGCAGTCATTAATTTAAGGCAACAGGACATCTGAATCAAACTGGCTGCAAGTGTTCAAGCAAACGGGAACCAGAAATACACAAATATAATCAGAAAGTGCATTTGATATAACACGACAAGGCGACAAGACAGACAAGACAACAAGACAAACAAGACGAGACAAGACGAGACAGGACAAGACAAGCGCAAATTTTTTCCCAACTGGCCTTTGTCAAGCGTAAACAACTCACTATAAATAAATAAAATAAATAAATGAATAAAACTTAACAAATAAAAACAACAACAAACAAACAAAAAAACAACACTCAAAAGATAATATAGATGTATTAAGTCAGGCAACGTATGAAATGGTCAACCCTAAAGGTCACAGGGAAGTGAAGAGGAAGTGGCACAGACCTCTTTACTGTAGGGTCAACTTTAGAGGGCGGGCCTCACTCCTGCAATTTTCTGCTTATCGTTCCAAACCCTGAAAAAGAGCCAGGTGCCCTTTAAAAGCTGGGTGCGGTGGATGCTGTACGAGCAAAGCTGAGCGAATCAGCCTCAAACCAGCGCACTTAATTTGGAAGGCAAGAGTTCTATGTTTTCGTAAACGACGACTTTGGAGTTTGGCGTTTGTTCAATAGGGATTCATCGCACCCGGACAATTCCATATGCGCTCCCCCAAATCTGTCCATCATTTAGCATAATACTTAAGTCCGCACAAACCCCAGAGCGCCTGCAAGGTCGTGAAATGGGGACGGGAAGCAAACCCACGAAACACTAAGCTGACGCCACCTGATGAAATACGGAGGCGAAGGAAAACTTCGACTTCAGTCTGAGCCTGCAACATAAAAACTGGCCTGTTCGCTGCCTATTTGAGCAGGCCCCAGTAGCTCAATTGGTCTGAGCGTCGGATTCACATGCTAATGGTTGTGGGTTCGAATCCCGGGGTGCGCTATATTAAAACTGGCCTTCTCACTGTCCCATCTTAACATCACTGTTGTTCTGATGGTGTCAGTAAAGGATTAGATAAGTCCCCTCCTCCCACTTCCTCGGGATGTTTATCCCTGTCGGCCATATTACCTGAGGTGGGTGTCGACGTAAAAACTGAAGCAAACAATCATCATCATCATCATCAGGTGCCCTGCCGCATGGCGTTGGCGACCATGGACTTCCATCCATCTCCATCTCTCGTTGCCCCTAGCATCTCCCCCACCCTCCTCATCCCCAGCCACTGCAAGTCCGTCCAGCATTCTCTCCCAGGGTCTACCTGTTGCTCTCTTTCCCTCCAGCTTTCCTGTTGTAACCAGGTGCTCCAAATCCCCCTTCCTCATAAAATGGTCTATAAATGTTGCCTGTCTTTTCCTAATCTTCCTTATGAGTGATCTACTTGTGTCTGCCTCTATCAAGACTGTCTAGTTTGTTTTCTTTGCTGTCCATGGAACCCTCAACATTCTTCTTAGAAACCACATCTCGGCTGCCTCAATCTTGCTCTGGCTCTGCTTGCTGACTGTCCACGCCTCGCATCCATACAACAGTATTGGTTCTATATAACATTCAAGGACTCTCTTTCTGATGTTTATTGATGGGCATTTGTTGGTAAGAATGCTTGTCATCTTCTTGACTGCTGTTTTGGCTTGGTCGATTCTGCCAGCTATTTCCGATGGGCATCTGCCGTCTGATGAAATGACCGTTCCCAGGTATTTGAACTTGTTAACCTGTGTCAAGGTTGTGCCATTTGCTGTTATTTTGCATGAGGAGATTTCATGTTTTTTACTGATCACCATGACTTCAGTCTTCCTGCTGTTTAGCTCCAACCCCTTACCTTTGCTTTCTATTTCTAGTATATTCACAAGGTTTTGTAGGTCCCTTTCATTTTCTGCAATTAGCAC
The DNA here is from genome assembly GCA_030674185.1 of Monoplex corrugatus. Classification (NCBI taxonomy): domain Eukaryota; kingdom Metazoa; phylum Mollusca; class Gastropoda; order Littorinimorpha; family Ranellidae; genus Monoplex; species Monoplex corrugatus. The sequence goes on from CM060307.1 coordinate 6,097,501, forward strand.
TGTGTCGTCTGCGTACCGAATGTTGTTTATCATTTTCCCTCCAACCTTTAATCCAGGGTCTTCTTGTAGGTTTCTCATGATGTTTTCGCTGTAAAGTGAAAACAGATCTGGTGACAAAACACAACTCTGTCTGACTCTTCTTTTGATGTTTTGGAAAGAGCTTACATTGTTTTCTATTCTCATTGCAGCTGTTTGTTCCCAGTACATATTCCTGATTATTCGTAGATCTTTTCCATCAATATTGAGTCTCTCCAGTTGGTTGATCAATTCATCATGTCGTACCCGATTGAAAGCCTTGGTATAGTCAACAAAGCATAAATACAAATCCTTATTCATCTCAATTGACCTCTCTATGATAGTTTTTAGGATGTATATGGCATTAATAGTTCCTTTCCCTTCCACAAATCCACACTGTTCTTCTGCTATTTCTCTTTTGATTCTATTCCTTGTCCTCATCATGATTATTCTTAATAGGATTTTTGTTACATGACTCATCAAACTGATTGTGCGATGGAGTTCGCATTCTATAGCCCCTGTCTTCTTTGGAAGTACAATGAAAATTGATTTTGACATATTTTTGGGGATTTTTCCAGTGTCATAAATTTCATTTAGGAGGACTGTTATTTTTTCTATGTCAAATTCCTCCAGGGCTTCAATCATCTCTGTAGTAATGTTGTCTGGTCTGGGGCTTTTCCTGGTTTCATCTTTTTCAGTGCTGCTCTAACTTCATCTTTCATTATGGGTGGTCCTTCAAAGTTCTTTTTTTATAATGTGTTCTTCGTTTCTGTCATCCTCAAAAAGGTCTTTAATGTACTCTCCCCATCTGTCTAATATTTTGTCTTTTTCCATGATAAACTTGCCATCTTTCGATTTTAAGCAACCAGTTGATATGCATGTATTTTTCCTGTGGACAATTTCTTCAATTCGTCTGTACATACCCTGAGGATCCATTTTGTGTCGTTCTTCTATCTATTTGCATTTTGTGTTCAGCCAAGCTTCCTTAGCTTCATTGCACCTATTCCTGATTTCTTTGTTTATCTTCCTGTATATCTCCTCGTTTCTCTTTGCCCTCCTCCTTTCCTCCATCAAGCTCAAAATTTCATTAGTCATCCAGCTCTTTTTTGCTTTTCTATCTGCCTTAGGGATTTCTTCACAAGCTTCATTTACCGAACTTCTCAACTTTGTCCATTGTTCCTCACTGTCACCAACGCCTTCCAGAGCACTGAATTTGTTTTGAACATGTACATTAAGTTTTTGACGTATCATTTCATCTGTCTTAAGAGTCCAAGGTTTAGTTTGATGTTGCTTTTGGTCTGTTTCCTTTTTGCTCAATTTCAGCCTAAACCTTCCCCCCACTACAGGATTGTGGCCACTGTTGCAGTCTGCGCCTGGTAGTGTTTTTGTTGACAGTAAAGAATTTCTAAATCTTTTGTTGATCAGGATGTAGTCAATCTGATTTTTCGTATTATCTCCTGGACTCATCCAAGTCCATTTTCTTCTGTTAGGCTGCTCAAAGCAGGTGTTTCCTACTATGAACTCATTCATCTGTGCCCATTCTACAAGTTTCCCTCCCCTTTCATTTTGTGTACCAAGGCCATGAGGTCCAGCTATATCCTCCACCCTATCCGAATAATAAAAACAATTTTAAAAAAAGTCCATTTGAATGGTCCAACCATTCCTGCTTACTTTTTCAACAATTCTATTATAACAACAACCAACTAACCAACCAACTAACCAACCAACCAACCAACTAACCAACCAACTAACCGATCAACCAACCAAGAAGAACCAACCAACTAAACAACAGCAACAATAATGACTTGTATTAATATAGCGCCATATTTGTAGATCTAGGCGCTCACAAAAACAGATTCTCTCACACACAAATACTGTCACAGACCTGTTCCCAATCATGCAGTGGACACAGAAAAGACTACAAATACGTAATAGAAAGATCGTGGACATGGTCATGTTTTTCCCTTCGTTTCTCCACAGGCAGCGCATGGTGTTTTGCGCAGGCTCATGGCGTCTACCAAATACCACATGAGGGTGGAGGGCATATGGTGCTGTCGGGGTGCGTTGGATACTTCTTGACCGAACTCAAAAACTCCCAGAGTGGTTCAAATGGCAAGCCGTGTTGTATCCTATTCTGTGTGAATCTTTGGGTGGCCAGTTAAATAAACAATTAACACGTCTCTGTGTGTTAGTGTGTGCACATGTGCGTGTGTGTGTGTGTGCGAGCGCGCGAGTATATGTATGGGAGTGCCTCTGTATGCGTGCGCATGTGTGTATGTATGTAAGTCTACTCTGTGTGTGTATGCGTATGCGTGTGTGTGCGCGCATGCGTGTTCGTGCGCGCGCATGTGTGTATAGATGTTTTTGTATCTCTGTCAGCGTGTCTGTGTGAGAGAGTGGGAAAGACAGAGAAAGACAGATTGACACACAGAGGGGGTAAGAGAGAGAGAGAGAGAGAGAGAGAGAGAGAGAGAGAGACAGAGACAGAGAGAGACAGAGACAGAGAGAGAGAGAAACAGACAAACAGACAGACAGACAGACAGACGACAGACAGACAGTGAGACAGTGAGAGAGACAAGCGGTTGACAAGGAACTGTATCCAAAAATTGTTACGTGCATACATATGCTCGTGCGCTTACAAGCACCTGCGCATCCTGCATGCCACATGCACATATGTAGTTGTATACATATCAATGCATTCGCGCACATAATCTGAGATGCTCCCGGCGTTGACCACTCCGTCCAATTTATCACACAACGAGCGTAGGCCAAAACAACATGCACATATCGAGCCTCAAAAGGCTTAAAAACAATCTGGTACTCGCCTGTGAGGTAAAACTCCTCGTTGCCTAGGGTAGCTCCCACCTTGGCCCAGTAGTACAGCAGTGGGTATCGGATCATCACACGTGTAGTGGTGGTAACAGGACTGGGAGTTCCATTGGCGTTGTTGTAGGAGTCTGGGAACTGTTTCGCTCCTCCTCGGTGGGTCAGAGTTGGTGGTGCTGGTGTTGATGGGTGGGTAGTGGTAGGTGACTGTTTATGTACTGTGTGAGAATGGATGCCGTCATCGTCCGTGTGGGTCGGTGCCTGTGGTGGTGGAAGGGACGAGGCTGCTGTCTCCAAACTGTAAACTGTACCGTTAGCAACTGCATCACCGTTACAAACTCCAGCGCCGTTTGCTTTTAATCCTGTAGAAAGTACAGCGCCGTTAGCGGCGGCACCGTTAGCTACCACCGCCACATTTTTTCTGTGGACCACCACACCCGCGTTGGCCGCCGCCCCGTTAGCCACTGCTGAACGCTTGGCCAGCACGCAGTTAGCCATCTCCACATCACTAACCGCCACACCACCACCCGCAGTTGCCGCATCACCGCAACCAACACTTTTCACATCATCGCCCACATTATCGTTGCCGTTGTTGTTGTTGTTGTTGTTTTGGTAGTGGTCTGGTTCCGGGGCGTAGGGGTGATAGTGGTCGCTGCCAGGATAGTGACAGTGGTGCTGCCGATGATCGCTTTCTGCGGTGGCGCTGGACTGCGGCTGCTGCTGTAATCGGGTGACAGATACACCGTGACTGTCTTTCACAGTTGACTGCATCGCCGATTGATCGCCATACCCGGCAGTTGTTGTTGTGTTGTTGTTGGTGGTGGTAGTGGTAGTTTCTTCCACTTGTACTTGTTCCACACCGCACCATCGCTGAAAGCGGGCCACCAGCTCAGGGTTGGCTAAATCATTCAGTACCGCGGATAACATCGTGTTCTTCTCAATTTATCTACCTGGATGTATTTATTGTATACAGATGCGGCTAGGCTACGGTACCTGTTTTTCCTTTCTTCGGATATCAGCTGTTTTACTCTGTCTTGGAAAGTCTGTTCTTATTCCAAACACACCGGCAGAGCAGTGACTAACGGTTGACAAGGAAACGGCCAAACACCCGAGCAGTTTACCTGAGTGAATGCATGCAGGCGTGGTTTCATCAACCAGTCTTTCCCGGACTGGGGCGTTTCATCCGAGTTCCTTCTGTCTCTGTCCGGTGTTTTCGTTCTCACTCTTGGTCTCTCGTTCTTTTGGGTTCCTTGCTGACCACTACCAAACCGTCATCACCACAAACACAGAGTGAATCGTTCAAGTTGACACGGCAACAAAATGCAACACACCCACACGTTAGTATCGTCAACAGCCTTGACACACAAACACACCGACACACACATCAAAACCTGACAGCCTCTGTACTGGTAAAACGCCGCTCGAATACCAAGTTTTTGTGACAACTTCCCAGTCTGGTCAGCCCAGTCCGTCCCCCGGCTGTTTGATTGGGTTTACAAGCCCGGGTGGCCAGGGATTTTGTGAAAGGTCAAGTACACGTGGGGGGAGGGAAGGGGGTAAGGAGAGGATTGTGAGAGTCCGGGGACAAGGTAGAACTGACTCCGCCTCTCGTCGTCCCGCGCGCTGCAAATTGTGAAATACATGTGGCGTGCGCAGGCGCTTGACAGAGAGAGAGTGAGAACACCGATACTTTTCGCAATGACACTGGTAATGGTTGAGAATCGTGAGATTTTATAACAAACATGTCTATTTACAGCTCGTCAGCCGCTCTTCTCCGCTGTCACATGACATGGATTGAACTGACAGTGCAGTGTTACCGAAATCCTTTGGATTTTTTCCATCACATGTGGCGTCTACGGCGGAAACGCTGTATAGAAAAAAACCTTTCTGACCGATTTGTGTACCGCATAATTGTTGTGTCTATTGATTCAGAGGTTTCCATGACAATCAAAATGGATTTTAGTTCTTGTTTCGATTCTGATTCTTCTGTCCAGTTCCCATGTTCATTCTTGTTCAAGTTAAGACCATGCATCTCTTGACGTGTTCATGTGAATCGTTAGGGCTTTCACTCAATGGTGAATTTTACTGCAGTATATATTGGTTAAGCACAGTAGGCTTGAGGGAGGCATCCATTGGACCATCTTGACTTACCGGACATATTCTCGATAACTCTCTGAGGAGCATCTAAAGGGTCACATCAGTACTCTTCCAACGGACTCGGTTTTGGGCAGTTCTCTTCAACTGAACCTGTATCCATTCGGCTGTCTTGTCTTTTTCTATGCACCTTCTCTACGGCTTGCATTGGTTCATCTTACTGTAATTTTTGACAGGTGCGGTGGTCAAGTGGATAACAGTATGAACGTCCTGGGTTTGATCCTCTGAGACACCGCATAGTAGGTAAAGGGTGGAGATTTTTCTGATCTCCGAAGTTCACATGGGTGCAGACCTGTCAGTGCCTATAACCCTTCGTATGTATATGTCTACAGAATATCAATCAATACCATGTTAAAATTTGGTAAATCGTGTCGGAGGCTGTTTTATGGACACATGAAAACAACCAGTATGCACACTCACCAGAGATGCAGACTGTGCAACACATAGTGGAGTATGGTCAGCTGGCCTGACAGCTTCAGTCCTTCATGCTCCATTCATGTCTGATGACGTGTGATGCACAGGGAGTCCACATGTGTTTGGAGAGAAGCGCTATATAAATAAATAAGATCTCTCTCTCCCCCTCCCTCACTCTCTCTTCCCCTCCCTCCCTCCCTCTTATCATATATACATCATCCTTATGTGCCTTGCCGCATGGTGTTGGCGATCATGGCCCTTCATACCAATCTATCTTTTGATGCTTCAAGTATAATCTCCTACCCCTTCAGTCCTCATCCACTCTGCAACACCTGTCCAATATTTTCTCCCTGGGTCTACCTGCTGTTCTTTTCCCCCTAGCTTTGCTGTTGTGACTAGGTGCTCAAATTTCTCTTGCCTCATAAAATGTCCTATAAACGTTTCTTGTCTTTTGCTAATCTTCTTCATTAATGTTCTTTTTGTTTTTGCTTCTTTCAAGATTGTCGCGTTTGTTTTCTTGGCTGTCCGTGGAACTTGTAACATTCTGCTTCGAAAGCACATTTCAGTTGCCTCAATCTTGTTCTGACTTTGTTTGTTGATTGTCCAGGCTTCGCATCCATACAACAGTATGGGTTCTATACAACACTGAAGAATTATCTTCCTGATGTTAGTTGATATGCCTTTGTTGGTAAGACCGCTTTTCATTTTCTTGACTGCTGTTTTAGCTCGGCCAATTCTGCTGGATATTTGTAATGTGCATCTGCCGACTGGTGAAATGACTGGTCCCGGGTGATCCCATTGTCCTGAGATTGTGTTCCATTGAAGTGGTAAAGACCACGACGTTTTGGGGTCCAGCATTCATCATCATCATCAGGTGCCTTGTCGCATGGCGTTGGCGATTATGGACTTCCATCTGTCTCTATCTCTTGTTGCCTCAAGCATCTCTTCCACCCTCCCTGTCTTCAGCCACTCTGCAAGTCCGTCTAGTATCTTTTCCCTGGGTCTACCGGGTGCTCTCCTTCCCTCCAGCTTTCCCGTTGTGACCAGGTGTTCCAGTTCCCCTTTCCTCATAAAATGGCCTATGAATGTTGCCTGCCTTTTCCTAATCTTCGTTATGAATGATCTACTTATGTCTGCCTCCATCAAGACTGTCTCGTTTGTTTTCTTTGCCGTCCATGGAACTCTCAAAATCCTTCTTAGAAACCAGATCTCGGCTGCCTCAATCTTGTTCCCGCTTTGTTTGTTGACTGTCCACGACTCGCAACCGTACAACAGTATTGGTTCTATATAGCATTCCAGAACTCTCTTCCTGATGTTAATTGATAGGCATTTGTTGGTAAGAATGCTTTCCATCTTCTTGAATGTTGTTTTGGCTTGGCCGATTCTGCCGGCTATTTCTGATGTGCATCTGCCGTCTGATGAAATGATCGTTCCAAGGTATTTAAAATTACCAACCCGTGTCAAGGTTGTGCCGTTTGCTGTTATTTTGCATGAGGGGATTTCATGTTTTTTACTGATCACCACGACTTCAGTCTTCCTGCTGTTTAGTTCCAACCCCTTACCTTTGCTTTCTATTTCAAGTATATTCACAAGGTTTTGTAGGTCCCTTTCACTTTGTGCAATTAGCACAGTGTCATCTGCGTATCGAATGTTGTTTATCATTTTCCCTCCAACCTTTAATCCAGGGTCTTCCTCTAGGTTTCTCATGATGTTTTTGCTGTATAGTGAAAACAGATCTGGTGACAAAACACAACCCTGTCTGACTCCTCTTTTGGTGTTTTGGAAAGAGCTTATTTCGTTTTTTTTATTCTCATTGCAACTGTTTCTTCTCAATACATATTTCTGATTATTCGTAGATCTTTTCCATCAATATTGAGTCTTTCTAGTTGATCAATTCTTCATGTCTTGCCTGATTGAAAGCCTTGGTATAGTCATCATCATCATCAGGTGCCCTGCCGCATGACGTTGGCGATCATGGACTTCCATCTGCCTCTATCTCTCGTCGCCCCTAGCATCTCCACCACCCTCCCCGTCCCCAGCCACTCTGCAAGTCCGTCCAGCATTTTCTCCCTGGGTCGACCCGGTGCTCTCTTTCCCTCCAGCTTTCCTGTTGTGACCAGGTGCTCCAAATCCCCCTTCCTCATGAAATGGCCTATAAATGTTGCTTGTCTTTTCCTAATCTTCCTTATGAGTGATCTACTTGTGTCTGCCTCCATCAAGACTGTCTCGTTTGTTTTCTTTGCTGTCCATGGAACCCTCAACATTCTTCTTAGAAACCACATCTCGGCTGCCTCAATCTTGTTCTGGTTTTGTTTGTAGACTGTCCACGCCTCGCATCCGTACAACAGTATTTCTTCTATATAGCATTCCAGAACTCTCTTTCTGATGTTAATTGATAGGCATTTGTTGGTAAGAATGCTTGTCATCTTCTTGAATGCTGTTTTGGCCTGGCCGATTCTGCCGGCTATTTCTGATGTGCATCTGCTGTCTGATGAAATGATCGTTCCAAGGTATTTGAATTTATCAACCTGTGTCAAGGTTTGTGCCATTTGCTGTTATTTTGCATGAGGGGATTTCATGTTTTTTACTGATCACGATGACTTCAGTCTTCCTGCTGTTTAGTTCCAGCCCCCTTTGCTTTCTATTTCTAGTATATTCACAAGGTTTTGTAGGTCTCTTTCACTTTGTGCAATTAGCACGGTGTCATCTGCATATCGAATGTTGTTTATCATTTGCCCTCCAACTTTAATCCAGGGTCTTCTTCTAGGTTTCTCATGATGTTTTCGCTGTATAGTGAAAACAGATCTGGTGACAAAACACAACCCTGTCTGACTCCTCTTTTGATATTTTGGAAAGAGCTTACATTGTTTTCTATTCTTATCGCAGCTGTTTGTTCCCAGTACATATTCCTGATTATTCGTAGATCTTTTCCATCAATATTGAGTCTCTCCAGTTGGTTGATCAATTCATCATGTCTTACCCGATCGAAAGCCTTGGTGTAGTCAACAAAGCATAAATACAAATCCTTATTCATCTGATTTGACCTCTTTATGATAGTTCTTAGAATGTATATGGCATTAATAGTTCCTTTCCCTTCCACAAATCCACACTGTTCTTCTGCTATTTCTCTTTTGATTCTATTCCTTGTCCTCATCATGATTATTCTTAACAGGATTTTTGTTACATGGCTCATCAAACTGATTGTGTGATGGAGTTCGCATTCTATAGCCCCTGTCTTCTTTGGAAGTACAATGAAAATTGATTTTGACATATTTTTGGGGATTTTTCCAGTGTCATAAATTTCATTTAGGAGGACCGTTATTTTTTGTATGCCAAATTCCTCCAGGGCTTCAATCATCTCTGTAGTAATGTTGTCTGGTCCTGGGGCTTTTCCTGGTTTCATCTTTTTCAGTGCTGCTCTAACTTCATCTTTCATTATGGGTGGTCCTTCAAAGTTCTTTTTTGTAATGTGTTCTTCGTTTCTGTCATCCTCAAAAAGGCCTTTAATGTACTCTCCCCATCTGTCTAATATTTTGTCTTTTTCCATGATAAGCGTGCCATCTTTCGATTTCAAGCAACCAGTTGATGTGCATGTATTTTTTCTGTGGACAATTTCTTCAATTCGTCTGTACATACCCTGAGGATCCGTTTTGGTATAGTCAACAAAGCATAAATATAAATCCTTGTTCACCTCGATTGACCTCTCTATGATAGTTCTTAGGATAGTTCTTAGGCATTAATAGTTCCTTGATTTTGACATATCTTAGGGGATTTTTCCTGTGTCGTAAATTTCATTTAGGAGAACTGTTATTTTTTCTATACCGAATTCCTCCAGGGCTTCAATCATCTCTGTAGTAATGTTGTCTGGTCCTGGGGCTTTTCCTGGTTTCATCTTTTTCAATGCTGCTCTAACTTTATCTTTCATTATGGGTGGTCCTTCAAAGTTCTTTCTTATAATGTGTTCTGCGCTTCTGTGATCTTCAAAAAGGTCTTTAATGTACTCTCCCCATCTATCTGATATTTTGTCTTTTTCCATGAGAATCGTACCATCTTTCGATTTTAAGCAACCATTTGATGTGCATGTTTTTATCCTGTGGACAATTTCTTCAATTCGTCTGTACATACCCTGAGGATCTGTTTTGTGTTGGTCTTCTATTTCTTTGCATTTCGTTTTCAGCTACGCTTCCTTAGCTTCATTGCACGTATTCCTGATTTCTTTGTTTATCTTCCTGTATATTTCCTCGTTTCTCTTTGCCCTCCTGCGTTCCTCCATCAAGCTTAAAATTTCTTTTGTCATCCAGTTCTTTTTTGCTTTTCTATCTACTACAGGGATTTCTTCACAAGCTTTATTTATCGAACTTCTCAACTTTGTCCATTGTTCCTCACTGTCACCAACGCCTTCCAGAGCACTGAATTTGTTTTGAACATGTACATTAAGTTTTTGACGTATCACTTCATCTGTCTTTAAGAGTCCAAGATCTAGTTTGATGTTGCTTTTGGTCTGTTTCCTTTTCCTTAATTTTAACCTAAATCTTCCCACTACAGGATTGTGGTCACTGTTGCAGTCTGCGCCTGGTAGTGTTTTTGCTGACAGTAAAGAATTTCTAAATCTTTTATTAATCAGGATGTAGTCAATCTGATTTTTTGTATTATCTTCTGGACTTATCCAAGTCCATTTTCTTCTATTAGGCTGCTCAAAGCAGGTGTTTCCTACTATGAACTCATTCATCTGTGCCCATTCCCCTTTCATTTTGTGTACCAAGGCCATGAGGTCCAGCTATATCCTCTACCCTATCCTTACCCACTTTAGCATTAAAATCGCCCATTATTATGGTAACTTCTTGTGATTTGCATTGGGACTTGGCCATCTCTAATACTTCGTAGAAGTTGTCGATGTCTTCCTGAGTACTTGTGGATGTTGGTGCATACACCTGAATGATGTTGATATCAAATGGTCTGCCTCCCAATTTGACCAGCAAGACTATGTCGGACACAGCCCAGTATCCGTTAACTGCTTTTGCTTTGTCCCTGTCCATTACAATGCCTACTCCTCTTTCATGTAAGTTTCCACCAGAGTATATCACTGTATACTCTCCGGATGTTATCATGCCTGCCTGCCCCCTTCCATCTCACTTCCCCTAGTCCTAAAATAGTAATGTTAAGCCTTTCCATCTCCATTTTGACATTCTCTAATTTTCCCTTTTGCAGCAATGTCCTCAAATTCCATGTTGCGATCTTGGTATTTTTGAGTTTGAGTTTGGTCGCAGTATCTGGCTGACGGTCTGGTGTCACCTGCGCCGCATGACGGTCCCTACCGGACGAAGGTGCTCCATAGGAGCACCTATTCACGTCGTTATCTTCATTTTCCTTCTCTTTTCTGTCCATAATGTTCTTGGGAGAATACAGTGGTGGTTTCCTGTTGTCTTCCATCGGTTTTTTGTTGTTGTTTTTTTTTGCGGTCTCTCCGCCAGCCTTATTCTCTCCCTGCTAGCCTTATTCTCTCCCTGCTAGCCTTATTCTCTCCCTGCTAGCCTTATTCTCTCCCTGCTAGCCTTATTCTCTCCCTGCTAGCCTTATTCTCTCCCTGCTAGCCTTATTCTCTCCCTGCTAGCCTTATTCTCTCCCGAGATGTCCACAAGGCAGTGGAGCTATTTACCCATAGCTGGGTATCTGATTCGTGGGCACCAGGGCATATCCACCTGCCGGTGGGCCTGTGTGCCGCACGTCTGGGGGCCAGACATCCTCCGAGTTCCTCGAGATTTAGCCTGAGTCCGTGAGGTGCTCAGTTCCCGCATGTCGCCACGAGGAGGCACAACGTAGGGCTTGCTGATGGAGAGGCTATGTACTGACAGGAAGAGACTTACACATTCTACTCTTCTTTTCGCTAAGAAGAATGTTGAGAAGTCCATGGACAGCAAAGAAAACAAACGAGACAGTCTTGATGGAGGCAGACACAAGTAGATCATTCATAGGGAAGATTAGGAAAAGACAGGCAACATTTATAGGCCATTTTATGAGGAAGGTGATTTGGAGCACCTGGTCACAAAGGGAAAGCTGGAGGGAAAGAGAGCACCAGGTAGACCCAGGGAGAAAATGCTAGACGGACTTGCAGAGTGGCTGAAAATAAGGAGGGTGGAGGAGATGCTTGGGGCAACAAGAGATAGAGACAGTTGAAAGTCCATGATCCCCAACGCCAAGCGGCAGGGCACCTGATGATGATGATGATGACACTGATGGCCAGGCAGGCAGTGAACAACAACTTGCACGCTTGTTAACAGACTAGATGAAACATCGAAAGTTATGGCGTGGACATCAGCTCCGAGAAGACCGCATTGATGGCCCGCCACAACACTGCCATCACTGCTGATGTAACTGTCCATGGACTGAAGCCAACAATCCGTTTACTCGAGATCCATCATTCACAATGAGGGATCCAAGAAACTCTCTCAAGAGCAGCAGAGACAACAACAGCTGAAATCTGTATGGAAGAACAAGAATACCTCCATGAAACAAAAGATCAGGCTTTTACACATTCTAATATATTCCATCTTCCTGTATGCATGTGAGACTTTCACAGCAGACTTGGAAAGACGAATCCAAGCCATAGAAATGAGATGTTATGGCAAGATACTAAACGTCAGATACACTGATCATATCACCAATGAACAAGTGCGTCAAACCATCACGCAGCACACTGGACCGTATGAAGATCTTTGCTGATACCAATTAAGAACAGAAAGTTACATTGGTTTGGCCATGTAACAAGAACCAGTGGCTTGGCCTTGCTAAATCAGTCTTCTAGGGAACTGTTGAGGGATGGAGACGGTGGGAGATAAACCGACAGACTGACATCATTCCGGAAAAGACAGAGAATCATTTGCAAAGGCTCAGGTTTTGGCTTCCAGCATAGATGGAGGAATGTGATGAACAGCTGTTTGGTGTGGCGCCCCAGTGACTCTTCATGGAGTGAAGAGAGAAGACGGAAAAAGGAACAATTGCCTCGTTTGTTTTGAGATTATGTTTTATTGTAACTGAACTGTTTCTTTTGGCTGCCTTTTTGTTACGACAGTCTTGTTGTGTATTTGTTTGTTTGTTTTTCCGTCCTGTATATTTCACAATCTGTGTCTTAACAAACCACAGTTAACAGAAGAAAATGTTTGTCATGTGTCAACGCTAAACGTTCAGTATTCATGCAGCCTCATACAGGTTTTCAGTTCTATTCATTTATTTGTTTTTATCTCCCAGTCACCATTTCATGTCAAGTGGATAGGCTAGGAGGGGTGAGGGGTGAGAAGGAAAAATCTCCAATCTCGGAATTGAACACCCGAGCTCCAAGAAATAGCTCTGGCCATTAGACCATCTCTACGTGCAGACATAATGTGGCCTTTTCGCCCTTTTATTCAGGTGGCTTTAGTGTTACTGTAGATACAAGTACTTCGATATCGACCGAATTAAAGGAAATATCAGATAAGGGAGGACAGTCCAAGACACCAAGCCAACCCATATCAAAGTGACGATACTGAAGTCTCAGTGTAATGTCGCGTTTTCTTCGCACGTCCATCGGTTTCAGTGGGTACCGAAAGGCGATGTAGTTACAACTTGCACGGTGAAGATTGTAAATCATATCAGTGTCCTGTTGCGGTGAAGATTGTAAATCATATCAGTGTCCTGTTGCGGTGAAGATTGTAAATCATATCAGTGTCCTGTTGCGGTGAAGATTGTAAATCATATCAGTGTCCTGTTGCGGTGAAGATTGTAAATCATATCAGTGTCCTGTTGCAGTGAAGATTGTAAATCATATCAGTGTCCTGTTGCGCTGAAGATTGTAAATCATATCAGTGTCCTGTTGCGCTGAAGATTGTAAATCATATCAGTGTCCTGTTGCGCTGAAGATTGTAAATCATATCATGTCCTGTTGCGCTGAAGATTGTAATCATATCAGTGTCCTGTGTCTTATGGACATCCAACATGCACACCCACCAAAGGCAGAGTGTTCTGACTCTGAAGCAACATACCGTCTGCATAGTGTGGACAAAAGATCGTGTATACATGCATCCGAGAAAATCGGAATGCTTAAAAAAAAAGGGGGTGGGTGGGGTGAGAAACCTGTTTCATGGTTGGGAAAGGTAAAGCAGCAAAGAAGAATGGCGGGTAAAAAAAAAGTAATGGTGGGCCCTGAGGTCGCATGGGAGTGATGTGGTAGAGATATTTCTCGGGATCAAAGTTATGAAAGCGGTGCTCATCTCTTCTTTGTCCCTACTTTACCTTCCCCAGCCCTAAACTGTGAGAACCGTCCTAGAAAAAAAGTAAGATCTCTACCACCTCATTCCCAAACGAGCTTCATGTTTTGGGACCCGCAGACCAACACTGGTGAAAGTGACTAGCTGAGAAATTGTACATTGCCTCCCCCCCCCCCCTCCCTCACACAGACAAACGCTACCAGTTGTGTGAATCAATCTCCTTGCATTTCTTCTTCCCTTATTTTCAAGCAAGCAAGCAAACAAACAAAACAAAACAAACAAACAAACAAACAAACAAACAAGCAAGCAAGCAAACAAACAAACGAACGAACGAACGAACGAACAAACAAACAACAAAAAGGAAGCAAACAAACAAATAAGCAAACAAAACGAACAAAACAAAAACAAAACAAAACAAAACAAACAAAAAACCAAGCAACCAACTAACCAACCAACCAACCAACCAACCAACCACACCAACCAACCAACCAACCAACCATCCACCCAACCAACTAACCATCCAACCAACCAGCCAACCAACCAAACAAACGGAAAACAAACAAACAAGCAAACAAACAAGCAAAAACAAACGAACAAACAAAAACAAACAACAAACAAAACAAAACAAACAAACAAACAAGACTTAGACAAATGGCCAGGCCATACTAATAATTACGCTTTTTAAATGATTAAAAGCAATTTTGTTTGTTTGATAACTATGACGTGAAATTTAGTCATGCCAGTTCGCATATTCAAAGTCAAATCTCCTCGCCATACTGTTTGTATTTGTAGACAGGTTAGGTATAGATTTGTTCATAACTGCTGAGAAATTGTTGGTGAATTTCCTTGTCTTTTCTTTATAATCTAAAGCATGGGATTTATTCGTTTAATATTATAGATTTGGGGCTGCCTCCGTAATTGCAATTTGGCACCAATTTAGGACAGGTTTTCTCATTCAGAAATCTGAGAAATACTCTCTCCGTACGAAGGAACGCTATAGCGTTCGTTACGTAAGGCACGCTTTCGTACGACGGAACAAGTTAGCGGTTTCGACAATTAAAATTTTTTCGACGCTTCCGTCGTGACGTGGCATTCCAACCGAAGCTTCACTGGTCACTGCAAACGTGTCAAGGGTCAAGTAGAAAGTTACTTCGTGAGATTCCGTAGCAATACACTCGTCGGGATACGACTGACTTCGGCACCCCACACGACTGGCTATCTGCATTCGTGTCGAAAATGGCGTCGCAGGCGAGTACGAGTTTTGGAGCAAAGTAGATCGCGACGGCGGCGTTTTACAGCTGCTGAAGTGATTGAAATGCTTCACACTGAAGGATTGGACATCGAGGAGTATGATGAAGATGATGTTGAAAGTGTTTCAAGTGATGGAAGCTGCCTGCAAGAAGGTACTGACAGAGACCCAGTTCCAGACGACAGTAAAGTGGGAGGGTGAGGTGGGCGTACACGTCACGAGAGGAGATGGGTCAGTGGGCTATGTACAGTGAGTCACATGTTTGATGAAGATTTCTTTGACTTTCTTATGCATGACTGGCACAAAGATTTTAGTTTTTTCCCCACTTTGCCTCCGTTCTCTGGCTCTTGTGGCCTGCATGTCCCAGCTGAGTGCCTCGCCCCCCATTGATTTCTTCAATCAGTTTGTGACAGAAGACTTTCTAAATTCTGTTGTCATAAACAGATATGCATAAGAGAACTGAGTGGCAAGCAGAATGAGCACTTCTGCTGCCCTCTGGCACCCATCCCCAGGGGCAGGAAGAACTATAGGAAGTGCCATGTGTGTAGTGCTGGCAGCAGGAGACACTCGGAGGTTCAACTGCAACAAACCCCCAACTGGTGTAAAAAGTGTGGGGTTGCCCTCTGCTAGCCCAACAAGACCATCACCTGCTTCCAACTGTATCACTCAGTGCAGAACTACACTGATTATTAGGAAAACTGCATAGGGACTGAAGCATCCAGGTGCTCCTTTTTTTCCGAATTCCCCTGTGTAACAATTTGTAACATTTATTTAATTAATGTCATTAATAATTTACTTTTTATACCCTGAGCAAAGTCTACTTTACTTATGTTATTTTGTGCATACAAAGACCTTCTCATCTTTGACTGTGTGTTCATGGAGCTGATCAAAGTGTGTGACTGTATGGTGATCCTGACCACAAAATTTGGGGTATTTTCAACATGGCACATGAAGAAGAAATATTCAAGGAAGAACTTTAATATTTTGGCATGAACTTACCCAGAATGTAAATATTCAGATCTGAAAGTTTCATTTTGTTCCTTTACATTTTGTAATTTTTTGTGATTTTTTTGCTAACCCTTCAAAATGGGCCGTCTGTGGGGAAAAGTAAGGGGAAAAACTCTCCGTCCCAAGTGAGTAATTAACTCTGTCAGCCCTGCAATATTTACAGTTACAACCAGAGCAGCCTTCTCCGACTGAGTAGTTATACTTGTAATGGATGGGGTCTTCACTAAACTTGTGATAACTCGTAAAATATTCAGACAAATAACAAGACATCTTACACAGTTATTGAAAATAGGTATTTTAAGATCTAGTGTAAATTCCAGTAATTTTGATAAATTCATATAGTCTCGAAACAGTATCATCATCATCATCATCATCATCATCATCATCATCATCATCATCATCAACAATCAAGAGGACTCAGTGATTCCATATATTTCAAAATTTCAAAGTTTTAGAGTCACTGAATCTTTTTTTGGGGAAACTTAACCCTTTGACTCCCGCACCCTGTGCACCAGCATCTTGCATTGTCAACCAAGCTGGCAAAGCAAAAACTTAACCCTTTGACTCCCTCATCCTATCCACCAGCTTCCTGCAGGAAGCTGGTGGATAGGGTGAGGGAATCAAAGGGTTAAGTTTTTGCAGTTTGGTGGACAGGGTGTGGGAGTCAAAGGATTAATCATTATGTTCCCCTTCCACCAATTTGTACCCCTAGTTTCTGTCACTTTATGTCTGTCAGATCACTGTCCAAGGGACGAAACATCTGTTACAACACTTACTTCAGCTGTGGTTGTTGACCCCCCCCCCCCCACCATAAAACAAAACAAAAATAAACAAATAACAACTGCATAACTAGCTAAAAAAAATCAACAACAAAACAACCAATAGCACTCTTACTTTGTTACAAAATAAACAATGAAGTCAGCTTTTTCTTTTTCGTCTTTCATATGCTGTCTCCGTGGAGAAGCCACTTCTGGCGACGAATGTGACCATTTTTTTTTCCATTTCCTGCTGGGTGCCCAAGTTGAGGCACAAGACTCAGTGTGATCCACCTTAAAAGAACCTGAATGGGCAAGCACCAATGTAGACATTTACATTATATTAGGCCTACAGGGTACCATGCTTTGTTACAAGCTGCTGCTGATATGGTACCTGTGACTTCAGTCCTCTTGGTATTCTGGAGTGGTTTCCCCGCCCTTACCTCAGGTAAGACATTCTGTGAATGGAGGGGGCTAGAGTCGTACTGATTAGGAGACCCTTGTCCACAAGGTGGCTCCTTCGGTTGCCAATCGCCACCTCGCCCTGCCCTGATGCTACTGACGAGAATCCACCGCCAGTCGATTGATTGATTGATTTGGTTCAGTTTTTACGTCGACACCACCCCAGGTGATATGGCCGATGGGGATAATCATCCCAGGGAAGTGGGACCTATCAAATTCTATACTGACACCACCAGAACAACAATGATGTTAAGATGGGACGGTGAGAAGGCCTGTTTTAACCCCAGGATTCGAACCCACAACCATTAGCATGCGAATCCGACACCAGTCGATCTGGGATTGCTTATTTATGTAGGCAAGCCTGGCTTATTTCGTCGTTAACCTTCATATCCAGTGGTCATTCGCCATCCGCCATTCGCCACCTGCGACCTTCAGCACTGGGGATGGTCATCCGACGAAGAGATCATTTTCCTTTTATACACAGCAACAGCAACAGCTGAGTGTGTCAAGACTTGGCAAACACGCATGTTCGGGATCAGCGTGCAAGCTGTGGAGCAGAGTACAATGTTAACAAGACAGTGCTGGCTCATAAATACATGGGTGATACACAATAATTATTTTGAAATGTTTTATATGCCACATATCTTTTGAAAATGAACAGCTTAGGAATTTTTGCGGATACTTTTTTTTACCAAGATACAGAGAGACGGAGGAAAAAGATAAGCAGAACAGTCATCTGGAATCAGGCAGAGATGTAGGCCTACCACATCCTTGGTTGATATAAAGATGGAAATTAAAGAGAATAATTTGAACTCCAACTATTTCGTTCTTTCTCTCGCGTGTGTGTGTGTGTGGTTATGCGTGCGTGCGTTCGTTCGTTATTTCTTTTAACGTCTATTCACATAATTTTATGTGCTTTTAGACGGGGGAAAAAAAAAAAAAAGGTGCGTAAGGAATGAATGAATATATGTAATCATGAAGGCATTGTATCAATTAAGGTAACAATTAATGTAACATCAAACAAATTAACGAACAAAAGAAAAACAATCAGAACATTATATCAGTCAGGCTTCATCGGATTTCTCGGGGCTGTGTGGGAGTTACAGGTATAAAACAGTTGGGCTGAATCAAAGAAAACGACCTACAGGACTGTGCAGTAAACGTCCAGCAATGTGTAAATACAGAGTGAAATCAGTATGTTTCTGTTTTAAGTTTGTAAATGACGCAGGGAAATAAGGTCGCATTCGCTGACAACACAAAAGGTGATCAACTGTTATAAAATCACCACAGATACATTTGATGGTTTTACTAAATTTAGTTCGAAGTGAATTGAGAGTTAATCTGTAAGCTAAAGTTATCTCTTGTCTTGTAAAACCCTGGTAATTTACCGAGAAGGGGCGAAGGTCACATTGCGCTTTTACTTTGTTTTCTAATATAGCATTCATTTCATGTTCAGAGAGTGGTAAATCAAGTTTAGTACTGCCAACCCTATTCATTGCTGCATTTTTTGCTATTCTGTCGACCCGATCGTTAAAAAGGATACCAAAGTGTGATGGGATCCAACAAAAAGTAACCTGTGTATTATTTGTTATTAAACAATGAATTAGAAATTTTATCTCAAATATTAACGAACTATTTACTTTATGTTCGCAACATTTTAAGGATTGTAATGCAGATTTCGATTCTACACATAATAGGATACTAAACAAAGTTATGGGTAGATCTACTATATATTTCAGTGCCATTAGGATGGCAACTAATTCAGAAGTGAAGATTGAATGTCCCTGTCCTAAAGAGTAAGCCTTTTCTACTTTAAATTTAGGAATTAGAAAGCCAGCGCCTGCATTACCATCATCTAGAACAGAGCCATCTGTAAAGATTTTTAAGTAATGTGAATATTTTTTGTGTAGATGTGACAGAACATCAATTGCTAACAAGTGTGGATTAATATCTTTTGTCAGGTCAGTATCAGTGTAGTTGATATCAAAAATAGCATTGGACAGTTCCCAGGGGGGTAGAGGACAACATATCATTTTATGTGAAACTTTGTAAGGTAATACGTGAGAAAGTTTGAAGAGCTCATTTGTGTAAGTGGATATTGTTTCTTGTGACTTTATTGTTCTTGCTCTCTTGGGGAAATGGATGTCGGACCGAATTTTAAGTTCCGTACTGGCATAATTAGCTACTGCATTTGCTCTAACTATATATTTAGCAAGTGATAACTTCCTCCAATCTTCCAAGGGAAGGATGCCGGCTGTTTTATATACTTCTTGTGTTTTTGTATACACCGGTACCCCAAGAGCACATTTAATAGCTTTACTATCTAAGCTTTGAAGTTTTTTCAAATAGCATTTTGGAGCTGAAAAATAGACCTCTTGACCATAAGCCAACTTAGATCTGACTAAAGCTGTGACAAGATGTAACAACGTTTTAGTGTCCTGTCCCCAGGACTGTTTACTAATAATTCTTATTAAATTATAGCTTTTCATAGCTTTACATAACAAGGCATCAATATGTTCTTTCCACTGTAAACTAGAAGTCAATTGTACTCCCAGAAATTTCACGTGAGTAGTATATTTCAGTTCCTCATCACCAATTTTAAACAACGGTACTTCTTTCGGACTGAGACCATTATTAAAAAGCATCATGTGTGTTTTTTCATTGGATATTTCCAGACCGTTAACTGTCAAGTAAGTGGAAATATTATTAATTTCATGTTGATAGACCTTTTTAAAGTATTTTATTTCTCTCAAGGAAGTCTTCCTTTTTAACGAAACATTCATCCAGATCGCTATATCATCAGCGTACTGAGCAACGTTTACATTGTTTGAGACTTGAGTTGGTAGGTCATAGATCAAAATATTAAATAATAGAGGAGATATTACGGAACCCTGAGGAATTCCCATGTTTACAGATCGTTTTTCAGAGTATGTATTACCTATTTTAGCGACTATACTTCGGTCATTTATAAATGTTTTGATAAAATTATAAAGATTACCGTTGAGACCAATATGTTTAAATTTCAACAAGTCTCGCATGCCAGACTTGATCGTATGCTTTTTTAAGATCAAAGAAGGTAGCTAAGACATTTTTCCTTTTAGCAAACTGATTTTTTATTTGAGTTGTTAACTTAACTAAATGGTCTGATGTTGATCTACCTTTTCGAAACCCAGATTGATTGATAGGTATTATATTATTTTTCTCACAAAAATAACTCAGTCTATTCACTATAATTTTTTCCATTAGTTTTGAAACATGGGATGTAAGCGAGATAGGTCTGTAACTACCTGGATCTGAAAGGGGTTTATTAGCTTTTGGTATTGGTAACACAATCGAAGTCTTCCAAATGTCAGGTAAGCTACCACTTTCCCGGCATTTTAGTATGATATTGTGTAAGTATTCAATCCATTTCTCTGGTAAATGATTTGAAAGGGTATATGAAACGCCATCCAGTCCTACAGCCGATTTTTTGTTGTTCAACGAGAGAAGGGCATCTTTAAGTTCTTTTAATGTAATTTTTGAATTTATGTACATGTGACTATCAGGGGCAGGATCTGAGTATGCGACGGCCTCTTCAATTTTCCGTCTTTCCTCCCTTAATGGAGTAGACAAGCTACTGGAATTACTTGTTCTTGAAAAGAACTACAAATTCTTCAGCTTTCTCAGATGACGAAGGAAAGTCTTTATCTTTAATCTTAAGAGGAAATTGTGGTAAATCAAAACCATTTTTCATTTCTTTGACCTTATTCCAAATTTTAGGAAGATCTTTAGGCCCGGAAATTTGTTCAGAGCAAAAATCTGACCAATAGCGCTTTTTGGCTTGGGCTATAACTTTGTTTGAGTGAATCTTAGCCATTTTCATATTGTAATGGTCTTCTGGAGATTTAGTTTTTAAATAGAGTTTATACATTTTCTTTTTTTCATTCTTTGCTTCTTCACATAATTGATTCCACCAACTATTTCCAACATGAGTACCTTTGTTTACATTTTTCCTTTTTGGAATGGAATTGTTTGCTGCCTCATGTAGCGCATCGGTGAAATGGGAATACATATCATTAATATTGACGCATTCATTAAACGTGCAATCTTTTCCCATTAAAATCTTCCGGTATTTTACCCAGTTAGCACGTTTGTACATATATCGAGGTATAACGTCGTCTTGTTCTCGTGTGTTATCAAACGGTTCATTTATAACTGTAACAATTGGCAGGTGATCACTTCCGAGGGAGTCAGATGTAACATCCCACATGCTATTAATGACAAGGTCAGGTGATAACAAAGTTAGGTCAATAGCAGAAACCTTATGTTATAATAATAATAATAATAATATATTTTATTTATATAGCGCAAAATCTTGATAAAATCAAATCTAAGCGCTGAGCGTATACATGCATACATACCTACATACATATGAGCGTATACATGCATACATACATGCTTACATACTTACATACATAAATCTAAGCTGAGCGTATACATGCATACATACATACATACATAAATCTAAGCGTATACATACATACATACATACATACATACGTACGCACATGCATACATAATAATTACAATATTTATATAGCGCAAATCTCGACAAAATCAAATCCAAGCGCCGAAAAGACACACACGCACACACGCACGCACGCACACACACGCACACCACACACACACACACACACACACACACACACACACACACACACACACACACACACACACACACACACACACACACACACACACATGCATGGCCACAAATGGGGAGGAAAGAATAAAAGCAATAAAAGCAAGAATAAAACCAATGGAAAACCACAGAGAGCACATCATATACAATTATATATTAAAACAAAGTGATTCCCCTCCGAGCGGAGACAGGCTGCAGAGGGGGGTTGAGTGAGGTTAGGATTTTATGCAGAGGAGAAAAGGTGAGTTTTGAGAGCGGACTTGAAGGAGGCAAAAGTAGGTTGCTGACGGACTGAGAGAGGAAGTTTGTTCCAGGAGAGTGGACCAGAAACAGAGAAGGCTCGTGGACCATAGGTATTGAGCTTAGTGCGTGGAAAGCGAAAAGTCAGAGGATCGGAGGCAGAGCGGAGGGTACGTGAGGGAACATAGATCTCAAGTAGGCTTGACAGGTAATCGGGGGCTGCGTTATTGAGGCTTTTGTAGCACATGGTGTCTAGTTTGTACTGTATGCGCTTTGATACAGGGAGCCAGTGAAGTTGTGCCAGGAGAGGAGATATGTGGTCAGCTTTTTTCTTTTTGAGTACAAGGCGTACAGCATTGTTTTGAATGCGCTGTAGGATGTGAATGGTGGAGGCAGGAAGACCAGACAGGAGTGAATTGCAATAGTCAATGCGAGACATTATGAAGGAGAGAACGAGTTTTGCAGTTGTTTCAACAGAGAGATACTTCCTGATCAGCCTTATACGATGGAGATGATAGTAGCAAGATCTGGCAGTTTGAGAAACAAAGTTGTTCATGGACAGGGTAGAGTCAATGCAGACACCAAGGTTTTTAGCTGAATCAGAAATTGGGACTGATGTGTTACATAATGGGAGAGAAAGAGGAGGCAGCTGGGAAAGTTTCTGACGGGTGCCAATGAGGATAGCTTCTGTCTTGTCGTCATTAAGCTGAAGTCTATTGTGTGTCATCCAGTTCTTAATATCCGAGTAACACTCAGTGGTGCGAGTCAACAGGCGCTGTATATTATCAGGTGAGTCACTATCTTGAAGTTGGGTGTCATCAGCATAGAAGTGGTGTTTTATAGAGTGGGAGTTGATGATGGTGGACAGGGGGGAGGTATAAAGAGTGAAAAGAACAGGGCCAAGGACAGATCCTTGTGGAACACCACAGGTCAGGTATGCAGGTTGAGAGTAAGTGCCATTGATGAGAACAGTTTGTTTTCTGTTTGATAAATACGAAGTGAAAAAGGAGAGAGCAATGTCAGAGATGCCAAAAGTATGATGAAGTATAGAAAGGAGAATACCATGGTCAATGGTATCGAAGGCTGCAGACAGATCAAGGAGTGTGAGGAGAGAGACTTTGCCAGTATCACTTGCAAGGAGGAGATTGTTGAGAATGTGTAGTAGGGCAGTTTCAGTGCTATGGCACTGGCGGTAGGCTGACTGGAAAGGATTGAGGAGATTGTTGGCAGACAGGTGAGAGTTCAGCTGGTTGAGGACGACATTTTCAAGGAGTTTTGACAAGAAAGAGAGATTGGAGATAGGCCTGTAATTTTTCAGTTCATTTGGGTCTAAATTGTGTTTCTTGAGGAGAGGGTGAACAATAGCAGACTTGAAAGAATCTGGGACAGTTCCAGTTTGAAAAGAAGTGTTGATGATGTCAGTGATGAATGGGAGGAGAGTAGGGAGACAATCGGAGTAGAGAGAACCTGGAAGAGGATCCAGTTCGCAGGTTTTGAACGACATGGATCTGATTGTGTTGAAAATTTCTTCTTGTGAGACTGGGGTAAAAGTAGTGAGAGGTGTGCCAGAGAAGGAAGGGTCAGGTGGGCATGGTTGACAGGGTGTCCTGTCAAGCCTGTCACGAAGAGTTTGTATTTTGGTGGTGAAATACTTAGAGAATACAGATGGGAGTTCTTCATTTGTATGTTTTGTTGGGAGAGGTAAGTCTTTTCGTGTGCCAAGGAGATGATTCATGGTTGTAAAGAGTTCTTTTGAAGAAGAGGCATTCAGGATTTTGGTTTGGAAATAGCTTGTTTTTGCAGATGCAATGAGGGTGGATACTTTTGTTTTAGAGACTTGGAAAAGTTGCCTGTGTACAGTGAGTTTGGATTTGCGCCAGCGGCGCTCTGCTCTGCGGCGGGCACGTTTTGCACAGGCAATCTCATGAGTGAGCCAGGGGGTAGGGGGGCGGTCAGGTAAAAGACGGGTTGTGGCTGGAGCATGAGTGTCCAGAAGATGGTGGAGAGTAGTATAGAATTCATCGGCAAGGTTATGTGACTTTTCAGAAAGGAGACGGGAGGCATCAGATGAAAATGTGGAGAGGTCGATAGATTTGAGATTGCGTCGAGTCACTGTGCGCGTGGTACGGGAAGGAGGAGAAATGTCAAGAGAACAGAGAATTGCAGAGTGGTCAGATGGAAGGGCTGAAGTTAGACGGGTAGAAAGAACTAAGCAGTTGTTAGTAGCTGAATTGTGGTGATCACGAGAAATGATCCAGTCAAGAATGTGACCTTTTTGATGGGTTGGTTCAGAAATGTGTTGAGTCATATTGTGATTGGACAGAGAGTTGATGATATGTCTTGTGTCATAACGGTGAGTGTTGTCATAGTGGACATTGATGTCACCTAGAATGATGAGATTTCCAGGTAAGAGGCAGTAGTGGTCAAGCAGTTGGTCAAAGTCAGAGAGAAACGTGGATGTGGTGAGTTTGTTGGCAGAGCTAGGTGGAGGTCGATAGACACAGGAGAAGGTGATGGGGTGAGGGGTGGATTGGAAGGATACTTCAACGTGCTCGAAAGAAGGATGGGAGAAAGGCAGAGACTGCGAGAAAGATAGGCGGGAATGGAGTGAGTCGTTGTAGAGGATGGCGATACCGCCACCTCGAGATGAGCGATGGAAAGAAGCAAGCCTGTAACCACTCGGAGTGAGGCTAGCATGTATAGGTTCATGACCAAGGGGGTTAAGCCATGTCTCTGTGATAAAAGCAATGTCAACGTGCTCATCAGCGATAAAATCGGCAATGACCTCGGCTTTGCCATCTTTGCATATTGATTGAGCGTTAAAAAGGCATAGTTTAAGTCCACCACAGTCACATGGCGGCGGCCGAGGTGGCGAAGAAGGCGGCACCGACGGGACAAAAGACGAAGGCGACACCAGCGGGGCAGAAGACGAAGGCAGCAACGACGGAACAGAAGAAGAAGACAAAGGTAGCACCGGCGGGACAGAAGACGAGGGCAGCGCCGGCGGGACAGAAGACGAAGGCAGCACCGGCGGGACAGAAGGCGAAGGCGGCACCACCAGGACAGAAGGCGAAGGCGAAGATGGCAGAGGAGGAGACAAAGCCCGCAGCAGCGAGGTCGAAGGCAGGGGCAGTGGAGGAGACGAAGAAGCAGAAAAAGAAAAGTGGCGTCGGGCTGGCACAGCAAGAGGCAGGTTGTGCCAAAGTCGGTGGAGACGTCCACCACGACAGGATCGCGCAGTGCGGGGCTTGCTACACAGCCCCAATGTACGTATGCGCTGGTAGACGCCTCCACCGAGGTAGCATTTGCTGTGTTTAAAAAGTGTCAGTCCAATTTGTTTAAGGACGGACGGATCCATAATTGAGAGCCAGTCAGGAGAGGATGATGTTTGCAGAGAACAACGAAGGTTTGGGAGCTGTAGCGTTGGGCGAACACAGTAGGCTAAAATGTTAACACAGTTCACAGGTTAAATGTCCGACCTGAACGGCAGAATTAAAATGACGAAAAGTAGGCATACGAAACTCTAAAATCAGATTATCCGGTAAAATATTCAAAATTTAAAAAAAATATTTACATCACCATTTGTCGGGACCCAAGAGGAATAAACTGATATAAAATTCAATGTACAAAAACAGATAGAACCACGATAAAATCACTGTAAAATACCACTTTTGCTGCCTGCTGGCGCAACATCTACTCAAAACACACTTTGAGGATTATCCGGAATTCTAGTTGTTCTACCGTCATTTAACAAGACTAATCCGGAGTCAATGACATTTTCTACAAAACGATTGTTAGATACATAGTGACAGTCCTTATCCCAAAATGGAGAATGGGCATTAAAATCCCCCGTGATCAACCACTTCGCATTGTTGTCTAAAGTCCGTAGCCAGTCACTATTTTCACTATTAGGCCCACGTGGATAATACACAGAAAGTATGTTTATAGATGACACAGAGTTAATCTTCACTTTCACAGCTACGCAATAAACACCGTCAGTGCCCTTTGGCACAGGAGTCGGAATGATCTTATAATCCACGTCTTTGCGTACATAAACGGCTGCATAAATCTTTGAGTTATTGTCACAGACGTGTGTCACTAGAGGAAAGTGATAATCTTCTAACTTAGGTAATTTACAATTTGCCACATTCAGTGACTGTAAGGCAACAATATGATGCTTATTTACAGATAAATATTGTTGAAGATGAGGATGATTAATATTCACTGATCGACTGTTCCATTGAAGAACAGAAAAACCAGTGTTATGTTGATTTTTGACTTGCATAATTACCCAAAACCAATAGTAGATAATTACATATATGAAGAAACAAAACAAAAATTAAACGAAAATAAAATCAAGATGAAGATAACTTTGGCGAAAGGAAACACACCTATGAACACCTAGCCTATAGTATAAGCGACAGTAAAAACCAATAGAAGAAAGTCGCTACTATATGCAGGTTGACGCTAGTGCATTCACTGCTTAAATACAGGATCACCAATCACAAAAATCTCTCAATGGATGGAAATAATTATGATTATAGGTGGTGAACGCGTAGTTTTGAGACTTCCTGCTTGGATGACGAGGTTTCCGCTTTTGTGACTCCCAGAGGACATTGTTGACATGTCTGCCAATGTTCCTGGCAAGGATGGAAGAGCCATGTCGATTGGTATGTACAGTGTCCTTGAAAGTAGGGTTGAATTTGGACTTCAAATTTCCATGATCCAAGTGCGTGCGTGCGTGTGCGTGTGTGTGCTTGTGTGTGCGTGTGTGTGTGTTTGCGCTTCAGTGAGCGAGATGATCGACAACCCACAGCAATGCAAGGGAAAGAATTAGCAGTAATTAACGAGACATCATTTAAAGTCCTTCCCCTTCCTTCCATTTTTGTAGCGATTTTACAACCCGGGCGGTGCAACTATTCTTTATAGAGTTCTCTCTTAACTCAGCATCCAGTTCACGTTTGTTTGAACTATACAGAAAAAGTGTGTGTGTGTGTGTGTGTGTGTGTGTGTGTGTGTGTGTGTGTGTGTGTGTGTGTGTGTGTGTGTGGTGTGTGTGTGTGTGTGTGGTGTGTGTGAATGTGTGTGTGTGTGTGTGTGTGTGTATGTGTGTGTGTGTGGTTGTGTGATTGTGTGTGATTGTTGTTGTTGTTGTTGTTGTTGTTGTTGTGTGTGTGTGTGTGAAAGAACGAGAGAGAGAGAGGGGGGAGGAGAGAGGAAATCAGAAGCTGATAAAGTCTAACTGATTGTTTGGACCCACAGTATAACTCCCATTATACAATGAATTCAAATAGAGGGATAGACTCACAACCCCTTGCTGAAAATGTAGGTCTATGTCTTAACCCGTTTGTTTGTGGTGAATATCAAACTGGGCCAATCATGATCTTTCAAGTTCATGGACAAATGTGCACAAGACATCATGTGATAGCTGACTCAAGTTCAGATAAATGAATGTCGGCCTACGAGCATGGACATATGAAGAGATAAAAATTATATACGAGATATTTTACGCGACCCGTGACTTTACACCCTTTATTCTCAGCACCTGTAGTGTGTGGTGTTCTAGTGGGATCAAACTGCAATACTAAGAAACGACTGTGTCCATTAACAGGCCTTTCTTAACTGTTGTTTCTGCCCTTGACTCAGTCATCGTGACTAAACGGTTAGCACAACGGCCTAATGACTTAAGACATCGTGGGTTCGATTCTCCCCCCTCCCCCCTCAGTGCAATAAATTATTGTGGGAGTTTGTGGCTCCCACCGGCTTTTACCGTATACCCAGAATTGAACATGCTGGGGCTAAGTTGGGAAGAATCACAGCACAGTCGAGTCTTATCCTCCTTCTGGATGCGTCATTGAAAGTGTCGCTCAAATTTCATGACCAGCTCTGCAGGTGTCTGCATCTCTTGGGCTTGACTGACAGCAGGATATATAACTAAAGGAAGCGCAGGGAACATCCTTGTAGTCTCGTTCCGAAATGGCACTCCATAGCATCATCACTATCATCCCCATTTTCAATCGCCACGGCATTATTTAAAAATTGTCCCGTATTCACTGTCCCTTCAGGCCCTGTTACCATGGTGACCACAGTTTCTGTGGGTTTAGAGGTGTGTTGGGGACCAAACATGCAGTGAATGGAGTGAGATAGTGGAACAGACACAAAGCAAAGGATGGGGATAGAATTATATAACAAAACAAACCAAAAACCAGAACCGAACCAAACCAACCAACCAACCCACCAACCAACCAACCAACCAAACAAAGCACACGCACATATGTGTAATTAAAAAAAAAAGCAAAAGCAATCAACAAGAACAATAAAAACAAGAACCCTCTCGCCGTCAAATTTTCTAAAAAATATATTTAATCGCGTAAACCAGTGAACGACTAATCATGAACTACATTTTCCAGGTTGAACCAGACAGAAAGAAAAGAAGAAGAAGAAGAAGAAGAAGAAGAAGAAGAAGAAGAAGAAGAAGAAGAAGAAAACTGATTGAAAGTATTTTGATCTTTGTCTCAACGTACTGCAACCGTTCACAGCCCTGGTGAGGGTTCTTGTGGTCAATAAATAACTATTGAGTGTCGAAAAATCCACGTACACACACACACACACACACACACACACACACACACACACACACACTCACTCACTCACTGACACGTGCGCGCGCGTACACACATACACACACACATACACACACACACACACACACACACACCACACACACACACACCACACACACACACCACACATGCAGACTCACACAAAACAAGATGGTTAAGCCATACTAAAAATCTCCATCTCTTAATAGGCCTACATGGCGATCTTGCACCACACCGGAAAATGCAGCTTGAGGAATCATCACATGAAATAAAACTTGACGTGAAGCGAAGACATGGTAGACTGTCACAACAGTGAAAACAGAACTTAGTAAATGTATGAATCCTAGCTCTGAGAAAGTTCTGTTTTAAGGTACTTTTTTGGTCTGTGTGACCTTGACTTCGGTGCCATGACCTCCAATACTGTGCACTCTCGACTTTTCTGCGGACTGCATCTCTGACTCAAATTTAGTGAAGATTCATGCAGAAACATGTGAAAACAAATCTCGCTAACACATTCTTGTCTCACTCAGACAGCCAATCAGACATATCTAAAGACAGAAACACAGACACATACCTCTTTCTGGTCGGTATAAAACAACCCCTCCCCACCTACCCCAATGGAGATTGATAGGGAAACAAGTTTTGCGAAAGCGCTGGTCGTTCTGGTATGCAGAAAAAAGAAGCAGTCAGACGTACCTGCCACTTTTAGAAATGAAAACGGCATTGACAAGCACGACAGTCAAGTGATTAACCCTTGGACATCCAATTGGAAGACATGGGTTCGATCCTGTCTGGGTAGCTTATGTCTTAACCAGCTTGTTCATGGTGAACATCAAACAGGGTCAATCATAATCTTTCAAGTTCATGGACAAATGTGCACACGTGTTTCTGCATGGATCTTCACTAAATTTGAGTCAGAGATGCAGTCCGTAGAAGTGTCGAGAGTGCCCGGTATTGGAAGTCATGGTGGGTAAAGAACAGGGATTTACCCAGTCTCTAAGGTCAACATGTATCAATATGCGGTCTTGTGTGTGTTGGAAGTCATGGTGGGTAAAGAACAGGGATTTACCCAGTCTCTAAGGTCAACATGTATCAATATGCGGTCTTGTTAGTGCTAAACCCATTTCGTGTGTATATGCACGCAGAAACATCAAATAGGCACGTTAAAGATTCTGTACGTCATGTCAGTGTCCGGTGACTTATAGAAATACGAATCCCCACTCCGAAACAAACAAACAAACAAACAAACAAACAAATGCACGCCCACAAAAGATGGAGTATGCAGACCACGCAGCAACATACACCCTGCACAGTGTGGGCAAAAAACAACGTGTATGCGGAATCCAAGAAAAAATAAAAACGCTGTAAAAGAAATGAAAGGGACCTACAAAACCTTGTGAATATAATAGAAATAGAATGCTAAAATACAGGGCAGGAGCTAAATAGCAAGAAGACTGAAGTCATTTATCAGTAAAAACAACAACAACAACAACAAACAAAAAAAAGACAAACAAAAAAACAAAAAAAACTGAAATCCCCTAATGCAAAATAACAGCAAATGGCACAACTTTGAGACAGGTTGATAAGTTTAAATATCTGGGAACGGTCATCTCACCAGAGGGAAGATGCACATCAGAAATAGCCAGCAGAATCGGCCAAGCTAAAACAGATTCAAGAAGACGAAAAGCGATCTTACCAAAGAATGCTTATGAATTAACATCAGGAAGAGGGTTCTCGAGTGTAATATAGAACCGATGCTCTCCGTTGGGGTAGGTGGGGAGGGGTTGTTTTATACCGACCAGAAAGAGGTATGTGTCTGTGTTTCTGTCTTTAGATATGTCTGATTGGCTGTCTGAGTGAGACAAGAATGTGTTAGCGAGATTTGTTTTCACATGTTTCTGCATGAATCTTCACTAAATTTGAGTCAGAGATGCAGTCCGCAGAAAAGTCGAGAGTGCACAGTATTGGAGATCATGGCACCGAAGTCAAGGTCACACAGACCAAAAAGTACCTTAAAACAGAACTTTCTCAGAGAGGATTCATACATTTACTAAGTTCTGTTTTCACTGTTGTGACAGTCACCATGTCTTCGCTTCACGTCAAGTTTTATTTCATGTGATGATTCCTCAAGCTGCATTTTCCGGTGTGGTGCAAGATCGCCATGTAGGCCTATTAAAAGATGGAGATTTTTAGTATGGCTTAACCATCTTGTTTTGTGTGAGTCTGCATTTGTATTGTGTGTGTGTGTGTGTGTGTGTGTGTGTGTGTGTGTGTGTGTATGTGTGTACGCGCGCGCACGTGTCAGTGAGTGTGTGTGTGTTGGTGTGTTGTGTGTACGTGGATTTTTCGAAAACAACCGCATATGAATAAGGTCTCTAAAGCAACGCAGAAGATGGGAAAAAAGAAAACAGGAGGAGGGAGAGAGAGAGAGAGAGAGAGAGAGAGAGAGAGAGAGAGAGAGAGAGAGACAGAGACAGAGACAGAGACAGAGAGACAGAGAGAGACAGAGAGACAGACAGGCAGACAGAAGAGAGACAGAGAGAGAGAGAGAGACAGACAGACAGACAGATATACAGAGAGAGAGAGACAGACAGACAGATAGAACGACAGACAGAGAAAGACAGACAGACAGACAGACTGAGACAGACAGTGAGAGAGAGAAAGACAGAGAGACAGACAGAGAGAGAGAGAGAGAGAGAGAGAGAGAGAGAGAAAGAGAGAAAGAGAGACAGAGAGAGACACACATACACATACAGAGACACAGAGAGACAGAGAGAGAGAACATCGTAGCAAAGCACGACGCTGATGGTTGGCATTCCCTGTAAGCTCCCACCCTTCATTCTGACTGCACAAATTCAAAGTGGACCATGATACTTGTGCGTGCTGCCTCCAATCAGTCAGGCTGTCAGTGGGTAGCCTACTCAACAGATCTTGTTCACAACTGGAAAGGCAAAGCAGCAAAGGATCGTGTGTGCAATATAAGATATCTGTGGTTCAACCCTCCCTCGACTCTTGGTGAGCCATTGTGGAATCTTCGTTGTCATTCCCGAACTACCGTGATTTTAGGGCTATGAGACAACCTTTTCAGTAGTTGTTCTTTTATTATTTTTCATTTTAACTCATTACATGTGACTTAACCCCTATCGGGCGTGTAATTATCAAGCAGACGAGACTATGATACCCCATTTGTTGAACTAGATCTGTCTGGATGGTTTCTGAGATACATGTAAGTCCTTGCCTCAGTTCATGATATCAGCAGTTATCAGGTATGTGCCGTGGTGACATTAGTTATCTCACAGCCGACATTATAATCAGCATGACGGGGCAGGATGGTCGAATGGTCTGGACTCTGGGTCTTCCAACTGGATGGTCATTCCAGCTGTTTACCCACCGACCACTTGGTGGGTAAACGTTGGAGATTTTTCAGAGTTCCCCAGGCGACATAAGCACCAACCTGCTGTAGTGCCTGACCACCAATCGTGTCTGTGTACACGCACACAAAACGTCAAATAGATACGTCAAAGACCCTGTAAACCATGTCACAGTGTTCGGTGGTTTATGGAAACAAAAAAACACGCAACATGCACACCCCCGAAAACGAAGCAGGATTGCTTTAAAAGCAGGATTTAAAAAACAACAACAACAAACAAACAAAATGTGGGGTGGGGATGGGGGGGTGGGGGGTGGGGTGGGGGCGTTCATATCAAAGCTAACATGTCTCTTCGAGTGCACGTAATAATCTATTATATTCACAAGATCCTGTAGATCTGTTTTATTTTCTGCAATTACAACGGTTTCATCTGCACAATGAAGATTGTTTATCATTGTTCCTTCAACTTTCATCCATTTATCTAAGTTTCTCATGATGGTTTCACTGAAGAGTGAAAACAAATCTGGTGACAGAACACATCCCTGCCTGACCCATCTTTAGATGTTATGAAAAGAGCTTATATCATTTTCTGCTTTCAGTGCTGCTGTTTGTTCCCAATACATATTCCTTATCAGTTTTAGATCTTTTCCATCAATATTTTCCAGTTGGTTGATCAGTTCTTGAGTTCTTCGTGTCTTACTCAAACAAAAGTCTTTGTATAATCAACAAAACATAAACATAAATCCTTATTCAACTCAACTGATCTTTGTATGAGAGTTCTTAGAATATATATGACATTGATAGTCCCTTTCCATTCAACAAATCTACACTGTTCCTCTGCTATTTCTGGTTTGATTTTCATCATCATGACTATTCTTAATGGAATATTTGTCTCATGGCTCATCAAGATAATTGTGCGATTTAGTTCACATTCCAAAGCCCCTGCTTTTCTTTGGAAGTGCGATGAAAATTGATATTAACACGCCTTTAGGGATTTTCCAGGTATAATAAAGTTCATTTAAGAGGACCGTTATTTTTTTCAATACCAAATTCATCTAGAGTCTCAATCATTTCTATAGTAATATCAGCTGGTCCTGGGGCTTTTCCCTGTTTCATCTTCTTTATCGCTGCTCTAACTTCATCTTTCATTATTTGTGGTCCTTCAACGTTCTTTCTTACGTGTGCCTCCTTTCTGTCATCGTCAAAAAGGCCTCCAATGCACTCTCCCCATCTATCTAATATTTTGTCTTTTTCCATATCAATCGTACCAGCTTTTCATTTTAAGTAACCAGTTGATGTGTACGTCTCTTTTCTACGGGTGATTTCTTCAAAATTTCTATATGTAAACTTAGGGTCTGTTTTGAGTTGGCCAACTCTTTTATTTCTTTAAACCTTGTTTCTATCCAAGCTTCCTTAGCTTCATTTCACTTATTCCTGATTTCATTATCTATCTTTCTGTATTCTTTCTCTTTTTCCTTTACTCCTTCGTTCATCCACCAAGCCTAAAATTCATTTTGTCGTCTAGTTCTTCTTTGCTTTTCTTTCACCTCCAGGGATTTCTTCACAAGCTATTTATCGAGTTTTTCAACTTTGTCCATTGTTCCTCACTGTCCCCAATGTATTCCAGAGCATTGGATTTGTTGTTCAACATATGTTCTAGGTTTTGTTCGAGTTCATTTAACTGTTTTTAAGAGTGCAAGATTTATTTTGATGTTATTTTTGATGAATTTTCTTCTCTTTAGTTTCAGCCTGAATTTTCCCATTACAAGATTGTGGTCACTGTTGCAGTCTTCACCTGGTATTCTTTTGTTTTTGCTATCAGTAAAGAATTCCTAAACATCTTCTTTATTAGGATGTAATCAATTTTGCTTTCTTGTGCAGTCTTCTAGTTTCATCCATGTCCATTTTCTTCTGTTAGATTGCTCAAAGCAAGTGTTTCCTATTATGAATTCATTTACTTGTGCCTGCTCAACGAGTTTATCTCCCCTTTGATTTCGTGTGCCAAGACCAAGAGGTCCAACTATAGAGGGGGAGTAACATGGGAAAACAAAACCAGAAACAAACCAAAACAACACACAGAAACAAACAAACACAGAAACAAACAAACAAACAAACAAACAAACAAAGAAAGAGATGGTCATGCTTCGTCAAGGTGAATAATTTTTTCTTTGAATGCTTGTGTCATATATCTTTTGGCTCCCTAGCGAAATATTTTACTTCCAAATGAAATGACTCAGTGAGACAGTATTACATAAACCAGTCAAGCACAGCATAGAAATAATTGGTAGTTAAACGCACGAAAAACGAAACCACTATAAACATTCGATTTGGGGACACATAATGTTCAAAAACGCTGGCACACACACACACACACACATTGACTTAGACAGATAGTCAATGCAGGAAATACAGGCAGATCGGTCGAATATTCACATTTCAAAATCCTCTGGGGGGATTGATTGATTGATAAAGTTTAGTTTTTACATCAACACCCACTTCAAGTGATATGGCCGACGGGGATAACCATCCCAGGGAAGTGGGGACCTATCTAATCCTATGCTGACACCACAGAACAACAATAGATGCCAAGATGGGACAGCAGTATGGCCAGTTTTAATACAGCGCACCCCGAGATTCGAAGCCACAACCATTGGCATTGAATCCGACGCTCAAACCAACTGAGCTACTGAGGCCCGCCTCTGTGGGGTAAAAGGAGGTGAGGTGGGATAGAAAGAAAACCTGAAAAAAAATTTTCTTACTAAATGTCGCATAAAAAAAATCAGGTTGTTGAAAAATGTAGACTTTCGCATTATGAACTTTTTATTTTTGTTTTACGACTCTGTCAGCTGTCGCACAATATTACTTTTATATAAAACAGACAACAACTAAAACCCGGGTTAAAAAAAAGTTGAATAAAGATAAAGGGTTCAAGGTCCATTCATTTGCATGAACCCATTTGAACCGGCTGTAAAACAAACTTATCTCCCTTGCCAGGGAGATTTGCGATTATGCATTGTTTCGCTCGACGACTCCAAAGAAACAACTTACGAAGTGAGCTCTGGACAAAAGTTGACCGTGTACATGCGTGAGCATAAAAGCTGTGTTAAACTGTAAACTCACATGTAAAAACATTTTGCCACGTTTTTGCTGGTCGGAGGCTAGTTACTCTGCAAGATCAGAAATCAGCTGATTTCAGCTGTTTTTACGTCCTGTCCTTAGTCCTACTTATTAATTGTTCAGAGAAACAAGGCAGATATGGGGGCCTCAGACACAGAATTGTCGAATGGAACGATGAAATGTGCATCCTTAGCCGAATACGATGTGTCTACGTCTACTGTGGATGAAAAGATCGTGAAGCTGAGGGGAAAAGGGAACAATGTTTATCACGATGTGCAACTTGATCGGCTGCCAAATTACGGGGAGTTGAAACGTCAAGTAGACGAAGAACTTAGAAACATGTCGTGGTGGGAAGCGTACGGGATTGATAATGCAACTCATCTTTTTGGAGTCGTCGGGGCGGTGGCCAGCTATTTCATCATGAGTTCCAACTCGTGGCTTGTTTGTTGTTTTGGAATGTTCTTGCTCGGTTGTTGCCATTCCATTCTGTCACTCAAGGGAGGCCACCTTGCAGCGCACCGAGCAGCTGTGCAGTCAGTTCCCTTGAACCACCTT
Organism: Monoplex corrugatus; assembly: GCA_030674185.1. Taxonomy (NCBI): domain Eukaryota; kingdom Metazoa; phylum Mollusca; class Gastropoda; order Littorinimorpha; family Ranellidae; genus Monoplex; species Monoplex corrugatus. The sequence continues at coordinate 6,133,189 of CM060307.1, forward strand.
ATGTCATTTTTCTTCTCCGATATTTGTGGCACTTTCCCAGCGGATTCTTCATACACGATCCATATTAAAGAGCACCATGCGTACACCAACATCGTGGGCATCGGAGACTCCAGTACGTGGAGGGTTCCAGTCGTTCCGGCCTACCTGTACATGTTTGTCACTCCGCTTCTGATCCCAGTCATCACTCCTTTCGTTGCTGTGGCAACGCTTTGGGGACAGTGGCTCGCTCTCGCCCGTTTCCTTGTGTTGGCTTCATTCGGGTTCTCGGTCAACCTCTACCTCTTTGTGCATGTATCAGGCTTCTCTCTCCTCCAGTCTCTGGTCCTAACGTTTGTCAGTCGGGCAACGTTGTCCATCCCTTACATCCATGTCAACATTTTCCAGCACATTGGACTTCCCATGTTCACCCTAGAGGACCGACCGAAGAAGATCTACCAGATGTCCACAGGAGTCCTCAATCTGCCCCGTAATCCTATTCTTGACCACTGCTTTGGCCACAGTATTATCAGGTAATTGAACAGGAGAATTATGAATGAATAGATGAGTGAAGGATATTTCTGTCTGAATGAGTGAATAAGTGACTGAATTGATTAATGAATCAGTTTCAAAAAGAAAACAGTGATGATTGCTTTGTGTGTGTGTGTTTGTGTGTGTGCAGCAAACAAACAAACAAACAACCCAAAGAACACAAGTCTTTGTAGAGTTTCAACTTAAGGCAGTTTGGATAGTTCTTTTGTTAAAGCATTGGACTCAAGGTCTAATGTCTTAAATGTAATCCCACCCTGCAACTTAAAGTTGGCTTGTTTGCTGTCCATCTTAATCTTGTAAAGGCTCCAGTCATTCTAGTGGTGTCATTGTTTCATATTCTTGTCTTCCTTACTTCAAGATCTTGCCAGTGCATAGGGTTCGGGCAGGTTGAAGTAGTCTGCTGGCAGATTTGGGTGGAATACATATGGAATTGTCTGAGTGTGATGAATCTCTCTTAAGCAGACATCATCCTTCAAACTCTAAACTCCACCAGGAACCATTAAAAATGAAAGAAGCAATTTAGCTCTTAAACTGTAACAGCAGACACAAACAAGTATCATCCAATGCAGGCAAGCAGACATACAATGGAAACAGGAAAGGATGAAAATTGAATCAAAATGTATGTTTAATATAACAAGAAACAGGAAAAGAAGAAAATAGATCCAGAGTGTGTGTTTAATATAACAAGAAACAGGGGGAAAAAAAAGAAAAAGTCAGAATGCATATTCAATCTAACAAAACAAGACAGATGCAAACAATACTAAACAACAAATCCAAAACTTAATTAAAAATAGCAAAACTTCCCTGTTGTTTGATCAAGTGGGAGAAAATCAATATATAATGCATGTGTATGCGTACACACATACACACATGCATATATAAAACATCACTTATTCCATGACTGTTGACCTATTTTATTTATTTATTTATGTATTCATTTTAAAACTCATTGTACTTATTTCTACACACTTTTTAATCAGTTTATTGAATTTTTTCTTGTAACAGTAGGTAATTTTCTGGTTTCAGTGCTCATATTGAACATCACATGTTCCCACGCCTGTCAGACCAGCAATGCTTGAGGGTCAAGCCCTTGGTACGCAGCTTCCTCAGAGCCAACGGCATGGCCTACAATGAAGCTGACTACATGGAGCGTGTACATACCTTCCTGACCAAGTATCCCCACCTCATGGTTCTTGCTCCCCCAATCTCTCACTTTGTGGGCATCCAATGAAAACTGAAGCAGTGAGACAGAAAGGGAGGTGACATGTGAGGTGGTTTAATTAAACTGTTTAACTGGCATTGGTTGTGGGTTCTTTTACCCATCTGCCCCATACCAGTCTCCCATGAAATGTAAACAAACAAACAAACAAACAAAAAACCCACCCAACTAAAATGACAATTACCTATGCCTCGTTCTCTCCACTCCCCCCCCCCCCCCCACCCCTGTTTAGCTTGTCCCTCCTCATTTTTCCTTTCTGGCTTTGCTTTCTGCTTTTTCCTTTCTCCCTTACTTGTAAGTTGTGTGCCCCTTTCAGTCTACTTGTTGTCCCATTCCCATCTCCTTTGCTCATCTTCCCCTTCTTTATCTTCTTGTCTTCCCATTTTATCTCCTTTCTTGTTTTCCTTTTCTTATTTCCTTTACTTGTCTTCTGCTTCCAAACTCCTCTGCCTGTCTGTCCTTCCTGTCTCCTCTTCTTGTCTCTTTATGTGTCTACCATTCCTATCTCCTTACTTCCAGTCCTGTCTGCACCTTCCAAGTCTTTACTGTTTGTCTGCCATTTCCAAGTCCTTTATAGTTTGTCTGCCCGTCCAAGTTCTTTACTTGTTTGTCTCCTTTTCCAAGTCCTTTACTTGTCTGTCTTCCCTTCCAAGTCCTTTACTAGTTTGTCTGCACCTGCCAGTCCTTTATAGTTTATTAGTTTGTCTGCCCCTTCCAAGTCCTTTATTAGTTTGTCTGCCCCTTCCAAGTCCTTCGCTTGTTTGTCTGCACCTTCCAAGTCCTACTTGTTTGTCTGCTATTTCCAAGTCCTTTACTAGTTTATCTGCCCTTTCCAAGTCCTTTACTAGTTTGTCTGCCCCTTCCAAGTCCTTTACTAGTTTGCCTGCCTCTTCCAAGTCCTTTACTAGTTTGTCTGCCTCTTCCAAATCCTTTACTTGTCTGCTTCTTCTAAGGCCTTTACTTGTCTCCCCTTTCTAAATCCTTTGCTTTTCTGTCCCTTCCAAGTTCTTTGTCTGCCTCTTCCCATCTCCCATTCAAATACATAGTATACATAAACCCCATTAAAATATGTAATGAACATGAGTCATTCTACCAAACTAACAACAATTACTGAGATGTGCCCTTTCTTGGAGGTGCAGAATGGTGGGAAGACAGATTTGAAGATTGGGTCAAGATTTGGCATTTTTTATACGAAACTGTGTCAAAGATGTTTTGGTTGTATATATTTTTCTAATATCAAATTAGCATCAGTATGGCCTTGACCCAGAGGATGGTTACAGTGACTACAAATGGGAAATTGTTTGTTTAGGATTTCTGAAAGTATGTTACATCAAATGTTAACAGAAATAACAACATCACAACAACAACAACAACGTCAAAAAAGACTAGATTTGCTTGGTAGTTTTGATTGTATAAAATGATGGGAAGGGGAACTGGGGGAATATCGAGTAGGTTTGGTGGTGTTTTTAACCCTTTGACTCCCGCACCTTGTCCACCAACATTCTGCATTGTCAACCATGCTAACAAAACAAAACTTAACCCTTTGACTCCCGCCCCTGTCCACCAGCATCCTGCATTGTCAACCATGCTAGCAAAACAAAAACTTAACCCTTTGACTACCTCATCCTATCCACCAACTTCCTGTAGGAAGCTGGTGGATAGGATGAGATAGTCAAAGGGTTAACTTTTTGCATTCGATGGATAGGGTACGGGAGGCAGAGGTTAAGTTCACATTATTGCTTGTGTGCATGTGAAAATCAAGAGGGGATTTTTAGCAGCTTTTTGTTTTCGCTACTCCTACACCGCTACTGTGTTTTGAGATCACCGTGGGACATTTTCACAATACCATGATGATGAGAATGGGCACAGTAGTGATGATACCATGGTGTTCCGATTTGGATGAGACTGTGTGACAGGGCTGTCTTCTGCAATTCTTTCATGATATATCCAGGAGTCAATCAGCCCAAGAGATCTATGTAAACACCTTGTGTTGGTCGGGAAATTTGAACAATACCCTCATTAATGTGTCTTTAAAGCTGATGAGACTCGACTGTTGTAGTGCCAATCTTCCCACAAGCCCAAATGACGCAGGCTAAAAGCATGTTGAAGCCCTAAAAACAGCAAAAAACCAAAACAATCTTTTTAGTAACCCCGTAAAGCTTAACCACCATGGTTTTGAGCCGTTTTTTTTTCTTTACCAAACTTTATTTTTGTGTATGGGTATTATTATTGAATATTACTATAATTATATGCATTACTATCATGGCTCAAGACAATCATCACTTTCATGACTCTGCTGCTTAAGCATTAATCACAAGAGAAGTATGGTTTTGGAGGATAGTATGTATAAATATACAGACACCACACACTTAATGTGACAGTATGTGTATATAAATATACAGACACCACACATTTAAATGTGCACACACACATACACACATGCATGCATGCACACACACAACACACACACACACACACACACACACACACACACACACACACACACACACACACCACACACACACACACACATCCACACAACACCACACCACACCACACCACACCACACCACAACCACACCACACCACAGACACAGATGAAAAGAGAGGCAAGTGCACATGTAAACATGGATGCACACTTGCATGCTTGCATGCACATGCACAGCACAACACACAGACACACACACCACACACACACAACACACACACACACACACACACACACACACACACACACACACACACACACACACACACACACACACACTGTCTCTCTCTCTCTCTTTCTCAAACTTTTCTTTTTTTTTCTCTAGGTAATATTGAATGCCAAATGAAGCTCATGTACATAAAATCTGTTAATTACTAATTAGTGAATCCAGTATTTCAGTTTGAATTTCAAACAGCTGGTTTGTCATTTTAAGATGAAAAACCAAGGTCGCCTTCTTAAATTTTGTCTTTCTTTATGCATGCTCACTTTGTTATTGTAATATTGTAACATAAAGACTGTTGATGAATATATCTACCATAAAGACTGTGATAATGAATATATCTACCATAAAGACTGTGTTAATGAATTATCTTCCAGTAGGAAGTTTGAAGTTGGGAGGGAGGTGAGGATACTGGCATTAGCTGGATTTTAAGCCCAGGAGTAAGTTCAAAGTTCAGCGATTTGGTCATCCTGATTGTTCAGTTTTGTTACAGTTGGCTACCTAGGAAGTGCAAAATATGCTGAATTGTATTGAATGAAACCTGTTGACACTAAAACTTGTTTATGTATACTGTTACACAGTTGCTCTTATTTAACTGATTAAAACAACCAAAGTGTGTGTGATTGCACAGTTTTTGTGATGCTCAAATGACATTAAAAAAAAACAAAAATACACACACATACTTATTCTTGACAGAAGAGGATGAGATGAATGATTGGAGAAGGTAGGTGGGCATACAAATTGAACTATTTCCAACATTGCATTTTTGAAACATGCCTGTCTTCACCTTCTTTGTTTGATATAGATTTTCTTTTTTACCGTTTATGTAAATATTTTCCTGTCCAGTTCTTTTGGTGCAAGTGTGTCATCATCATCATCAGGTGCCTTGCCGCATGGCGTTGGTGATTATGGACTTCCATCTGTCTCTATCTCTTGTTGCCTCAAGCATCTCTTCCACCCTCCCTGTCTTCAGCCACTCTGCAAGTCCATCTAATGCTCTCCTTTCCTCCAGCTTTCCCGTTGTGACCAGGTGTTCCAATTCCCCTTTCCTCATAAAATGGCCTATGAATGTTGCCTGCCTTTTCCTAATCTTCCTTATGAATGATGTACTTGTGTCTGCCTCTATCAAGACTGTCTCGTTTGTTTTCTTTGCTGTCCATGGAACTCTCAACATCCTTCTTAGAAACCACATCTCGGCTGCCTCAATCTTGTTCCCCTTTACTTGTTGACTGTCCACGCCTCGCAACCATATAACAGTATTGGTTCTATATAGCATTCCAGAACTCTCTTCCTGATGTTAATTGATAGGCATTAAAAATTTTGTTGGTAAGAATGCTTGTCATCTTCTTGAATGCCGTTTTGACTTGGCCGATTCTGCTGGCTATTTCTGATGTGCATCTGCTGTCTGGTGAAATGATCGTTCCCAGGTATTTAAAATTATCAACCTGTGTCAAGGTTGTGCTGTTTGCTGTTATTTTGCATGAGGGGATTTCATGTTTTTTACTGATCACCATGACTTCAGTCTTCCTGCTGTTTAGTTCCAACCCCTTACCTTTGCTTTCTATTTCAAGTATATTCACAAGGTTTTGTAGGTCCCTTTCATTTTCTGCAGTTAGCACGGTGTCATCTGCGTATCGAATGTTGTTTATCATTTTTCCTCCAACCTTTAATCCAGGGTCTTCCTCTAGGTTTCTCATGATGTTTTCGCTGTATAGTGAAAACAGATCTGGTGACAAAAACAACCCTGTCTGACTCTTCTTTTGATGTTTTGGAAAGAGCTTATATCGTTTTTTATTCTCATTGCAGCTGTTTGTTCCCAATACATATTTCTGATTATTTGTAGATCTTTTCCATCAATATTGAGTCTTTCTAGTTGGTTGATCAATTCTTCATGTCTTACCCGATCGAAAGCCTTGGTATAGTCAACAAAGCATAAATATAAATCCTTGTTCACTTCGATTGACCTCTCTATGATAGTTCTTAGGATGCATATGGCATTAATAGTTCCTTTCCCTTCCACAAATCCACACTGTTCATCTGCTATTAGTCTTTTGATTCTATTTGTTGTCCTCATCATGATTATTCTTAATAGGATCTTGGTTACATGACTCATCAAACTGATTGTGCGATGGAGTTCGCATTCTATAGCCCCTGTCTTCTTTGGAAGTACAATGAAAATTGATTTTGACATATTTTTGGGGATTTTTCCAGTGTCATAAATTTCATTTAGGAGGACTGTTATTTTTTTCTATACCGAATTCCTCCAGGGCTTCAATCATTTCTGTGGTAATGTTGTCTGGTCCTGGGGCTTTTCCTGGTTTCATCTTTTTCAATCTGTTCTAACTTCATCTTTCATTATGGGTGGTCCTTCAAAGTTCTTTCTTATAATGTGTTCTGCATTTCTGTCATCTTCAAAAAGGTCTTTAATGTACTCTCCCCATCTGTCTAATATTTTGTCTTTTTCCATGAGAATCGTACCATCTTTCGATTTTAAGCAACCAGTTGATGTGCATGTATTTTTCCTATGGACAATTTCTTCAATTCGTCTGTACATACCCTGAGGATCCGTTTTGTGTTGGTCTTCTATTTCTTTGCGTTTTGTTTTCAGCCAAGCTTCCTTAGCTTCATTGCACGTATTCCTGATTTCTTTGTTTATCTTCCTGTATATTTCCTCGTTTCTCTTTGCCTTCCTCTGTTCCTCCATCAAGCCTAAAATTTTAAGATGAAAAACTCAAGGTTACCTTCTTAAATTTTGATATATACAAGTGTGTTCATGATTCTTTTATTCATGTTGCTGCTCACATTAAGCTGACATTTTGTCCTAGTTTGCCATTCATTTGGAATGAGATATTTCATGCAATGTTCACAGCCATGTACATGTAAGGTGAAATATGAGAATTTTCACACAGATATCTCACCTCAAGTATATGTATCATTCTACAGTCCTTTTGTATGAGTGCAGTGAAATATCTACTTTGGCTTTAGATTTGCTGTGAAAATTTTACTAGTATGAATAAAATTCATAAAGTTTTACTGTAATGATATGATGTGCACAACTGTGTTCTGCTTTTCAGGTATGAGTTAAATTGTTTTTATGATGCACATCCCAGAGAGTCTAGAATTATATTTCTTGCCAGGTGAAAAAATGTAGTTCTATTCCAGACATATCCAAAATTGACACAAAGATTTTACAATTTGCAAAGTACAGTGTACTTTTAACATCTGATACCTGAATTTTACAAAATGTTTTGTGATTTGTACTGTATATGTTGAACAATTTCTGATATTAGTGTACATTTATTTATGCACACCATAGGATACAAAATTACTTGCTAAGGGATATTTCATATTTTTTCCTGTTAAGAGCTCCCTTCACTTGGAAGTCTCTTATGCACAGATATTTTGTTTATTGGCCTTTTGTAAGCAATTGTAACTATGACATCTATCAGCCCAGGTCTGTATGACTGTAGTTCAGCTATTTGAATGTAGAGACTTTCTAAGTCTAGAATTTTTTCGTTCATGGTGGAAAAATGCACACAACTTTATACTTTAAGAATAGTGTGGTAAGAATATCGTCTTTTTTTAAAACAAACTTTTTCTAGTTTTACCAGCTTCACTCAAGTTTTTTTTCTCTCTCAGAAGTTCTTAATGTGCGTAAGCAAGTTTAAAAAAAATTTATATCTGAATTATCTTCAAGTGCACTGTCTGTTGATCTCTGAAATATGAGACATCAGCGTTTGCCTGATGCCAAAACAAAAGCAGAAGATGCAAATCCATTCACAGGGTCTGGTGGGTGCAAGAAAAAAAATTGCATCTGAATATTTTGAAAAAAAAAAGCGCTGATTGCAACTGCTGTTTTCTTGTCAGTGGTTTACTTAGAGAGAAATATTTTGTAATGGTTTGACAAAGTAAATGCTGTATAGGATTATCACAGGGGACAATAGGAGTGGCTCAGATGCAATATCCTTCCATGACATTTTACATCTTGTTGTTTTTCTTTTTTAAGTCTTTGCATTATTCTGTTTTCCAGAAATTTTAGTTTGCTCATATTGTACAACTCAATACACACTTTTAAAGATGTTGGTGTTTTTTCTAGAAAAATTATGTGAGCATATAAAAATTTTTGTTTTTGTTGTTGTATCCAGAATATTTGGTTGTTGCTAGGTTTTGAATTGTTTATTTTTTGTTCTTCTTTCTTATCTTATTGTTGTCATTATTTATTTGCTGTCCTTTTCATGAACTGAGAAAGACAAAATTTTATTCTATTCCTTTTCCTTTTTTCTTATATGTTGTTTATGAAATGATATGATTGCTGGTCGCAAAATGTCCATTTTTTGTTTCTTTTTTTCCTTTTTTAATTTCATTTTGTGGTCTGTTTGCAACCCATATCATGGATCAAGAATTACTGTGTTTTGGTCTTTCTTTGTAATTTGTTGCTTATTTACTACTCCAGTTCCTATTTAAAAAAAAGGACCATGTTTTGTTTTAATTATTTCTTTGGCTTCATATTTTGTTCATGTTTATTTGCTGTCCAACTTTTTAAATACAAAGGACCATGGAAACTGGAACAGGTTTTACTATGTGATAGTTGATTATGTTGATGAAAAAGTGAGTGAATGATACATTTGATAATGGTGATGATAAATGAATTGACGATAGTGATAGTTTATGAAGGGTTTAGACTTGTGGTGATGTGGATTCCGTTCCTACCAAGTTACTTTAATCATGATTTTTGCCCAGCCTGCAGTCACCTCCTCTCTCAGTCAATCACCAGGTTCAGTTTTATTTTCAGTCTGCCCAGGATCAAAGGCGCCACAATGTGGAATTGATACCTTGCGCACTAAACCCCAAATGCCATGCAATCTGGGTACAAAAAGAAACATGACAGGTGTCTTAAACTTTCCCGTAGGATCTGCGTTCTTGAGATTGTAGACTTACCTTACTTTGGTTGTTGTCGTCTGGTTTCTTCTCTTCATCGTCTGCATGGTCAGTTTCATATGGCAACAAATAGGGCAGTGTTTCCCCAGTTCCTTGCAGCTGCATAAATATAGAGCCTAGTGGTCAGAGAAGTTGTCTCACCTGTCTCACCTGTCGGCGTCCCCAGGTTTGATGTTGGCCGCTGCATATCTGGATGCCACCATCTCCCTCCAGGCCGCTCTGTCTTGACATTTGTAGACAATTTCTTGAATACTCAGGCCACTGATGTTGGTTATGATCTCGATGTATGAGTTGGAGAAGTTGTAATTGCCACAAATGTTTGTTTATGGACTTAAGCCCAATACAAATTATGCAAGTTGTAATCTGCTCCTTCTTTATGTGTAGCTAACAGTGAAACCAGCTGGGCATTTTAAGATTACATACAGTTAACCTATCTTTGCCATGCCTTTTGCTCTCTATATTTTTCCGTTTCTGCCTTTTATTCCTTCCTTCCTTCAGTCATTCGTTTGTTTCCTTTTTTCCTTTTCCTTTTCTTTTTTTGTGTGCATTTTTTCGAGTGTGCTTGTTTCCTTCTTTCCTTTCAAAAGAATTCTTTTGTTTTGAGTTTCAATGTCCTTTTTTTATGTACAAGAGATTATTATTTATATATAGTGTGGCATGAAAGTCTGTCAAAATTTACTACTTGTGATGAACTGTTACTGAGTTCATACGTTGTCAGTGATGTTGGCCGATTCAGTGATCAGTTATAATGCTGTCTTTCCTGTGTATGAACAAAAAGGAATAAAGGTGAGATAGCATTATCTATTTACAAGCGTTAATAGGTCAGCATTTGCGTGCTTTTTTTTTTTTACATCTAGTCCTCACCCGTAGTGGGACTTAACTGCCCATAAAAGGAAAACAACAGAAAAACAGCATCTAAACATTGCAGAAATAATGTTTATTATTATGTAAGATTTTAAAATGTAAATAATATATAACCGTTTATATTTAATAAACAAACCAAAACATACATGTGTACTGCTCCCAAAGGCAAATATGAAGTATGTTTAAATACGTAGCAAATTATGTATCTCATTGCAGAAACAAAACAATCATACAGACAAGTAAAAAAACAAAACAAAACAAAACACATGGATGATTGGAAGTAGATATAGCTAAAGAAATGTAAGCATGCATATATAACAATTATAATATCAACAATACAATACAAAGGGTTGTGGTAGTCAGGTAAATGTCGGGACTTGTGGTCTGAAGGTCTGGGTTTACTCTGCCTTAACACAACCACCACATGGGTAAACGGTGCAGATCTGCCATGTGTGAACTCTCTTGGCACGTGCACAATATCAAATACGTGCACGGTGCGTTAAAGATCCTGTAAGTCGTGTAAGAGGTTGGCCTAGGAAAACACAAAAACACTCAGCATGCGCTGCCCGCCAAAGATGGAGACTGTGCAACAATACGGTGGAGTGTGGTTGGTTTGACTGACAACTTGAGTTTTCTGTGTTCCATTAACCCTTCGACCCCCGCACTCTGTGCACCAGCATCCTGCATTGTCGACCATGCTAGCAAAAGCAAAAACTTAACCCTTTGATTCCCTCACCCTATCCACCAGCTTCCTGCAGGGGTCAGTTTTGCAGCTGGAAGATAGGGTACGGGAGTCAAAGGGTTAAAAATCCTGTTTATGTGTAATGAGCAGTGAATCCACATGTTTTGGAAAATAGTGATGTATAAAAATGATTTATAATGTTATCATCAATAACACCAATAAGAGGGGAAATGTGAATTTGAATTTGATGAGATTCGATAAAGAAAGAATGGCACCATACCTGTTTAGATTAGTTTCCTAGCTTAGTCTGTAGGACTAGGAGGTACGATAAACCAGGTTCCCTTGTGCAACATGCATTTTATACACGTAAAAGAACCCACGGCAGCAAAAACGTTATCCATGGAAAACGTCTGTAGACAAACCTACTTTAATAGGTAAACAGAAATACACACTGACTATTTGAACAGAAACGTAACCCCTACCCCCCCCCCTCCCAAAAAAAAAGAAAAAAAAGGGGGGGGGGATTGGGAGTGACTAATGCAACGCAATGCGACGCAGTTCAATACGACACAACACACAACACAACACAAACACACAACACAACACAACACAACACAACACAACACAGTTTAAAGGTATTGGCCTACTCCTAAGATCTCTGAAGAACAAAATCTTGATCAAGATATCGGAAAAGTTGGATGAAACGTTACCCAAAAGGTAGGCCTCAGAAAAAGCATAGAGTTTTTTTTTTACATCATTTTTTTCATCATTACCAAAATATCATTATGTCATTGAGTATTATGAAAGGCACAAATAATCTATAATACGACAGTGATGAGGCAGTAGTGATCATTTATAATTTATCTGCTTTCGGTTGTGCCATGGTTTTCTTTTTTCTTAGAGTTTTCTTCTTTCTGATCTTTTTCTTTGTGAGCCATTTGATTAAATTTTAAAATCAGATTTGACCCAGGACTCTGTCTTCTTCAGTCTGCCTATGGTAGTGATTGTGTGTGTGTGTGTGTGTGTGTGTGTGTGTGTGTGTGTGTGTGTGTGTGTGTGTGTGTGTGTGTCAGTGTGCACACAGGCGCTCGTGTGGTGTGTGTGTGTGTGTGTGTGTGTGTGTGCGCGTGTGTATCAGTGTGCACACAGGCGCTCTTGTGTGGTGTGTGTGGTGTGTGTATGTGTGAACAAATAGTTTTGTTGTAATTTTCTAAACAGAAAAGAACGAAGTTGATCGGTACATAATGGTGTTTTCTGTATCGTTTTCACATTAATTTGATGATTGATCCACAGTACTGATTGGTTACTGTTATGCTTTAATGGATCTTCACACACACACACACACACACACACACACACACACACACACACATACGAACACACACATATGCACAAATATGCGAACGCACACACTCACACACATATACACATGCACAACAGCACACTCACATATACACACACTCACACACGTGTCACACTCAACTCGTATAAAGTTTCTATCAGAAAGCTAACACAAGAATCCCATTTCTTTAACATAGGTATGTCCAACTGCAATATGTCACAAACGCACCGAATGTTGCATGATTTAGAGATGACACTGTTCAGAAAATGGAGAAATAACAGTAGAGTGTTTTTAATAAACTTTTTGTTTTTCTCATAGTTTTCCATCTGTTGGTCTCCCCCCCCCCCCCCCCACGCCACTAAATAACATTTAACTGCGTACATGTCCCAGCTCTGATTGTTTTACATACAGAAATGCATTCTATACGGAAACATCTGGTGTGTCTGATAAATCAGCGGACGTACGAACATCTGGTGTGTGAAATGAAATGTCAGATTCGTTTTGCAGTATTTATGTCCTGTCAGAGGGTAAAACAAACAAACAAACCTCATTATTTAATCAAAGGGTGGAGTGGGGTGGGGGAGCCCGCTGAGATACGCACAGTACAGAGGCTGTAAGTGCACTTTTACCTCGAAAATGACCTGCTAGTCGATTTGTCCTACTTTGTGTGTGGTATACATGTTATCAACCAGACAATAGTAGGGTTATCAGCTACAATCTGTCAGCTGGCCCACTTGTTTAAAGTTTTATGTGATATGTAGACTTTGGACCAATACACTTTGTTCAAAAGGGTCTCTTTGCACTTGAGCAGGCACGTCCATATAGCACGCCAGGCCAATTATGAACTGGTAAGTATTCCTCGTGCGTCTCGAAACCTTATATTTATGAGTGTCGGTAAAGTGCTGAACAGGATAAGAGACGGGACCTGGACTCTTTTAAACACACACACACACATACACATACACACGCACACACACGCATAAACATACACACACATACATACACACGCACACACACGCATAAACATACACACACATACATATACATACGCACGCGCGCATACAAACACGCACACACACACACACACTCTTAACACTTGACTGCCAACATGAGCACGTAAAAAGGGCAGAAGGCCAACCTTTACAATGATTATATTGTGGGCTAGGCTGAACGCAATACATCAGATCTTGATTCACATCTCTGTCAGTGTACGTTCAACCACCTGGAAGAAAAATATAGAATCGATCAAAACTGAACGGTATATTTCAGCTTTCAGTTCCTCTCGGCCGACTTGTTATATATATATATATATTATATATATATATATTTATATATTATATATATATATATATATATATATATTGCAGATAAACCAAACAAAACAAAACACAAAACAACAAACCAGAATGTTGAGCCCAGTATTTCGGCCAGTGGGCTTCCTCAGGGAACTATATATATAAAGTAAGATTGTTTTATACCAACTTTAGAGAGCTCTGTGTGTGTGTATGTTGTGTGTGTGTGTGTGTGTGTGTGTGTGTGTGTGTGTGTGTGTGTGTGTGTGTGTGTGTGTGTGTGTGTGTGTTGGCGCTCACGCACGCGTGTTAGAGATCAGAAGTCAACTTTATTGAATAAACCGGTCAGTCTCTCTCTCTCTCTCTCTCTCTCTCTCCATCTGTGTCTGTCTCTCTGTCTTTGTCTACTCTTTGTCTACTATGTGTGTGTGTGTGTGTGTGTGTGTGTGTGTGTGTAATTGTAATGTGTTTGTAAGATTTTATGAGCTTTTTTTGTGTGAATTTAGACCCAAAGTCTGCAAGGTTAAGAAGTTGTGAATGCATAAGTTTGGAAGTCATGACATCAAGGGCAAGGTCACACAGATAAAAAGGACAAGGTCACGCAGGACAAGGTCACACAAGGACAATGTCACACAGATAAAGAAGAAAAGAAAACCCTCTATCCTTTAGCATACTTTAAAAGGAGGAAGTGGCCGAGATGCCCAGAGGAAGAGCTGGATGGCAAGCATCAAGAAACGGACCAATGGACCACGCTTGATTTGCTGCCAGCTCACAGTGACAGATAGAGGCTCTTTGTTGCTGCTTCATCCCATCATTTCTTCCTCCACTCAACCGAAGACCACATTTGTTACAGGATTTGATGATGATTAAAGATGTTTTTTGTTCTTTTGTGTTTAACAATACATCATTCTAATGAGGGATCATGGAGGTGCACATCAAAAAAGAAAAAAAAATCTGACAGTTTGCAGTGGGCTCATAATGTCATTTGGCTATGGGGATCAATGCAAGACCTTGGAAAGACTTTTCCCTTTCAATTGTGAAATTTATGACAAGTGAACGCGGTTAAGTGGTTCCGCAACGGACTATGGAATGGAAGGAAGTGGGTTCGAACCTCCATCAGTGGCCTACACAAGAATATACTATAGGACTGTGCTGCCCCGACAGGCCCCAACCAGAGTAGAGTATACTACTGGTTGGTTGGGAAAACTGGCATCACACAGTCAGGTGTTGTTCATTTAACAGATGATTCATTGAGGGGTGTTTCTCACATTTCTTGACCAGCACCACAGATGTCTGTATCTGTCAGGCCTGATTGACGTCATGCTTTTATCATTAAGCTATCTCATCTTCTGCAGCACTCCTGTGTCACGTATCCCCCATGGTGTTCATGTCGGTTGTCCAACTCACGTCCAGACCTTTCCAACTGAGGTTATTATGTGAGCAGGCTATAAAAGGCCACTGAGCTTGGAACATGTTTTGCAATGCTATCATGAAGATGATAGTGATGATGCCACAGGCTTTCATATGGAATTGTAACTTCATAAAAGGGCAGCACTCTATGCTTCTGCTCATAATGTATCCTTGCATCATCCAGAGCCAAGAGGCAGACATCTGAAGTGTGGGTCAGGACATTCGAGCAACACTTTTATGTAAAGTGGATGAGACTTCACTGTGTACTTTCAGTCTTCCCATCGCACGTTTAACCTTGTTTAGGAGCCGGTGGGGGCCGGAAAATTCCACAATGCCTGCTGGGGGTTCGAACCCACGAAAGCAAACTTTTGCGCTAACGACTATGCCACTTTCACTGTCAGGATATATTATTACATTAAGTCACACTGTCTCAATCCGAAATGAAACGCCATAGCATTGGTTGAATGTACCCTAGCTCAGCATAATCTGTGTGTGTGTGTGTGTTCGTTCGTTTTTTGATTTAATGTCTTTTCACTACGAGTCATATTAGTGTGTGTGCGCGCGCGCGCGTGTGTGTATGTGTGTGTGTGTGTGTGTGTGTGATTATGTTTAATGCTGCTTTAATGTATTGATATGTCAACCGCCCATTTTCGTTGTTGTTGATATGTAAAGTATTGATATGTCAACCGCCCATTTTCGTCGTTGTTGCTATGTAAGGTATTGATATGTCAACCGCCCATTTTCGTTGTTGTTGCTATGTAAAGTACAACGAGCATACATTGACATGGACGGCGTTACTTAAATTAAGTGAATTAATAATACTATAAGTATATTAGTACTCTTCTTCTTCTTATTATTATTATTATTATCACCACCACCACCACCACTACCACCACCATCAACATCGTCGTCGTCGTCATCATCATCATCATCATCATCATTTTTGGGCGTTGCGGTTCAAGACAGGCGAACTGTATACGAGTCTTCCAACTCTGTCTGTGAGGTGCTTCAGCAAGCAGGTCAGATATTGTGAAGTTGGTCCACTGTTGTAGATTTGCCACCCGACTTTTTATGTGTCGACCTCCACGATAGCCTCCCTCCAGGGTACTGTGAAAGGTGGTTTTGGGCAGAGTGTCATGGCGGATGACGTGACCAAATCACAGGTCTTGTTGCTTGGAAACTTTCCCTCGAACTCACAAGTCTACACAGAATTTTTTTTTCTTCAAGTTTAGGGGAAAAAAATCATACAATATAAACATAAACTTCATTTCTGTAGAACACACACTTAAATGGATATTATATATGACAATCCAAATATACAAAATGTCTGTATACTCATTTATGATCAAAAACACATACACACATACAAGCATGAGCGCACGCGCGCGCGCGCATACACACACACACATATACACGCACACACATACACACACGTGTATACAGATTGCATAAAGACATACAATCAGGTCTACACAGAATTATTGTCTTTACCAGCCTACTGCCCTCATGGAAAAAAGCAAGCAAACAAACAATTCTCCGTCATACACACATACAAACACAAACTAAAATGTGGTGACCCTGAGTCAAAATCTACAATTTCAGCTTTTGTGTGAGTCTATGGTGCGAATGAATGCAACCAATCTTTATTGAACGGTACTTAGAGGGTCTACATCTTCAGTGATGGTACAGGTCTACTGTTTTGGGCCAGACAATAAACCGAAGTCTTGTGTGCAGCAAAAGCTGAGATAGATAGATAGATAGATAGATAGATAGATAGATAGATAGATAGATAGATAGATAGATAAAACAGACAGATGGAGAGAGAGAGAGAGAGAGAGAGAGAGAGGGAGAGAAAGAGAGAGAGAAAGAGAAAGAGAGAGAGAGGAGAGAGAGAGAGAGAGAGAGAGAGAGAGAGAGAGAGAGTTGTGTGGCCATGGGTGTGTGTGTGTTTTCAATAGTTGACTAACTTGAAAAGTAGTTGGAAATTGTGAGATCACACACGCGCGTGCACGCATACACGCACGCACGCAAGCACACACACACACACACACAAACACTATTACGCAATGTTTGGGCTTGTTCTCTTGTGCCTCATTTAGAAAAACATAACTTTTCTCCGTCAACTTCCTGTGTGAAGGCAATCATTTCCGGTAATGGTGCAGTGGGTTTTGCGTAAGGGCACGAAGTAATCAGTCCTCGTCCTAATAACACTGACCCAACCCCAAACCTTCGCCCTTGGGATAGATTTATGAATAGACTGCCGATCCTGAACTCAGGGTCAGAGTTAGGAAAAACTGTAGAGTATGATAGGGTCGAAAAGTTATGTTGGAGAGCGGATGGGTACTGCTGACTTGTGCTTTCTGAGGATGGAATTCTGTGACGTGGTTTGTGTGGAGCGTTGATGCAGGCCATTCTATTGGAAATCTGGATGTGTTTTATGTCTATTTCTGCCAGTTTTTGACTTGATGGCACATTGCAGAGAGATGCACTTCACAATAATATAACTGAGTTTAGTGACGGAAAGGAAATGTACTGCATTCACCTAAGGACTTTAACAGTTCACACAACACAAAAATGAACAAAACATCTAACAGTTTTGACCTTTTTGTCTTCTACAGGATACACTTATAAAGAAAAAGAAGAAGAACAACAACAACAACAAAACGTAAAAGGGAAATGTAAGCACATATGTCAGGACGCCCACACTAGATACATGCGATGAGAACACAAAGGGAGAGGTAATGCATGTAGTAAGGGGAATGTAACAAGTGAGGAGGAGATAACTACGTGTGTTTGATAGAAAGATGGCTGACAAAGAAGAACAAAGAAGAGAAAAAATATATGTATGTCACATATGCACATCATACATACATGTATATGTACATGTATATACGTAAGTACCTTGTAAGCGCCCACCCCCCCTTAAGCACAAATTTCTTAGAAAAGTAGGCGGTGGGCGCTTACTAGGTATCCTACCCTTTGTCCAAAGTATAATTCAACCATTGAAGGTACAAGTTAACACCAAAAGACTTGAATTCAAACAAAAATCCTATTTATTCCAATTTTAAAACGAAAGGCAAAAGAAAGCTGGTAATTTTCAAGCATACACATCCTGTCTATCTTTCTCAAAGTAAAACAGGTCACATTGCCACTGAAAATCATAATCACATGTCATCATTGGAACTTCTTTGTCCAAAGTATAATTCAACCATTGAAGGTACAAGTTAACACCAAAAGACTTGAATTCAAACAAAAATCCTATTTATTCCAATTTTAAAACGAAAAACTTCTTTCTCAAAGTAAAACAGGTCACATTGCCACTGAAAATCATAGTCACATGTTGTGCCGCTTATTCAAAAAATCCAAATCCGTCTGCTTCTTCCTCGTCATCATTGGAACTTTCATCATATTCATCTTGCTCCTCTGCAGCAGCTTCCTGTGGCAGAATGCCATCCATCTCATTTGGGAACCACTCGAGTGCCTGATCGTCCTCGGAGTCGTCCATGGCGTTTGAGATGGCGCATCGAAGGAAGCAGGTGTGGATGGTCTCCTCTGGAACTCCTTCCCAGGCCTGGCTGACCCAGGTGATCACGTCTTGCCTAGTGGGCTGGGTCAGGTTGCCAGCTGCCGTCAAAGGGCGGGGCTGTCGCATCCACTGCACCCACTGATCACGAACACGATCCTTGAAGGGCTTGGCGATGCCAACGTCGACTGGCTGGGCAAGCCCAGTGCAGCCTGGGGGCACAAACACGACGTCAACATGTCTTTCGTTCAATGCCTGGCGGATCTGAGGAGTCTGGTGCGCCCTGTAGCTGTCAAGGACTAGCAGCCGCCTGTGGTCCATTTCACCGACCACTTGCTCCACCCACATCTGAAGGGACTCCCTTGTCATCCATCCGTTTCTTGTTGCTTGGATACGAACATTCGCAGGAATTTGAAGGTTGCGAAAAGCACGCTGTGGGATCTGCTCATTTCTCTCCTTCAAGGACAATTGTGGCTGGGTATTTTACACCATCAGCAGATGCATATAGAGCCACAGTAAATCCCCGTTTTGGGGCGTTTGTAGTCTTGATTCTCACTTGCTTCACCCCTTTTCGCTCATTTGTACGACTGGGGACCATATCAAAACGAATCATCGTTTGGTCCATATTCTGAATGAAACGTAGTGGGTAATCACGTTGATTTCTCAGTCTCAGAATTGACACTCGAAAGTTGAACAAATGCTCTTCGAAATCATCTGGGACTTTTTGTCTTGTGTGGGTAGACCTGCGGGTGCAAACAGAGCGCCGCTGTTTCCAGCGCTTTAGCCACATTTGGGAAGCTGAAAAGTCTTGAAGGCCAAGGCCACCAGCAATCTCGTTGGCTTTTTGGCGCAGATCCTTGTTCCTAACAACTCTGCCCTCAGCTCGTTCTTCATCCAGAAACAAAAGAACAGCTTGATCAATTTCAATCGACCGCACTTCCCTGCCTTGATGGAGCTTTCTTTTCTTTTTCTTCTCTCCAGTCATGTTTTGCTGCAGCATGTTTCGTTGCTCTCTCCATTCTCGTATTCGTTTTCTGTCTACCCCAAACTCCTTAGCGGTCAGCGTCACATTCCCCTGGTGTTCATCAAGAAAACGTATTGCATCAAGCTTAAAATCAACTGTGTATGATTGTAGTCGAGGCATTTTCACCGATGGCACCTGGAGCACTGACTCAGCAACGAAGTCCCAACTGTCTTGAACTGTCTTGAAATGACGAAATTTACAAATGAAACCAATTTAGAAATGATGCAGGATGTCGTTTTTCCAAGAAAACGCAACTTTCGGTTTCCACTGGCACTACTGTTGAGATTTATAGTTTCGTTTTCTTCTTCTCTGAAATAGGGGGGTGGGCGTTTACTTGGTACATCACCCTTTACACAATTTTAGTCCAGAAGTAGGGGGTGGGCGCTTACATGGTAATGGGCGCTTACAAGGTACTTTACAGTATATATATACATAATATATGTAACACATATAGAAGTAAATAAAAATATGGAGGGCAAAGAAAAAAACTAAATACTATGTTCGAGATGAGTACAGTACATTTCTTTTTCATCAACTATTTCTCACCTCACTTGTAGTCACTCGTATGTTTCAGCAACAGACTGACAAAAGGATAGACAGAAATCCCATACACTAGACCTTGCGAGTACATATGGCTTGTGCCATAATCATCTTGTATCTTGTCCATCATATGGCATCAGTGCATATCAGATGTATTCCAAACATGAAGATGTGGAGACCACATATATAAAACAAGGATTACACAGACGTGACAATCCAGTTGGCCAAACTTCCTACAGAGCGTGTCCTAGAGACTTCATTTAGTCATCATTGAAACGAAGCGGCATCTCTCCAAAAATCGACTGATGTCCCCATTCATTCGTGCAAAAGCGTCACATACATTCAAACAACTTAAAAAAAGATTGTGATCTCATTACAGCCTTGCATACTGGGCGTAGTAAAACAGAGAAAGAGAGACCATGTCTGTGTTATGGTCCATCTGCATTTTTGTCTCAATATGCGTAGGTCAGTGTGTAGAGTAGCAAGGACTGGCTGTAAGACAGATAGTTCTGAGTCAACGTTTGTTGTTTACATGATTTTTCTGTCTTAATCGCCAGCCGATGTGGAGCCACACACACACACACACACACACACATACACACATGCACACACACATACACACACTAACTAAAATTTAAGTTAAGTCTACGGATATGTCCAAGAGATGAGTGTATTAATTAGAGACAGAAATATTCCTGGCTGTAAAAGTGTCACAGCTGGTGCGGTTGTATTTTTAGTAAATCCATTATACGTTAGTTTGGTTAGCAGGCCCAAGTCATTTGTACAAAGTTTAATACATCATTTATGAGAACCAAACCATACATTAATCACAGTGAACCCTTTTGCAATTCCAGCAATTTGGTTGGTCCCGTAAGTCACATGAATGGACTGAGAGACCATGAAGGCCAGGAACTGATTTAGTGTCGTCACAGAGTAGCAATGGAAAAGTAAGTAGAGCAAACTTCATGTAGCGTACTGGCGTTGGTTTTGCAATGGTCAGGTTTGAACGTCATTGAAATCGCAGATCTGAACAAGTGATTACATTGTATGAAAGATCTGGTGTAAAGTTCATTTTCTTTGATGAGCACGAGAGTCGTCTTCAGTATGAATCTGTAGTACACTGATAGAACGAAAATTGTAAATGGAATACTTCTCAGATTTCAAGTCCAGATGGCGGATATTGCTGATATATGCTGGTTGGTCCAGTATGTGTTGTAAAATGAAATGTGCAGAACAACCCCTTCACGCAGTTTCAAATCAAACTTAGGCGAACAATTGATAGATTTTATCAATACACAGTACCATTGTAAAAAACAAGTGGGTTTGAAATACGTTCATTTGTAAAGGTATCATAACATATATGGATGGCACAGTCTGGCATTACGAAATTAAGTGATCAGAAATCATGTTTTGAATAGCAGATTAACCATGTTGTTGATAAGAGTTGTACTTAGTGTCATTCTTTATGTATTTTCCGATATTCAAGGAACTCGCCTCAGCATTAAGAGGGATTTGTTTTTTTTATTGGCCTTTCCCTGGGCCACAACATTTTGAACTCTTCTATTGGTAGAAAGACAACTCTTTGTTTCATTCTACGCCTACATAGAAAAGCCTTTATCGTAACCCAGTGTTACGAACATACAGAATTGATTTTTGAGACAGCCATTTTCTCTGAATAACATAAACATGATCAGAACCAGAACTATGAAAATTACCCTATACAGACAAATTTACGAAAATCTTTCAATAACAAAGCAGAAACAGGCATGCAGCAAAACTTTCTGGGCTCATTTTATGATATAAGTAGTAGTGTGAGTGTGATGAAAGAAGCAATATGCGTGACATCACTTTGTTTCAACGTCACTTTCATTCCACAACAGGAAGAACAATAGGAACAGTAAGATGGCCAAACTGTAAACTAGGGGTAATACTGATAATACTTCCTATTAAATAAATATACATATGATAGGCAAATGGTACATGCGCGCGTACATGCACACAGAAACTTACGCAGACATGTACGCACATCACATACACACACCTGCATACATGCACGCATGCATACACAGACAGACAGACAGACATACAGACACACACACACACACACACACACACACACACACACACACACACACACACACACAACACACAACACACACATACATACATACACCACATACTTTTGACACGTTTTCTTTTTTTTATAGAAAAATCATTACAACAGTTGTTTATTTTTTCTTACCATGAAAAAGGGAGATTATTATTGGAACGACTTGACTGTCTTGGTTTGTGTCTTTTTCCCCACCACGAAATAATCACGACGATAGCATCCAATGGGCGTGTTTAACTTGACAATTTGTTGATTACTACTACTACTACTAAGAGTAGTCAGTGCGTGCTAAAGATCTACATTTTTTATAGAAAATATTACAGAAAATCCAGAATTTGTTCTTCTCAAGGTCACTGTGACGTGCTTTCAGGAAAAGCGTCGTTTTTAAGCACAGTTTTGGTCCCTGTGACCTTGGCATTGGAGCTTTACCTTCCCAAGCTATGCTCTGGCAACTCCTCAAAATCGGTAAAGATTTAGCCAAAAAGAGCTGAAAAAAATCTTGTGCATACATTTTTGTTATACGCACGCACACACGCACGTACACACACACACACACACACACACACACACACCACACGCGCACATACATGCACACACATACACGCACGCACGCATGCACACACACACACGTGCGCGCGCGCGAGCATACACACACACACACACAAACGCAGGCACATGCACATGCTTGTGCCATAATCATCTTGTATCTTGTCCATCATATGGCAATCAGTGCATATCAGATGTATTCCAAACATGAAGATGTGGAGACCACATATATAAAACAAGGATTACACAGACGTGACAATCCAGTTGGCCAAACTTCCTACAGAGCGTGTCCTAGAGACTTCATTTAGTCATCATTGAAACGAAGCGGCATCTCTCCAAAAATCGACTGATGTCCCCATTCATTCGTGCAAAAGCGTCACGAACATGTGCGTTGAGGTGGCGGTTCTCTTTGATGTATTCAATAATGAATGCCACCAAAACAAGTTTAACAACTATCTTCCACTGTGTCAAAGAATAGGCGATATGGACTATCCATGTAGAATTATTGTGCTCATTGTGGGATCGCTTGGCCACGTCCACCATCAATTCGCAAGTGGGCTTAAACTTGCAGGCCTATCCCATAGCACGTTACTGTTCTGTCAGTGCTATGGTATGCTCTCGAATGATATGGAGACAAAGACGCAGGGCCACTCTCCCTTTGTCCAAACCATGCAGGACCTTTTCCTTTTTTCACACAGGACCCAGCAGTAGGGAAGTTTCAGTCTTTTTCTCCTAATTTTTGTATCTGGTTTTGTTTGTTTGTAATCTTACGCTTGACAAAGGCCAGTTGGCCGAAAATTTGCGCTTGTCTTGTCTTCTTGTATTAAATACGCGTTCTTATTCTTCTTTCGTGTTTTTTCTGGTTCATGCAGGACCCTTCATGATCTCTGTGCTATGGACATTACAGTGTCTTAGAAAGTGTGTGTGTGTGTGTGTGTGTGTGTGTGTGTGTATGTGCGTGTGGTGTGTGTGTGTGTGTGTTGTGGTGTGGTGTGTGTGCGTGTGTGTGTATTGTGTGATGCGTGTGTATTATGACGTGCATCACGGTATACATGTATGTGTATGCGCGCAAGCGTACATGTGTGCCTGTGTGTTTACATATATATATATATATATATATATATATATATATATATATATATATATATATATACTGTAAAGTACCTTGTAAGCGCCCATTACCATGTAAGCGCCCACCCCCTACTTCTGGACTAAAATTGTGTAAAGGGTGATGTACCAAGTAAACGCCCACCCCCCTATTTCAGAGAAGAAGAAAACGAAACTATAAATCTCAACAGTAGTGCCAGTGGAAACCGAAAGTTGCGTTTTCTTGGAAAAACGACATCCTGCATCATTTCTAAATTGGTTTCATTTGTAAATTTCGTCATTTCAAGACAGTTCAAGACAGTTGGGACTTCGTTGCTGAGTCAGTGCTCCAGGTGCCATCGGTGAAAATGCCTCGACTACAATCATACACAGTTGATTTTAAGCTTGATGCAATACGTTTTCTTGATGAACACCAGGGGAATGTGACGCTGACCGCTAAGGAGTTTGGGGTAGACAGAAAACGAATACGAGAATGGAGAGAGCAACGAAACATGCTGCAGCAAAACATGACTGGAGAGAAGAAAAAGAAAAGAAAGCTCCATCAAGGCAGGGAAGTGCGGTCGATTGAAATTGATCAAGCTGTTCTTTTGTTTCTGGATGAAGAACGAGCTGAGGGCAGAGTTGTTAGGAACAAGGATCTGCGCCAAAAAGCCAACGAGATTGCTGGTGGCCTTGGCCTTCAAGACTTTTCAGCTTCCCAAATGTGGCTAAAGCGCTGGAAACAGCGGCGCTCTGTTTGCACCCGCAGGTCTACCCACAAAGACAAAAAGTCCCAGATGATTTCGAAGAGCATTTGTTCAACTTTCGAGTGTCAATTCTGAGACTGAGAAATCAACGTGATTACCCACTACGTTTCATTCAGAATATGGACCAAACCCATGGTTCGTTTTGATATGGTCCCTAGTCGTACAAATGAGCGAAAAGGGGTGAAGCAAGTGAGAATCAAGACTACAAATGCCCCAAAACGGGGATTTACTGTGGCTCTATATGCATCTGCTGATGGTGTAAAATACCCAGCCACAATTGTCTTTAAGGAGAGAAATGAGCAGATCACACAGCGTGCTTTTCGCAACCTTCAAATTCCTGCGAATGTTCGTATCCAAGTAACAAGAAACGGATGGATGACAAGGGAGTCCCTTCAGATGTGGGTGGAGCAAGTGGTCGGTGAAATGGACCACAGGCGGCTGCTAGTCCTTGACAGCTACAGGGCGCACCAGACTCCTCAGATCCGCCAGGCATTGAACGAAAGACATGTTGACGTCGTGTTTGTGCCCCCAGGCTGCACTGGGCTTGCCCAGCCAGTCGACGTTGGCATCGCCAAGCCCTTCAAGGATCGTGTTCGTGTCAGGTCAGTGGATGCGACAGCCCCGCCCTTTGACGGCAGCTGGCAACCTGACCCAGCCCACTAGGCAAGACGTGATCACCTGGGTCAGCCAGGCCTGGGAAGGAGTTCCAGAGGAGACCATCCGCACCTGCTTCCTTCGATGCGCCATCTCAAACGCCATGGACGACTCCGAGGACGATCAGGCACTCGAGTGGTTCCCAAATGAGATGGATGGCATTCTGCCACAGGAAGCTGCTGCAGAGGAGCAAGATGAATATGATGAAAGTTCCAATGATGACGAGGAAGAAGCAGACGGATTTGGATTTTTTGAATAAGCGGCACAACATGTGACTATGATTTTCAGTGGCAATGTGACCTGTTTTACTTTGAGAAAGAAGTTTTTCGTTTTAAAATTGGAATAAATAGGATTTTTGTTTGAATTCAAGTCTTTTGGTGTTAACTTGTACCTTCAATGGTTGAATTATACTTTGGACAAAGAAGTTCCAATGATGACATGTGATTATGATTTTCAGTGGCAATGTGACCTGTTTTACTTTGAGAAAGATAGACAGGATGTGTATGCTTGAAAATTACCAGCTTTCTTTTGCCTTTCGTTTTAAAATTGGAATAAATAGGATTTTTGTTTGAATTCAAGTCTTTTGGTGTTAACTTGTACCTTCAATGGTTGAATTATACTTTGGACAAAGGGTAGGATACCTAGTAAGCGCCCACCGCCTACTTTTCTAAGAAATTTGTGCTTAAGGGGGGGTGGGCGCTTACAAGGTACTTTACAGTATATCTAATTATTTATATTTATATATATACATACACGAGAGAGAGAGCATGTGCACACACACACTCTCTCTCTCTCTTGAAGAATTTTCAAGAGACAGAGAGAGAGAGCGGTGTGTGTGTGTGTGTGTGTGTGTGTGTGTGTGTGTGTGTGTGTGTGTGTGTGTGTATGAGTGTGTGAGTGAGAAAGACAGGAGAGAGAGAGAGAGAGAGAGAGAGAGAGAGAGAGAGAGAGAGAGAGAGAGAGAG
Organism: Monoplex corrugatus; assembly: GCA_030674185.1. Taxonomy (NCBI): domain Eukaryota; kingdom Metazoa; phylum Mollusca; class Gastropoda; order Littorinimorpha; family Ranellidae; genus Monoplex; species Monoplex corrugatus. The sequence continues at coordinate 6,159,386 of CM060307.1, forward strand.
AGAGAGATTTGTTTCTCCGCCGTCCGTCTCCAGTACACCTTGAGTGGTGGTCTGGGTGCTAGTCTTTCAAACAGGACGATAAACAGGTCTTGTGTGCAGCGTGTATTTGGTGCATAGTAAAGATCCTACGGCAACAAACGCATTGTGTCCCTGTCAAAATTCTGTAGAAAAATCCACTTTCAGAGGTTCAAAAAGAAACCCATTCAGGGGGAATGGATGGCGCTGGACTGTGGCATGCTTTCCCTCAGGGTATATCACATTTCACACGAAAATATTCAGTTGTAACAGAAAAGAAAAAATCCAATCCAATCCAAATCCAGTAAACATGGCCTTGACATTAACACAAAGTTCCATTCACACGTGTATTCACAGACGATCTCATCAACTTTGATTTCACACACTCGTGCGTCTTGCACATTGGAGGAGGGGAAGAGGGAAGTTAGGTGGGGCAGACGAAAAGCAGGGGGAGGGGGAGCGCAAGCGTTTAACTGACAAACAGCCGAGGAATCTTTAATGATATACTTTTACACTTTGCAAGAAATTTTAGGTTAAAGATATTTCAGACATGGAGCCATGTTTGTCGTTACTCTGTTGCCTGTTATGTTCTCTTTCTTTTACAAATGTCCTTGGAGACTGAAAGAGAGAAAGAAGAAAATGACTGACCAACTAACCAAACAAAACCAATCCCACAAAAAAAAAAGAAGAAAAAAACATGAAAGAAAGCAGGCAACAAGCAGTCTGAATGCTTCAAAACGTATCTTGAAGAATGTCCTCTGTCACCTTCAAGACCACAACCCAGTCGATAGGCTTGCACTAAATATTGCAAAAAGCAACCTACCGCAGTAAAATATGCAGCATGCCACAGTGAAATATCAAGAGAAACGTACAAAACAAAACAGAAGATTATTGTACTTCCACCAATAAATGAAAATCGTTTCTGATCCTGCCTTACACCTATATAGGGAGAGAAAAACAAACCCCAAAGCTCTGTGATATAGGACCAATAAGAAGTAAAAAAATCGATTTTTAAAGGTAAGCAAACATGTGTATTTTGCAGAACATAACAGCATGCTCGTCACCAAATCGTTCGGTCAAGTCACTGGGATCGGTGCCATTCTAGCTACAAGCAACAGGACTTGAACAGTTCATTGGGCTCACATGATGTAGAAACAAAATCCAAAAGAATAGAAATAGTTCAGTGAATCCAGTTCAGGATACAAGTACTATTTTTTTTTTGGGGGGGGGGGGGGTAGAAGTACCCACAAAAAGCAAGACTTTTCAGTGGACTCCAGCACGTGGGAAAAGCAACAGTACTTTCGAGCTCCTGCATGGATCGCAAGCAAAAGACAGCATATTTACAAACAGGACTTAAGTCACGATTCACTGTCGTACAACAGTCGTATGACGTTATCCGTTATTGGTGGAAGCAAGTATGATGTCACTATCCTGCAGTTTTGACGTATCATGGAGGTCCAATGTGTCCTGAATTTCATCAGGCACGGGGTGGAGTAGCCAATCAAATTAGACATTACGTGACCTACTTTTTGACATTTCTACACTACCATTTTCACTCGGCGTTTACAATGATGGATTTTTCTGTAACGGTGTAATCGATATAAGGCTTTGACGTCTACTTACAATGTTGTGAGACAACACTGCCAGGATAATGTCAGGACCAAAACATTAGAGAGAAAAAATAGTTGGTAGCAATTTAGACAGTGTTTCCGTATCAACGTATGATCAAGCTAGAAATTAAGTTTGACCAAATTTCTTTGTACTCGACCTTGGCCGTTAGGAACTATACTAACCACCTGAACGTGGAGTGCTCCATTTGAGTCAGACACTTCAATCGAGCATGGATCACACTGTGGTGTTGTCCGACAGACTGTCTGATAGGGGAACGCTGCCTATTACGATTCACTTGGTTCTCTTCCCAGGCAGCCCAGCGAGAGTCTGAACATGTGGATTTCTATATCCTTTAGAAGCAACAGACTCCAACTGTTTGGTGTCCTCAACTAGAAAAATACAACATATCAATTCTCTTGGGTCGGTCACCGTAAAAGCAACGGGATTCTCATTGTTCTTGGATACAAGGGTCTGTCACAAGCAACATACTCCAGCGGTTATTGAGGTCATCCACCTGCACAGTGGAACAGGAATTACCAGGCCAGCGAGCTCTTCAAACCACTAAGAATAGGACACCAACAATTTACTCTTGATGATCACCCCAGAAACAACAAATGCCAACAGTTCACTGGGTTTCTCTGCTCATGATTTAAAGGTGTTTTTTTTTATTCCTTGCTAGATCTCGGTATGTGCAGGCTTATGGCTTACGCCATGATGGTTTTCGATCCATTCCATCTGTAATCGGAGTGAAACTTAAAGCAAAATCAGCAGTTTCCAACAGCTGTGCAGGAATACACTCAAAATGCAGCAGTTCCCCATGATCCTTTATGGACAAGACGCAAAACGGTTCTGACACTTCAAGGATTCCTGTACCCGTAAGAAGGAACAGATCCCAACAGCTGGACAGAATTTATGACCCCATACAGCGCACTCGGACAATTCGCTGGATTTCTTTGCCCACAAAACCTCTGCAGAATTCAAATCGCTCCGTGGATTCTTGTACCAACTGGACATGAACATTTCAGTAGTATCGGAGTTACTACTTTACCCGTCTAAAAGCGCAGGATAACATTATACAGGTTGTTTTGACAACAACCAGCTAGTTAAACAACAACAGACACTCGGTTCACTGGGGATGGGGGTTGTCAACTGTTTACAGTGCAGGCTGGCTTTCAGCAAATGGTTTTCAACGATTCAGTACAGCATTTAGTACCTCACCATGTATGCCAACTTTAGGCCACAACGTTTTTAAGGCTTCCTGTTAATACTTCTTCCCAAATTTCCTTCCTTGACCATGCCAGTTTTCTTTTAAGCAGCACATTTTCAACGGGTCATGGGGCATCTGCAGTCCTTTTAGAAAAGCAAAATACCAAAGAAAAGACATCTGTCGGTTCCAGTACCACCACCACCACCCCTCCAGAAAAAGCAAAAGCTAGTCCACAACAGTGTTAATGACGATGTCTGGAATCGTCAGTCACGTGCTGTTTAAGGTCTGGTAGTTGGCGGAGGAATTTTGCTGGCAGTTGGTGTTAGAGTTTTGCTGGTGGTAACCAGTAGAGCTGGTTGTAGAGTTCTGTTGCTGGTGGTAGCTGGCAGAGTTGGTGGCAGGCTTTTGTTGGTAGCTGGAAGCAGTCTGCTGATGGAGGTAGCCGGTGTCGGCTTGGTCACAGCTGCCTGGGGCTTGAGGGCTTTCCTCAAGGATCGAGTCTTGTCGAGACGAATTGCGTTCTTCGGAAGTCCCCCGCAACTGCTGTCTTGGACAAACGGGTAGTCTCTGTCTCCTTGCTGGCTGTAGTCTGCACGACAAGTAAGGCACACAGCGTTACACGACGTTTTACAACGTTACACATGTGCATACAATGTTACGGTCCTTTATACCCACAAGAGATGTTTTATGCATAGAGGCCAATGTAACTTGCCAATGTCTATGTCAGTTGTGTGATACTGATACACTTTTAACAATATTACACAATGATTTACAGCCACTAACATCTATGTACGGTACATGTATGTACACACACACACACACACACACACACACACACACACACACACACACACACACACACACACACACACACACAAACACACACACACACACACACACACAGGGGTTGTATCTGTTTCAATAATTAAGGCTTGCCAGTCTTTATGTCAGTCTGCATGAGTGTCGTATTGACGATAATCCTTTATAATAGCCTGCTAAAAGGGAGGGACCTCATCTTTTCGTATTGAATTAACAAGTCCAGTTCTAATCGATACCTGAATTTTGAATTTCCTCTTTTTAACAACAACAAAAAAAGAAACTGTTTCATATTGGTTTAGAGAGAGAGAGAGAGAGAGAGAGAGAGAGAGAGAGAGAAAGAGAGAGAGAGAGACAGAGAGAGTGAGAGCAAGCGAGCGAGCGAGACAGAGAGAGAGAGAGAGAGAAGAGAGAGAGAGGAACAATATTTTTCCGGCTCTTTAAGGATGGATCTTTACCAAATTTTGAGCAAAGCTGTGGACTGTTCAAGAGTCAGAAAAGCACGAATTTGGAAGGAAAAGCTCCAAGGTCAAGGTCACACAGACCAAATGAATGCCCAAAATTGGCGCTTTTTTAAAAGGAAGGTTTAGGAACAGCGTTTTATTAGGAACTTTAAACAATACATTTTTTTCGTTGTTTTAATAGTCTACCATTGTCTTTGATGCACATCAAGTTTTTGTTGACCGAAACTTCTTCAAGGTCACGTTGACCCCGTGGGGATGCCAGGGGCTCTTTCAGTATAAATAGTATCCCCACCGTCTGGAACTTATGTGCTATAAATTTCCTCTTCTTTGTCACTCTCTTTGTTTTTGCCTTGTTCCTTTGCTTTCTGTCATTTCTTCCTATTATTTTCTGCCTTGCTGGTGTATTCATCTGTATGTGTTCGATAAAGTCTTGCAAATTTTCTCTTAGGATTAATACTTGGGGATTATTGGCTTTACGGAAATGTAATGTGCAAAAGCAGTTTTAGGTGATTTAAGCCTGTTTTGTTTATGTTTAGTTATGCTTAAATTTGTGTTCAAGATTTTTTAAAAAATCCCTTCTCTGATAAATTGGGCGGAGTGGTCAACGCCATGGGCATATCCTTAGATTATGTGCGCGAATGCATTGATTTGTATACTCATCTTTTCCATTTTTCCCTGTATTGTGTTTTGAAATGGTTATAGCCCTGATATGGCTTTACGCAGTTGGCTGGGTTGTGAACAAAAATAACAATAGTAACAAGTTCACGATGACCTTGAAAACTATAAATCTGGAAATGTGGAATTTTTGTCATAGCGTTTGAGACGTTGCTGGAATGGGTTGACCATTATTCACACACAATATAAACAATTTGAAATTGTGTGGTAATTGGTCTGAAGTGTGTGGCACAGAGAAATCCCGGTTGGGGTCATGGACAGAACGGGTATTTTCAACTGCCTCCACTAAATCTGAAGTGGAGGTCTAAGTGCTAGTTTTTCAGATGGGACGATAAACCGATGTCCACTGTGTGAAACACACTCACTTAACGTTAAAGATCTCACGGCAACAAAAGGGTTGCCTCTGGAAAAATTCCGTAGAAAAATCCACTTCCATTGAGGTAAACAGAAGTACACCACACACAATAGTTTAAAGGGGTGACGCAGCTCTGCGGCGACGAACTCTCCCAGGGGAGATCAGCCAGAATCTGACAAAAAAAAGTAATCTATTCAGTGTCTTTGTATCATCGTCAAAACAAAAACAGTATTACACAAACATCTGCATGGATAGGGTAGTCTTTCAGATATTAGATCCATATCGTTGATAATGGCAGATATTCTGAGCAAAAAGGGGAGAAGGGTGGCTGAATGATTAAGACGTTCGTCTGCCAATAACTAAACTTGGGGTTCGCTCCCTTTAGAGGCCCCAACTTTTCTCCTCAGTTTGACCAGAAAATCGAACTGAAGTCTAGTCCTTCGGAAGGGGAGGAGAAACGAGTTGGATTCGTGTGCCCTCTGGCTTTGCACGCTAAAGATCCCATGGCTGTTGAAAATCGTGAAAAGCAGGGCATTACCCTGTTGCCTTGGTATAAAACATTGGAGAGATATATTGATTTCCCAGGTCCCTCCCGTTGAAGACCAACTAGCCTTCTTGCCTTTCTGAAGTCTTAGTAAAGAAAATGTGAACATGAATATGAATATGAATCGAGGTAGAGGAGATGGGCACCGCCCTCGTGATGCCGGCCCCGAGAAAAGTTGAGGTCTCTGTCACCTCGCTCCTTCACGATCCCAAGGTTATGGTCTGTCTATCTATTCTAAGCAAGTAAAAAAGACAATATATGTTTGCTAATTCTGATGATGTGCGTCTTGTTTTCCTCTAGAATATTTTACAAAGGAACTTACCGAAACCTTTAATATGAGAGCTTAACATTGTAAATCTTGACAATCCAATTAAAACATTTAGTGCATTAAATTATCTCTATGTTTGATTGTATTCATTTTAAAACAGTTAACATCACATCAGACATCTACTTTGTCAAATCAAAGCAAAATGCGTATTTACTCCTGAATATTTCATCGGCCTCTCTGTTCCCTTAAAATTGTGTACGGCATACGCAAGTACTATGGGAAAGCGTGTGAACATTTGTTGTTGTTTTTTAAGAAGAAAGTGAAGTAAGAAGGATGGAAGGGAAATGATGATGGAGGTAAAACAAAACAAAACAAAACAAAAAAACAAACAAAACAAAACAAAACAAAACAAAAACAAACAACAAAAACAAACAAAAAATAACAAAAAACAACAACAAGAAGGAAATAAGAAAATACAACATGGAAGAACTGACTGTTTTTATGGATTTACTTCTTTTTCTTTGTTTAATGTCTTTAAGATTCTTTTTTTTCTTTCTTTTTTTTTTCAATAATGCATTTCACTATTATACTTATGTGTGTAGTGTAGCAAGGACTGGTAAGACAGGTTTTGTGGGACCTAATGCTACGCTAACCTTTGAGTGATAAAGTGTCTTCAAGCGTTTTCACGTTTGCATATATGTTTTGTGTTTTTTGTCTACCTGTCTAACATTCTCTTACAACGCTTCAAACCACAAATTCTAGAACGTGACTTAGGACACACACACACACACACACACACACACACACACACACACACACACACACACACACACACACACGCACGCACACACACACACTATCACACTCACACACACGAACGTATTCATATAATACCCACAGCGCACACGGAGACTAGTAGAGTATTCAGTCGAAGGAAGTTTTAGGGGGGTTGTTTTCAAGACAAAACAATGACTTAGAATCACCCCCCCCCCCCACACACACACACACATGTACACACCCACATACACAAACACTCTCACAAACCCGTACACACAGAACACACACACACACACACACACACCACACACTCACGCACACACACACACATTCGCAAGGACACACATACACGCACACACGCACACACACACACATTCACTCACGCACACACACACACATAAAACCATATACACAAACACACATATACACACACACACATACACACTGGTGGAACAATGTTCAGGGTCAGAGAAGAACAGGACAGCTGGCATCAAAGAACAAGACATAGAGTGGGAAGGGAAAGCTGGAAACTGTGAGACAGAGAGATGGTAGGCACATACGTCGTAATCATGAAAGGCACATTATGTTCACGGGAAACACATTCTGTTTATGAGGGCCAGACCTCCTATTCATGAAACATACAGATATCGTGTTCATGAGAGATACAGACACCGTATTCATAAGAGTCACAGACACCGTATTCATAAGAGTCACAGACACCGTATTCATAAGAGATACAGACACCGTATTCATAAGAGTACAGACACCGTATTCATAAGAGTCACAGACACCGTATTCAAATACAGACACCGTATCATGAGAATACAGACACCGTATTCATGAGAGATACAGACACCGTATTCATAGAGAGATCACAGACACCGTATTCATGAGAGATACAGACACCGTATTCATAAGAGTCACAGACACCGTATCAAAGTCACAGACACCGTATTCATGAGAGATACAGACACCGTATTCAAGAGTCACAGACACCGTATTCATAAGAGATACAGACACCGTATTCATGAGAGATACAGACACCGTATTCATGAGAGATACAGACACCGTATTCGTAAGAGTCACAGACACCGTATTCATGAGAGATACAGACACCGTATTCATGAGAGATACAGACATCGTATTCATGAGAGTCACAGACACCGTATTCATAAGAGTCACAGACACCGTATTCATGAGAGATACAGACACCGTATTCATAAGAGTCACAGACACCGTATTCATAAGAGTCACAGACACCGTATTCATGAGAGATACAGACACCGTATTCATGAGTCACAGACACCGTATTCATGAGACATACAGACACCGTATTCATGAGAGATACAGACACCGTATTCATGTGAGTCACAAACAACGTATTCATAAGAGGTACAGACACCGTATTCATGAGTCACAGACACCGTATTCATGAGAGATACAGACACCGTATTCATAAGAGATACAGACACCGTATTCATAAGAGATACAGACACCGTATTCATGAGAGATACAGACACCGTATTCATGTGAGTCACAAACAACGTATTCATAAGAGGTACAGACACCGTATTCATGAGTCAGAGACACCGTATTCATGAGAGATACAGACACCGTATTCATAAGAGGCACAGACACCGTATTCATGAGAGATACAGACACCGTATTCATGTGAGTCACAGACACCGTATTCATGAGAGATACAGACACCGTATTCATGTGAGTCACAAATACCGTATTCATGTGAGTCACAGACACCGTATTCATAATAGTCACAGACACATATTCATGAGATACAGACACCGTATTCATAAGAGTCACAGACACCGTATTCATAAGAGTCACAGACACCGTATTCATGAGAGATACAGACACCGTATTCATGTGAGTCACAGACACCGTATTCATGAGAGGCATAGACACCGTATTCATGAGAGATACAGACACCGTATTCATGAGATACAGACACCGTATTCATGTGAGTCACAAACACCGTCTTCATAAGAGTCACAGACATCGTATTCATGAGAGATACAGACACCGAATTCATGTGAGTCACAAACAACGTATTCATAGGAGATACAGACATCGTATTCATGAGAGATACAGACACCGTATTCGTGTGAGTCACAAACACCGTATTCACAAGAGGCATAGACATCGTATTCATGTGAGTCACAAACACCGTATTCATAAGAGGCATAGACACCGTATTCATAAGAGGTACAGACACCGTATTCATGAGAGGTACAGACACCGTATTCATGAGAGACAAAGACACCGTATTTCATGAGAGGCACAGACACCGTATTCATGAGAGGCACAAACACCGTATTCATTAGAGGCACAGACATCGTATTCATGAGAGATACAGACACCCGATTCATAAGAGGTACAGACACCGTATTCATAAGAGGTACAGACACCGTATTCATAAGAGGCAGAAACACCGTATTCATTAGAGGCACAGACACCGTATTCATAAGAGACACAAACACCGTATTCATTAGAGGTACAGACATCGTATTCATAAGAGGTACAGACACCGTATTCATAAGAGGCACAAACACCGTATTCATCAGAGGTACAGACATTGTATTCATAAGAGGCACAGACACCGTATTCATAAGAGGTACAGACACCGTATTCATAAGAGGCACAAACACCGTATTCATTAGAGGTACAGACACCCGATTCATAAGAGGCACAGACACCGTATTCATTAGAGGCACAGACACCGCATTCATTAGAGGCACAGACATCGTATTCATGAGAGGCACAGACAACGTATTCATGAGAGGCACAGACATCGTATTCATGAGAGATACAGACACCGTATTCATGAGAGGCACAGAATCCCATTCATGACACACAGACATTTTATTCACGAGAGGCACAGACACAGCCACTCAGCCTTCTTCTTCCTGTCTGGTTAAAAATGGGTGGCGATCAACTGTGGCGACGTGCTCTCAAAGGGTAAAGGAGCCTGAGTTTCACATGATAATCTATTGTGACAAAAGACATGAAATGAATATGAACATGAAATTATGAAAATGAATCCAATTCATGAGAGTGTAGACATAGTATTCACGAGAGACTGACATCCAGTTCATGAGAGATATGGACCTTCTATTTATGAAGAGCACAGGCATCCAGTTCATGCACGTGCAACATGAAGAACAGCAAAGGAGTACAGTGTAGCGAGCAGCATGCAAGTCGCCAGAATAGTAACGTCATTATGTGTCCCTTCACGAGCGCACGAAATCAGAAACCAAATAAATACAAATAAGCAAGCACAGAAGCAAACAATTAATCAAACAAATGCTTAACCAACCAACCAACCAATCAATCAACCAAACGAAGCAATGGGAACGAACGTAAAAACTATACAAAGGAAAGAACGAACGATAGAACGACCGACCAACCAAACGCAAGAAAACAAGAACACATCAACAATACAAATGCTACAACATACGAGCGTACATACATACATACAAACAGACAGACAGACAGACTGACAGACAGACAAACAGACAGACAGACAGACAGACAAAGAAACAGACCACCAAAGATAGAAGTCTCACAAAATTGGAGAGCAGCATGTCTTTGAATATTCAGCAGAAGGACGGTTCGTTCAAACCAAAGACGAATATTAGAAGTGGGAAAAACTAGGTGCCCTGTGCACACTTTTCCCTTGATAAATCACACACACATATTTACATTGTAAATGTCCCACCAGTGTGCCCGACTTGTCTTTTAATTCATTTGTTTCGTGTACTGTCTTATCTTTTCTAACCCAGCCCGTTTATGCTTGTTTCAGTGTTCTCTGATTATTTCTATCTTTAGCCGTGGAGCCAAAATATGACGTCCAAGCCCCAGTCCGTGACACACGAAGTGGCCAGTTCACTGCTAACATTAATGCTTTGATCATTCTGGTGGTGTGATGACGCTTTCAACAGTCCATCGCCCCTTCCTCCCCTCCCATTTCATTTTAAGTCTTGCCAGTGCGAAGGGTTTTGCTCTGGCCCAAGGATTCTACCAGGTAAGTTCTGGCAGATGGGGGTGATGCACATACGGAATTGTTCGAGTATGATAAATCTCTCTAGAGCAAAGTCATCTGTGAGGCCAGGTTGACGTAGGGGGTCAAGATCCCACTTTCCACGTGCACGTGTTCAAGTCTGGCACGTGAACTGTCCGTGCCGCCTGCAGTCCAGCCAGCGGTGGATGGGTACCTCATCGGGTTGGTGAAGGTAAAGCGGCCAGGCAGTACAATGGGAACTAGCCACAAACCGCCGATGACAGACGAGTGAGGTCCTATCCTGTTTGTGGAGTGGCCGACTCATTCTGGTGCTGTCAGGTTAATATTTCAATGATCTCCTCCTCCACCTTCCGCCTTTTCCGCTCCTCAGTTCAAGATCTTGCCAGCGCATAGGGTTTTACTCAGGCTCAGGGAGTCATCTAAATAATTGCTTATGGAATTGAGCGAGTGCGATGAATTCCTCTTGAACCAACTCCAAACTCATCAAAGAGGAGTTAGACAAGGTGACAGTTTTTCGCCTGTTATATTTTCTCTGTATTTGAAGAATTTTGAGAGGTATTTCTTACACAATCATTGTTTACCATGTAATGTTGACTTTGGTGCCCATTAGCAAGATCCGATTACATACACTGTTACTCTTACTGATTTCTGCTATCATCAGACTCCAAAAGACGTTTACACAAATCTCTACAAATTCTACATGATTGCTGTACCCGTTGGAAACTAAAGTAAAGAAAATAAAACTAAAAAATCATTTTTAATGGACAAAAATAGTCCCCATGATGTCTTTTACATCATCATCATAATAATCATGTGCTATATCGCATGACGTGGCGATCATGGCCCTCCACACGAATCTGTCTTTTGTCGCTGTCCTTTCCGTCCCCATCCACTCTGCAAATGCCCTATTAATGTTGCTGGTCTTTTCCCAGTCTTCTTCCGTAATATTCTTTTTAATTCTTTTTGCGATGTCTTTTATAATAGCCCGAAAAACATTGAAATTGTAAATACTTCAAAATTTCTGAGAATAGAATTTTGTCTTACGGTAAGGGTAAAACAGCAAACTAACAAACAAACAAATTTGCACATGGTCAAGCTCAGAAGCTCTGATTTCTTTATTGCATACAGCCAGAAATGATGATTTGCCTGTGAGTGTTGTTGTAAGTTACGCACTACTACTGTGCTACCGATATTATTGTATGGCTGTGAATTATGGCGATATGAGAACTTCAACTTACTCGTGAAATTGCAGCCTAAAGTTTCGAAGCATCTGTAAAAATTACCGTGAACCGCTTTGACTGAAATGGTGTGTTGTGAAACGGGATTGTAACCATTTTCAGTACTGGTTGATTCTAAAATGATTTAAGTTTTGGTCTAGACTGTTATCATATGACAACGCATAGAAGTACTCTGCTAAATTATACAAACTTCTCCATGGCTTGTATGCACAAAATACAGCTCAGACTGGATAAATCTTATTCAGAAAATTATGATCGACGCGGGTTTCTGATTTTGTTCGGGAATCTCAAAGTTCTCGAACAAATACACATAATTACCAGAAAGTCGGAAGGAGAGCTCTGGAAAACAGTAATAAAGGCATATCGATGGATTTTCAAAAACAAATTTGATATGGAGAAATATACGACACAGCTACAGAAATCTTACATTCATCATTTGATACAATTTTGATGCAGCTGTCGAAAACTTGAAATTGAATAAGATGGACGCAAAGAGTAGACAGACAAAGCAGAACAGGTAAGTGTTGTGATGATAATACCTAAACAATGAGTTTCACTTTATTTTCGAATGTTCTTAATTCCATGATGAACGACTGAAGTTTATTCCACAAAAACATGTGTCGTTTAAGTGAATGTTCTCATTGTGTCACTTCAGTTCTGGTGGGAAAAAAAATCAATTGAAATGAGCAAAATCTACCAAAGTTTCTAAAAAAAATTGTGGTTATCTTCTGAACGTTTGAGCATCTTATCGCAAGAAAATTTCAATACGCACTTTATTTCTGTTGAAATGTTATAAATTCTTTCTGCTTCAAATTATGTTAATCCGGTTGTATTTTCATTACTTTGCTGTTATCCTTCATACCACAGCTGGGGTTACAGGATCTGTTAAACATTGAAACATTGAGTGTGTGTAGACTGACTGAAGAAGTACAAGAAAAATGTTTTTCGGGTACTGAAAGAAAACTTGTATGTAAAATAATCTGTTTCAACTTTAAGCAGTCAATTTAATCAATGACAATGATTAAATTAAGAAACACGGACTGTTAGAAAAGATTATATTTAAGCCTGCATATGTAACAACAGAACTGACTGCCAGTGGGTGGGAAAGTTAGAATTGAAATGTGTATGTAAGCTCTTTCCAAAACATCAAAAGAGGAGTCACACAGGGTTGTGTTTTGTCACCAGATCTGTTTTCACTTTACAGTGAAAACATCATGAGAAACCTAGAAGAAGACCCTGGATTAAAGGTTGGAGGGAAAATGATAAACAACATTCGATACGCAGATGACACCGTGCTAACTGCAGAAAATAAAAGGGACCTACAAAACCTTGTGAATATACTAGAAATAGAAAGCAAAGGTAAGGGGTTGGAACTAAACAGCAGGAAGACTGAAGTCATGGTGATCTGTAAAAAACATAAAATCCCCTCATGCAAAATAACAGCAAATGGCACAACCTTGACACAGGTTGATAAATACCTGGGAACGATCTTTTCATCAGACGGCAGATGCACATCAGAAATAGCCGGCAGACTCGGCCAAGCCAAAACAGCATTCAAGAAGATGACAAGCATTCTTACCAACAAATGCCTATCAATTAACATCAGGATGTGTACGGATGTGAGGCGTGGACAGTCAACAAGCAAAGCCAGAACAAGATTGATGCAGCCGAGATGTGGTTTCTAAGAAGAATGTTGAGGGTTCCATGGACAGCAAAGAAAACAAACGAGACAGTCTTGATGGAGGCAGACACAAGTAGATCACTCATAAGGAAGATTAGGAAACATTTATAGGCCATTTTATGATGAAGGGGGATTTGGAGCACTAGGTCACGACGGGAAAGCTGGAGGGAAAGAGAGCACCAGGTAGACCCACTGAGAAAATGCTGGACGGACTTGCAGAGTGGCTTGGGACGAGGAGGGTGGGGGAGATGTTGGGGGCAACGAGAGATAGAGACAAATGGAAGTCCATGATCACCAACGCCATGCGGCAGGGTACCTGATGATGATGATGATGATGTAGACCTTTGTAGACATAGAGCGCGAGGGGTGGAGTGGGGAGGGGGCGGAAAGTATGTATATATGAGTAAAGTAATGGCTAAAACACCTTAAAAAGGGAACTCTCTTGTTATAACTAATGTTCAAACGAAACTTACTACTGTTGCTGAAACAAACATAAACAGACAAATGGACTTTAGGTTCAAGTGTTTAGGGTGATTTTTCTGCAGAAAAAATGAATGTAAATCTTTCGTTTTAGGTTTGACAACTCTCAAAGTTATATGATATTAACGAGTAAAAGAAAATTTCGTAAATGGAAGTAGACATTAAAATATAAAAAAGTTTGTATATTAAACATGATGCTTTTTAGAGAAAGGGAGTGAAGAATGACTGATTATTCCAGCTCATTTCCTTTCACGAAAATCACGAAAAGAAAGACACAGTACTTGTAAATTGGTATTAGGCGAACTTAAGAAAAGTTTCGTTGAAGACAGACATTGGGGTTAAATGAACTAAAAACAAGAATGTTGACATGCTGTTAGAAGGAGAATGAAGAAATGCATGTTAATCAGATGGTCTGTTCTATACAGAAAGAAGCTGATGGACACAAAGACAGGAAAATAAAAAAAACTGTTTTGAGCAAGATTATTGTAACGTTTACCTTTGTAATGGAGTGTCCATTAAAGCTTTCCCCTATAACACGAAAACAGAAAAAAAAATCAGAGTAAACACATGTTTTCTGCATGGAACACCGATACAACAACAATTGAAGACATCTGTCGGTCATCTTAGTCCTCAAGACACGCACGCACGCAAGCACGCACGCTGCACACGCACACACACACACACACACACACACAGACACACACACAGACACACACACACACGCACGCACTCACGCACGCTGCACACGCGCGCTGCACACGCACGCACACACACAACACACGCACACACAGACACACACACACACGCGCACATGCACACGCACAGGCACACGCACACACACACACACACACAGATATACAAAGAGATTAAAGAACACCCACCATAACCACCCTCCAAAAAATGAAAACGAACAAACAAACAAACAAACAAAGAAAAGAAACAAAGGCATGAGATTTGGAAACACGAACACAGAAATGCAAAGAACATGCAGTCACAGATGTAAACAGAGGGAGAGAGAGAGAGAAAGAGAGAGAGAGAGAGAGAGAGAGAGAGAGAGAGAGACACAACACACAAAGAGAGAGAGACAAAGAGAGAGAGAGAGAGACAGACAGACAGACAGAGAGAGAGAGAGACAGTGAGAGAGAGAGAGAGAGAGAGAGAGAGAGAGAGACAGACAGACAGACACAGAGAGAGAGAGAGAGGGTCGGAAGAACACACCCTACACATGCAGACAGGAACAGGTAGTCTACGAGAAGACAACTATATTCACATTAAAAAAAAGAAAAAGGTGGAGAAGAGGAAGAAATCACAATGTGGTTTGTATTAAGCACAACATCAAAATTCACTGTGTTAATCTGAGTTAGAGCTCTTCGATCAAGCGATACAACACAAAGTGAACTATTTAGTCACCAGCGGTGTCAGGTATTTAGGAGGTGGACACGTACTACATTATGCAAATGGTAGTGTTGCTGGTAGTGTAATACATGATGGAAATGGTAGTGTTGCTGGTCATGTAATATGATGGAAATGGTAGTGTTGCTGGTCATGTAATACATGATGGAAATGGTAGTGTTGCTGGTCATGTAATACATGATGGAAATGGTAGTGTTGCTGGTCATGTATTACACGATGGAAATGGTAGTGTTGCTGGTAGTGTTGCTGGTCATGTAGTACACGATGGAAATGGTAGTGTTGCTGGTCGTGTACTACATGATGGAAATGGTAGTGTTGCTGGACATGTAGTACACGATGGAAATGGTAGTGTTGCTGGTCGTGTAATACACGATGGAAATGGTAGTGTTGCTGGTCATGTATTACATGATGGAAATGGTAGTGTTGCTGGTCATGTAATACATGATGGAAATGGTAGTGTTGCTGGACATGTATTACACGATGGAAATAGTAGTGTTACTGGTCGTGTATACATGATGGAAATAGTAGTGTTGCTGGTCATGTATTACACGATGGAAATAGTAGTGTTACTGGTCGTGTATTACATGATGGAAATGGTAGTGTTCTGGTCATGTATTACATGATGGAAATAGTAGTGTTACTGGTCGTGTATTACATGATGGAAATGGTAAGTGTTGCTGGTCGTGTACTACATGATGGAAATAGTAGTGTTGCTGGTCATGTATTACATGATGGAAATGGTAGTGTTACTGGTCATGTAGTACATGATGGAAATAGTAGTGTTGCTGGTCATGTACTACATGATGGAAATGGTAGTGTTACTGGTCGTGTACTACATGATGGAAATAGTAGTGTTGCTGGTCATGTAATACACGATGGAAATAGTAGTGTTACTGGTCGTGTACTACATGATCGAAATGGTAGTGTTACTGGTCATGTAGTACACGATGGAAATAGTAGTGTTGCTGATCATGTACTACATGATGGAAATGGTAGTGTTACTGGTCGTGTACTACATGATGGAAATGTAGTGTTGCTGGTCATGTACTACATGATGGAAATGGTAGTGTTACTGGTCATGTACTACATGATGGAAATGGTAGTGTTGCTGGTCATGTATTACACGATGGAAATAGTAGTGTTACTGGTCATGTACTACATGATGGAAATGGTAGTGTTGCTGATCATGTATTACACGATGGAAATAGTAGGTTCTGGTCATGTACTACATGATGGAAATGGTAGTAGTGTTGCTGGTCATGTACTACATGATGGAAATGGTAGTGTTACTGGTCATGTACTACATGATGGAAATGGTAGTGTTGCTGGTCATGTACTACATGATGGAAATGGTAGTGTTGCTGGTCATGTACTACATGATGGAAATGGTAGTGTTGCTGGTCATGTATTACACGATGGAAATAGTAGTGTTACTGGTCATGTACTACATGATGGAAATGGTAGTGTTGCTGATCATGTATTACACGATGGAAATAGTAGGTTGCTGGTCATGTACTACATGATGGAAATGGTAGTGTTGCTGGTCATGTACTACATGATGGAAATGGTAGTGTTGCTGGTCATGTACTACATGATGGAAATGGTAGTGTTGCTGGTCATGTACTACATGATGGAAATGGTAGTGTTGCTGGTCATGTAGTACACGATGGAAATGGTAGTGTTACTGGTCATGTACTACATTGTGGAAATGGTAGTGTTGCTGGTCATGTAATACATAATGGAAATGGTAGTGCTACTGGGCATGTAGCGTGTCAATGGCAGATGTGATGCGTCTAGTGTGTTGCCTAGTGACTGCGTGCTTGTCACCTCTCGCTTTAAGCCTGCACCGCTGGCTAGCACTGCTGCTTGCAGCTATGCGAAAAGAAGAGCAGAATGCGTAAGTCTCTTCCTGTCAGTACATAGTCTCTCCATCAGCAAGCCCTACATTATGCCTCCTCGTGTCGACACGCGGTAACTGAGCACTTCACGGACTCAGGCTAAATCTCGAGGGACTCGGAGGAGGTGTGGCCCCCAGACGTGCGGCACGCAGGCCCACCGGCATGTGGATATGCCCTGGTGCCCACGAACCAGACCCTCAGCTATGGGTAAATAGCTCTACTGCCTTGTGGACATCTCGGGAGAGACTAAGGCCAAGGGAGGTAACCCTCAAAGAAAAAATCACCCTACTGCCTTGTAGGTTGTCGTGGGAACGACAAAGGCTAACGGAGAGACCGAAAACAACAACAACAATAAAATAAACAAACAAACAAACAAACAAAAAACCCGATTGAAATCAACGGGAAACCACCATAGAAAAATTATGGACAGTGAAAATAAAAATGAAGATAACGACGTTAATAGGTGCTCCAATGGAGCACCTTCGTCCGGTAGGGACCGTCATGCGGCGCAGGTGACACCAGACCGACAGCAAGCTACTGCGACCAAACTCAAACTCAAAATATTAAAATAGCAACATGGAACATAAGAACTTTGTTCCAAAAAGGCAAATTAGACAATGTCAAAATGGAGATGGAAAGGCTTAACATTAGCATTTTAGGACTAGGGGAAGTGAGATGGAAGGAGGTAGGCATGATAACATCCGGAGAGTATACAGTGATATACTCTGGTGGAAACTCACATGAAAGAGGAGTAGGCAGGGACAATCAAAAGCAGTACTGGGCAGTGTCCGATAGAGTTTTGCTGGTCAAACTGGGAGGCAGACCATTTGATATCAACATCATTCAGGTGTATGCAGCAACATCCACAAGTACTCAGGAAGACATCGACAACTTCTACGAAGTATTAGAGATGGCCAAGGCCCATTGTAAGTCACAAGAAGTTACCATAATAATGGAAGATTTTAATGAGAAAGTGGGAAAGGATAGGGTAGAGGATATAGTTGGACCTCATGGCCTTGGTACACAAAATGAAAGGGGAGGGAAACTTGTAGAATGGGCACAGATGAATGAGTTCATAATAGGAAACATCTGGTTTGAGCAGCCTAATAGAAGAAAATGGACTTGGATGAGTACAGGAGATAATACCAAAAATCAGATTGACCACATCCTGATTAATAAAAGATTTAGAAAGTCTTTACTGTCAGCAAAAACACTACCAGGCGCAGACTTCAAGAGTGAGCACATTTCTGTAGTGGGAAGATTTAGACTGAAATTACGGAAAAGGAAACAGACCAAAAGCAACATCAAACTAGATCTTGGACTCTTAAAGACAGATGAAGTGATACGTCAAAAATTTAATGTACATGTTCAAAACAAATTTAGTGCTCTGGAAGACGTTGGTGACAGTGAAGAACAATGGACAAAGTTGAGAAATTCGATAAATGAAGCTTGTGAAGAAATCCCTGTAGTAGATAGAAAAGCAAAAAAAGAACTGGATGACAAAAGAAATTTTAGGCTTGATGGAGGAACGGAGGAAGGGAAAGAGAATGAAATTTACGACTCAGGAAAAATCGCCAAAGATATGTCAAAATCAATTTTCATTGCACTTCCAAAGAAGACAGGGATTATAGAATGCAAACTCCATCGCACAATCAGTTTGAGGAGTCATGTAACCAAGATCCTATTAAGAATAATCATGATGAGAACAAGGAATGGAATCAAAAAAGAAATAGCAGACGAACAGTGTGGATTTGTGGAAGGGAAAGGAACTATTAATGACATGTACATCCAAAGAACTATCATAGAGAGGTCAATTGAGATGAACAAGGATTCATATTTATACCAAGGCTTTCGATCGGGCAAGACATGAAGAATTGATCAACCAACTAGGACTCAATATTGATGGAAAAGATCTACGAATAATCAGAAATATTTATTGGGAACAAGCTGGAATGAGCATAAAAAACGATATAAGCTCTTTCCAAAACATCAAAAGAGGAGTCACACAAGGTGGTGTTTTGTCACCAGATCTGTTTTCACTATACAGCAAAAACATCATGAGAAACCTAGAAGAAGACCCTGGATTAAAGGTTGGAGGATAAATGATAAACAACATTCGATACGCAGATGACACATGCTAATTGCAGAAAGTGAAAGGGACCTACAAAACCTTGTGAATATACTTGAAATAGAAAGCAAAGGTAAGGGGTTGGAACTAAACAGCAAGAAGACTGAAGTCATGGTGATCAGTAAAAAACATGAAATCCCCTCATGCAAAATAACAGTAAACGGCACATCAGAAATAGCCAGCAGAATCGGCCAAGCCAAAACAACTTCAAGAAGATGAAAAGAATTCTTACCAGCAAATGCCTATCAGTTAACATCAGGAAGAGAGTTCTTGAATGTTATATATAGAAAACAATACTGTTGTACGGTTGCGAGGCTTGGATAGTCAACAAGCAAAGCGGGAACAAGATTGAGGCAGCCGAGACGTGGTTTCTAAGAAGGATGTTGAGAGTTCCATGGACAGCAAAGAAAACAAACGAGACAGTCTTGATGAAAGCAAACACAAGGAGATCATTCATATGGAAAATTAGGAAAAGACAGGCAACATTCATAGGTCATTTTATTAGGAAATGAAAATTGGAACACCTGGTCACAACGGGAAAGTTGGAGGGAAAGAGGGCACCGGGTAGACCCAGGGAGACGATACTAGACGGACTTGCAAAGTGGCTGGGGACAAGAAGGGTGGAAGAGATGCTTGAGGCAACAAGAGATAGAGACAGATGGAAGTCCATAATCGCCAACGCCATGCGGCAAGGCACCGGATGATGATGATGACTGGTCATGTGATACATGATGGAAATGGTAGTGTTACTGGTCATGTAATACATGATGGAAATGGTAGTGTTGCTGGTCATGTAATACACAATGGAAATGGTAGTGTTGCTGGCCATGTACTACATGATGGAAATGGTTAGTGTTTGCTGGCATGTACTACATGATGGAAATGGTAGTGTTGCTGGTCATGTACTACAGGATGGAAATGGTAGTGTTGCTGGCCATGTACTACATGATGGAAATGGAGTTGCTGGTCATGTACTACAGGATGGAAATGGTAGTGTTGCTGGCCATGTACTACATGATGGAAATGGAGTTTTGCTGGTCATGTACTACAGGATGGAAATGGTAGTGTTGCTGGCCATGTACTACATGATGGAAATGGTAGTGTTGCTGGCCATGTACTACAGGATGGAAATGGTAGTGTTGCTGGTCATGTACTACAGGATGGAAATGGTAGTGTTGCTGGCATGTATACAGATGGAAATGGTAGTGTTGCTGGACATGTAGTACACGATGGAAATGGTAGTGTTGCTGGATCATGTATACATGATGGAAATGGTAGTGTTGCTGGACATGTAGTACACGATGGAAATGGTAGTGTTGCTGTACATGTAGTACATGATGGAAATGGTAGTGTTGCTGGACATGTAACACGATGGAAATGGTAGTGTTGCTGGTCATGTATACATGATGGAAATGGTAGTGTTGCTGGACATGTAACAAATGATGGAAATGGTAGTGTTGCTGGTCATGTGATACATGATGGAAATGGTAGTGTTCCTGGACATGTAACAAATGATGGAAATGGTAGTGTTGCTGGTCATGTGATACATGATGGAAATGGTAGTGTTCCTGGACATGTAACAAATGATGGAAATGGTAGTGTTGCTGGACATGTACTACATGATGGAAATGGTAGTGTTGCTGGACATGTACTACATGATGGAAATGGTAGTGTTGCTGGTCATGTACTACATGATGGAAATGGTAGTGTTCTGGACATGTAGTACACGATGGAAATGGTAGTGTTGCTGGACATGTACTACATGATGGAAATGGTAGTGTTGCTGGACATGTAACAAATGATGGAAATGGTAGTGTTGCTGGACATGTAGTACACGATGAAATGGTAGTGTTGCTGGTCATGTAACAAATGATGGAAATGGTAGTGTTGCTGGTCATGTAATACATGATGGAAATGGTAGTGTTGCTGGACATGTAACAAATGATGGAAATGGTAAGTGTTGCTGGACATGTAACAAATGATGGAAATGGTAGTGTTGCTGGTCATGTATACATGATGGAAATGGTAGTGTTGCTGGACATGTAACAATGATGGAAATGGTAGTGTTGCTGGTCATGTGATACATGATGGAAATGGTAGTGTTGCTGGACATGTAACAAATGGTGGAAATGGTAGTGTTGCTGGTCATGTGATACATGATGGAAATGGTAGTGTTGCTGGTCATGTATACATGATGGAAATGGTAGTGTTGCTGGACATGTAACAATGGTGGAAATGGTAGTGTTGCTGGTCATGTAATACATGATGGAAATGGTAGTGTTGCTGGTCATGTAATACATGATGGAAATGGTAGTGTTACTGGTCGTGTAATACATGATGGAAATGGTAGTGTTACTGGTCATGTAATACATGATGGAAATGGTAGTGTTACTGGTCATGTAATACATGATGGAAATGGTAGTGTTACTGGTCATGTAATACATGATGGAAATGGTAGTGTTACTGGTCATGTAATACATGATGGAAATGGTAGTGTTACTGGTCATGTAATACATGATGGAAATGGTAGTGTTATTAGTCATATCACCGTCAGTCAAGGACCACTTCTTGTTTTGTTCTCGGATTTCAGTCATGGAAATAAATGCGGGCACCGTTCTTCATTTTTTTTCCTGATAGAACACCATCTCCTGAAAAATCGACGCGTTCAGCAGCTGGATCACTCACTGTCAGGGTATCTGAACAAATCATGTGAATCTGTGTCTGTTCGTTTGCATTCAACATTCGAATGCTCTTACCCTAAGGATCAATGTAGATGATACAACTTTTTTTTTACATACATTAATATGCCACATAACGTAAGTAATGGACTGTCACAGCCTGGGAACGTACATGCACTCCTGTTTAATCTGTTTGTTTGTATGCATACTGTTCATGGAGTACCTTTACAGGTACCTTTACTGATCCCCACCTTCTGGAAATTCTGTGGTAGAAATGTCCTCTTTTCTGCCACTCTCTTTTGTTTCTGCCTTGTTGCTTTGCTTTCTGTCATTTCTTCCTATTACTTTCTGCCTTACTGGTCCATTCAGCTGTATGTGTTCGATAAAGTCTTATGTACTTTTCTTAGGATTGATAATTGGGTACGTAATGCATTTTTGGCTCTAGGGAGGTGAGATATGCGGAAGCAATTTTAGGTAATTTATGCCTATTTTTGTATATTTTGGTGTCCTTATGTATGCCTATTCAGATCTGATTTTTAAATCTTCCCTGTGCGATAAATTGGTCGGAGTGGTCAACGCCAGGCGCATGGTACTTGATTTTCTTTTCTTGTTTTTTTCTTCTGTTTTTCCTGTTGAAGTTTTGCATGTTTTGAAGCGGTTATAGCCCTGATATGGCTCTACTCAGTCGGCTGGGCTTTAAACAACAATAATAATAACAACAACAACACACACACAAACACACACAAACGCACGCGCACACACACACACACACACGCGTGATTTTTGTCCCCCCCCCCCCCCCGGTATTTTTTTACGAGAGGATGAATTGCACCAGGGACACACACTATCGTCTGTGTATATCAGTGTCTATACAGGCTGAATACCATATTTTTCTTCATCTTCAGTTTCTCAAAAGGTCATCTGTGTATTAGACTAGTGCGTTCCCAGTCCATTCCCGTTTAAACCATTACACGTATTAGAAACAAGATTTTGAAGGAAGGCTATAATACAAAGTACATTGTCTCTTCCTACTAAGTCGTCTATTTAAAATGAATACTGCTTGTAATAAAACACCTTAACTGTCTTAGCCTTTGATAGTGATTACATTGTTGTGCAATTACTTTTTTCCAGCCCACGTCTCGGCATCTGAATATTAGTATACAGAATCAATAACACTGGCGTTAGTCTATGTGAGAGTTTGAAGTTCGGAGTTGATTCATAGCACTTGGACAATTTCTTATGCGCTCTACCCAGATCTGCCAGCGACTATCTGACGAACTCCCTGAGCCTGCGCAAACCCTATGGAAAAGTCTTGAAATGGGGAGGGGAGGAGGCAATTATGAAATACTGAGCTGATATCAACAGATGGAGAGATGGGTGGAACACTCCAAGGAGAACTTCGCTGCCACCTCAGCCCTCGATGCCATCGAACCTCTGCCTATCATGGAAGAGCTAGATGTTAAACACTAGAAGGATTCAGCATGACAATTAGCAGCTTGGCCTGCAGGAAAGCAACTGGTAATGATGGCATCCCGCAGACCTCATCAAGCATTGGAAGAACACTTCCTGCAGCCCGTACATGATGTCCTCTTTCAGTTTGGAGAAAGGAACAGTACCACATGACATGAGAGATGCCAAGATCATCACCCTCTAAAAGAACAAGGGAGACAGAAGCCACTGCAACAATTATAGGGACATTTCAGTACTGAACATTGCAGGCCAGAATCGTGTTGGTGCGTCTCCAAAAGCAATCTTCCCTGAGTCCCAGTGATTCATGTCATTGCACCAGGGTGTGTATCAGTGTCTATACAGGCTGTCTATACAGTGCTGCTTCCGATCAAAACGCTCCACAGTGGACATGATTGTTTTCCCTTCGTCAACTACAGGAAAAATGCAAAGAACAGCAAAAGTTCCTCTACATCGCCGCCTCCATCGATCTCAACAAGGTTTTTGACCTAGTCAGCAAGGATGGACTGTTCAACATTCTCCTGAAAATAGGATGTGTGTGATGTAAGAAATGTGTACTGACTGTGTTGGGAGTACTGTGTGTTCTGTGAGTAATGTGACTGATGTGAGTTTTGACAGTGTGGTGAATAATGTTTGTGCTGTGAGTAATAAGTATACTGTGAGTAATATGAGTAATCACTTTTAATTCCCTCCCTCTGCACTTTTTGATTTCTCCATGAAAACTGCGGTGCCTTGTTTTACCTCTCCTAATGCATGTAGCCCTGTATGTTATGTGACATATCCAGCAACTAATTTTTATCATTAAACGTATGTGGTCTGATTTCATGGATTACATTTAACAGTTGAACATTATGGTATTCACTGGAAAAAGCTGACGGACACGACTCGTTATTTATTCCAGACTCTTTTACAGAAGTAGGTAATGATGTGAGTGTTGTTAGCCTATATTTTTGTCGCACCAGTGTTTCGGAGGTTTAGCTTTTGCTTATAGAAAGAACTGAACTCCGCATAGTGAAGTTTTATCACGCACTGATAACTGTGCTACATGGTGTCTTCCTCCACACACACACACACACACACACACACACACACACACACACACACACACACACACACACACACACACACACACACACACACACATCCACACATCCACGTAAATATCATTTTAAAACCGAAAACTACAGAACTGAATCACGTGTTCAACGTAACCCTTTGACTCCCTCATCATGTTTACCATCTTCCACGATATAGAGTGATGCAAATGGTTAAAACAACAACATCAGCAGCAGCAGCTACAACAAGAACAAGAAAAAGAAGAAGAAGAAGAAGAAGAAGAAGAAGAAAAAACAACAACAACAACAACAACAACAACAAAACCCATAACGAAAACAAACAAACAAACTCACACAGAAAAACACTGTGATATAGTTTCCCGATAAAAACAAATTCCTTTCCGTGTGCAGTTATCCAAAAGAAGCACGTACGTTTATTGTCTCAGCTGTTTTTCCTCTGTACGATATTCTTGTTTCACAGCCAAAGGTTAAGCAGTTAGTACGCATGCTTTCGTGTAGGTTTCACCTTTCTTAATAAAAACAACAACAACAACAACAACCAAAAAACTAAAAGAAAAAAAAAAGAAAAGAAACCCCGAGCAAATGTGATTTTAATGATACTAGTGTAAATTTTATGATACCCCAAGGATATGTCAAAATCAATTTTCATTGTACTTCCAAAGAAGACAGGGGCTATAGAATGCGAACTCCATCGTACAATCAGTTTGATGAGCCATGTAACAAAAATCCTGTTAAGAATAATCATGATGAGGACAAGGAATAGAATCAAAAGAGAAATAGCAGATGAACAGTGTGGATTTGTGGAAGGGAAAGGAACTATTAATGCCATATACATCCTAAGGACTATCATAGAGAGGTCAGCTGAGATGAATAAGGATTTGTATTTATGCTTTGTTGACTACACCAAGGCTTTCGATCGGGTAAGACATGATGAATTGATCAACCAATTGGAGAGACTCAATGTTGATGGAAAAGATCTACGAATAATCAGAAATATGTATTGGGAACAAACAGCAATGAGAATAGAAAACAATGTAAGCTCTTTCCAAAATATCAAAAGAGGAGTCAGACAGGGTTGTGTTTTGTCACCAGATCTGTTTTCACTTTACAGCGAAAACATCATGAGAAACCTAGAAGAAGACCCTGGATTAAAGGTTGGAGGGAAAATGATAAACAACATTCGATACGCAGATGACACCGTGCTCATTGCAGAAAATGAAAGAGACCTACAAAACCTTGTGAATATACTAGAAATAGAAAGCAAAGGTAAGGGGTTGGAACTAAACAGCAGGAAGACTGAAGTCGTGGTGATCAGTAAAAAAACCATGAAATCCCCTCATGCAAAATAACAGCAAATGGCACAACCTTGACACAGGTTGAGAAATTCAAATACCCGGGAACGATCATTTCATCATACGGCAGATGCACATCAGAAACAGCCGGCAGACTCGGCCAAGCCAAAACAGCATCCAAGAAGATGACAAGCATTCTTACCAACAAAAGCCTATCAATTGACGTCAGGAAGAGAGTTCTTGAATGTTATATAGAACCAATACTGTTGTACGGATGCGAGACGTGGACAGTCAACAAACCAAGCCAGAACAAGATTGAGGCAGCTGAGATGTGGTTTCTAAGAAGAATGTTGAGGGTTCCATGGACAGCAAAGAAAAAAACGAGACAGTCTTGATGGAGGCAGACACAAGTAGATCACTCATAAGGAAGATTAGGAAAAGACAAGCAACATTTATAGGCCATTTTATGAGGAAGGGAACAACGGGAAGGCTGGAGGGAAAGAGAGCACCGGGTAGACTCATGGAGAAAATGCTGGACGGACTTGCAGAGTGGCTGGGGACGAGGAGGGTGGGGGAGATGTAGGGGCAACGAGAGATAGAGGCAGATGGAAGTCCATGATCGCCAACGCCATGCGGCAGGGCACCTAATGATGATAATGAGTGTATACTTAATAACAACTGAGAGCAGGGATTTGTTGAGCGATTATTCACTCTTAATATAGTTACAAATTTCAACCAGATTTGTACGCAAATACCTGATACACAGACACGCATGCACGCACGCACACACACACCACACACACACACACACACACACCACCACACACACACACACACACACACACAACACACCACACACACACACACACACACACACACACACACTACACACACACACACACACACACACTCACACACACACACACACACATACACACACTCACAAACACACACCACACACACACACACACCACACACACACACACACACACACACACAACACAACACACACACACACACACATACATCCTTTGTGGATGGAGCCCACGATTCTCGTGTTGTCAGCAGCGAACTGTAATAAACAAAGGTCCGGAGGGGGGAGGGATGGGGACTCACAAACTCTGTGACCCGCTTCCCGGCGTCCGTTAAGTCTGTTAGTCAGAACTCTCCGCTGAGAACGCAGGAACAAAGAAACAAACAAAGAAACAAAGAAACAAACCAAGCCCCATCAATCGACCAACCAGAGCACTGAGTATAGTTCATTTTACCGATGCAAAAGACGATTTCGACCACACATTTAATACCTACGTATTGATCTCTTTCCCCTTCTCCGTCATCTCCCTCTCCCCCACCCATCAACCACAAACTGCCATTTCGCTCTCACCCTCTCTATCTACCCCCTCCCCCAGTATCCTCTCTCTCCATTACTTTAGTCTAGACACAGTAATTTTATTTTTACTTACGTGGTGTTTTCTGTTTTCATTTGTTTCTGGTCCCGTTTGCCCCCATTAAATATATATACACACAGAACAAATGTGTGTGAGAAAGAGAGAGAAGAGACAAGAGAGAGAGAGAGAGAAAGAGAGAGAGAGTGAGAGAGCACTGACAATTTGGTGATTGTCTTAAAGCAGTCACTCCAATCAAACCAGGAGGATGATTTCAAAATGAATAACGGTAACATTTAAAACGACGACATTAAAGTAAAAGACATGTTATCTTTTTCCTTATTCCCATTGTTTACTGCACAGAGCCATGCCGGAACCATAATGTACAAAACATCTCGTTGAACAAAGTAAAACAAAAACAAAACAAACAAAACAGCAACAATAACAAACTAAAACAAATCAAAGCAAAACAAAACATGGAAAAGAAAATGAAATGAGTGTATCAATGCATTGGTGAAGATAATTTAAGGATGTGCCCCTGGCGATGACTTTTTCGCCCAATGTATCACAAGAGAATTAAAAAGATGAACCCAAATGTAAACACGACTAAGAAACACTAAACCTTACTAAAACTGTCCTAAATGACCTAAAATTGCTTCTGCACACCACACGTGTTTGGAGCCCCAAATACAGTCAACACATGTACCCAGTTACCATTTCTACGAGAAAGTAATACTCTATAGAATACGTACAGGTGAATGGACCAGCAAGGCAGAAAATGATCGGATGAGACGTAGAAAGTAAAGAAACAAGGCAGAAACAGAACCAGTGACAAAAAAGATGAAATTTACAGTACAGAATTTCCATACTGAAAGAGGCCCCGGTGTAACGTCCCATCTCGTCCCCCTCTCGCGCAGGTCCCCTGGGGGACCTATTGGTGTCCCAGATCGTCCCCCGGGGGACGAATCAGTGTCCTGAATCGTCCCCCGGGGGAATTTCTGGGCAGTCCCCCCCGTGCTGTTCTGGTCCCACCTGAATTCACCAACATGCCTGTCCCAAAAGGTTCCCCCCCCCCCCCCCCTGAAGTACTCTTGTAGGTGCACGTCTGTCTGTCTGTCTGTCTGTCTGCCCGTCTCTCTGTCTGTCTGTCTGTCTCTGTCTCTCTTTCCATGTCTGTGTCTCTGTGTCTCTGTCTCTCTCTCTCCACGTCTGTGTCTCTGTTCCTCTCTCTCTCTCTTTCTTTCTCTGTCTCTCTCTCTTTCTCTCTCTCTCTGTATATCTGTCTCTCTCTCTCTCCCCAGTATATCCTTGCGTTAGCGCAGTCTCCAGCTCTGCGTGGAAAAGATCCACCATTGGGCTGAAGAGAATGGCTTTACTTTCTCCACCACAAAAACTCAGTATATTCATTTTCATAATCAATGAATGTTTTTTTCTGGATCCCGAAATCCGTCTTGATAAATCAACAATTACAGCAGTTCATCATCATCATCAGGTGCCTTGCCGAATGGCGTTGACGATTATGGACTTCCATCTGTCTCTATCTCTTGTTGCCTCAAGCATCTATTCCACCCTCCTTGTCTTCAGCCACTCTGCAAGTCCGTCTAGTATCTTTTCCCGGGGTCTACCCGGTGCTCTCCTTCCGTCCAGCTTTCCCGTTGTGACCAAATGTTCCAATTCCCCTTTCCTCATAAAATGGCCTATGAATGTTGCCTGCCTTTTCCTAATCTTCCTTATGAATGATCTACTTGTATCTGCCTCCATCAAGACTGTCTCGTTTATTTTCTTTGCTGTCCATGGAACTCTCAACATCCTTCTTAGAAACCACATCTCGCAACCGTACAACAGTATTGGTTCTATATAACATTCAAGAACTCTTTTCCTGATGTTAATTGATAGGCATTTGTTGGTAAGAATGCTTTCCATCTTCTTGAATGTTGTTTTGGCCTGGCCGATTCTGCTGGCTATTTCTGATGTGCATCTGCCGTCTGGTGAAATGATCGTTCCCAGGTATTTAAACTTATCAACCTGTTGTGCCATTTGGTGTTATTTTGCACGAGGGGATTTCATGTTTTTTACTGATCACCATGACTTCAGTCTTCCTGCTGTTTAGTTGCAACCCCTTACCTTTGCTTTCAATTACAAGTATATTCACAAGGTTTTGTAGGTCCCTTTCACTTTCTGCAATTAGCATGGTGTCATCTGCGTATCGAATGTTGTTTATCATTTTTCCTCCAACCTTAATCCAGGATCTTCCTCTAGGTTTCTCATGATGTTTTCGCTGAAAAGTGAAAACAGATCTGGTTACAAAACACAACCCTGTCTGACTCCTCTTTGAAGTTGTGGAAAGAGCTTATATCGTTTTTTATTCTCATTGCAGCTGTTTGTTCCCAATACATATTTCTCATTATTCGTAGATCTTTTCCATCAATATTGAGTCTTTCTAGTTGGTTGATCAATTCTTCATGTCTTACCCGATCGAAAGCCTTGGTATAGTCAACAAAGCATAAATAAAAATCCTTGTTCACCTCGATTGAAAGCGGGCCTCAATAGCTCAGTTGGTTGAGCGTCGGATTCACATACTAATGGTTGTGGGTTCGAATCCCGGGCTGCGCTACATTAAAACTGGCCTTCTCACTGTCCCATCTTAACATCATTGTTGTTCTGGTGGTGTCAGTATAGGATTAGATAAGCCCCCCTTCCCCTACTTCCATGGGATGGTTATCCCCGTCGGCTATATCACCTGAGGTGGGTGCCGACGTAAAAACTAAACAAAACCAAAACCAAACCTCGACTGACCTCTCTATGATAGTTCTTAGGATGTATATGGCATTAATAGTTCCTTTCCCTTCCACAAATCCACACTGTTCATCTGCTATTTCTCTTTTGACTCTATTCCTTGTCCTCATCATGATCATTCTTAATACGATCTTGGTTACATGACTCATCAATCTGATTGTGCGATGGAGTTCGCATTCTATAGCCCCTGTCTTCTTTGGATGTGCAATGAAAATTGATTTTGACATATCTTTGGGGATTTTTCCAGTGTCGTAAATTTCATTCAGGAGGACTGTTATTTTTTCTATGCCGAATTCCCCAGGGCTTCAATCATCTCTGTAGTAATGTTGTCTGGTCCTGGGGCTTTTCCTGGTTTGATCTTTTTCAATGCTGCTCTAACTTCATCCTTCATTATGGGTGGTCCTTCAAAGTTCTTTCTTATAATGTGTTCTGCGTTTCTGGCATCTTCAAAAAGGTCTTTAGTGTACTCTCCCCATCTGTCTAATATTTTGTCTTTTCCCTTGAGAATCGTACCATCTTTCGATTTTAAGCAACCAGCTGATGTGCATGTATTTTTCCTGTGGAAAATTTCTTCAATTCGTCTGTACATACCCTGAGGATCCGTTTTGTGTTGGTCTTCTATTTCTTTTCATTTTGTTTTCAGCCTAGCTTCCTTAGTTTCATTGCACCTATTCTGATCTCCTTGTTTATCTTCCTGTATAATTCCTCGTTTCTCTTTGCCTTCCTCCGTTCCTCCATCAAGCCTAAAATTTCTTTTGTCATCCAGTTCCATTTTGCTTTTCTATCTACTACAGGGATTTCTTCACAAGCTTCATTTATCGAATTTCTCAACTTTGTCCATTGTTCCTCACTGTCACCGACGTCTTCCAGAGCACTGAATTTGTTTTGAACATGTACATTAAATTCTTGACGTATCACTTCATCTGTCTTTAAGAGTCCAAGATCTAGTTTGATGTTGCTTTTGGTCTGTTTCCTTTTCCGTAATTTCAACCTTAAACTTCCCACTACAGGATTGTGGTCACTCTTGCAGTCTGTGCCTGGTAGTGTTTTTGCTGACAGCAAAGAATTTCTAAATCTTTTGTTAATCAGGATGTAGTCAATCTGATTTTTGGTATTATCTCCTGGACTCATCCAAGTCTATTTTCTTCTATTAGGCCGCTCAAACCAGGTGTTTCCTACTATGAACTCATTCATCTGTGCCCATTCTACAAGTTTCCCTCCCCTTTCATTTTGTGTACCAAGGCCATGAGGTCCAACTATATCCTC
This sequence comes from Monoplex corrugatus, assembly GCA_030674185.1. Taxonomy (NCBI): domain Eukaryota; kingdom Metazoa; phylum Mollusca; class Gastropoda; order Littorinimorpha; family Ranellidae; genus Monoplex; species Monoplex corrugatus. The sequence goes on from CM060307.1 coordinate 6,190,955, forward strand.
CACCCTATCCTGTCCCACTTTAACATTAAAATCTCCCATTATTATGGTAACTTCTTGGGCCTTGGCCATCTCTAATACTTCTAGAAGTTGTCGGTGTCTTCCTGAGTACTTGTGGATGTTGGTGCATACACCTGAATGATGTTGATATCAAATGGTCTGCCTCCCAATTTGACCAGCAAGACTCTGTCGGACACAGCCCAGTATCCCTTAACTGCTTTTGATTTGTCCCTGTCCATTACAATGCCTACTCCTCTTTCATGTGAGTTTCCCCAGAGTATACCACTGTATACTCTCCGGATGTTATCATGCCTGCCCCCTTCCATTACACTTCCCCTAGTCCTAAAATACTAATGTTAAGCCTTTCCATCTCTATTTTGACATTGTCTAATTTGCAGTTAAAGACGCTAAATTTCTGGGGATCATTTTTGACCAAAAACTTAACTTCCATAGCCACATCTCTCCTCTCTTCTCAGTGTTCCAGTTTCGTTTAACTGGTTACGTGTACGTGTGTGCTTGTTCGCCCTGTATGGGTCCCCACACTATACTCTGAGAGTATAGTCAGCGTCACTCCAATTACGTTGGGAGGTGCATGCTGGGCATGTTTCTGTAGCCGGCACTGACGTCAGCTCTGGACATCAGCGTCAGGATCTTTAAAGTCCAAGCTTGATTTTAGATGCATGCGTGCTCAGACTAGACCTCGGTTTATACTCTCATCCGAAGGAGTAGGAAATGGGGGTAAAGTGTTTTTCCCACAAACACAAAGCCTGCAGTGACCTGGGATCGAACTCACATGTGAGACTCGCCGAATTTCAAGTTCAGCGTGTATCCATTACACTAACGCCCCCCCCCCCCCCCCCCCAGCTACATCAAACACCATTAAAACTTCCTGTCAGAAGGCTCTGAACATTCTTCGAGTCGTGGTGCACACAGACTGGGTCGCTGATAAGAAAACTCTCCTGCATCTCTACAGAGCCCTAGTCCGATCCAAACTGGATTACGGATGTGTAATCTACAGTTCGACAAGGGACTCCTACCTTAAAACATTAGATCCTATTTATCATCAAGGGCTGCGTTTGTGTTTGGGCGCATTTCGTACATCTCCTGTGTACAGTCTATATGCAGAAGCAGGGGAAGCCTCTCTTGCCAACCGCCGACTAAAACTCTCTCTGAATTACTACATCAAACTATACTCGGAAATGAAAAACCCTGCTTACGATTGTGTTTTTGATCCAAAATATGTGAAAGAATATGAAAAAAGTATTATGTGTATTCCACCGTTTGGTATCAGTATCCGCCCACATGTGGAAAAGGCTGAGATCAACCGGGGCGTGATCTGTGACTACTCCAAATTTCCAGACAACCGACCATGGACCTTCCATACACCGGAAGTTCGATTCGACCTTGCATCTTACCGAAAACATTCTACCTTTATAGTGAACTATGTCTGCAATATCCCTCACATGAAAAAGTCTTCACTGATGGCTCCAAATCAGGAAATGGTGTGGCTGCTTCTGCAATCCTTTTGTCAGATGGTGTTAAAAATCCAGTAAACACATACCTTCTGACAGCTCTGTGTACACAGCGGAGCTGACTGCTCTTAACCTAGCACTTGAGACAATTCTGGCTTCCAAGTGAAAGACATTTATTATTTGTTCTGACTCACTGTCAGCACTGGAGGCTGTATCATGTCGTAACTTAAACCACCCTGAGCTGCTAGACTTTTTCAGTGTATTTACTGTACTGAAAAATCGAAGCTGTAACATTGTTTTGGTTTGGGTCCCTGGTCATGTGGGTATTCGCAGGAATGAGATGGCAGATGCTGTAGCGAAGGAGGCCACAGCACACAGAATGTCCACTTCCGTTATACCCTTTACTGATCTGAAGTGTAAAGTCCACTCTTACACTTAGCATTTGACAAGAAGAATGGAGCCAACAAGTGAATAATAAACTTTTTAAAGTCCGTCCTACTCTTTTAGAGTCCCTTCCTTCATTGGGAGGAACCTGTAAAGAGAACGTAGTTCTTACTCGTCTTAGAATTGGTCATACTTTTTTAACTCATTCATATTTGTTGAAGGGTGAAGGGGCCCTTGGTGTAGTTCCATGTGATGAGCCTCTCACAGTAAAACATATTTCAATTTCATGCAATGATTTAAACGAGATACGGCATAAACACTACACGGCAGAGACAATAAGGACCTTGTTCCGGGACGTCCCGTCATGGGCGATCCTGGAATTTTTGAAAGAGATTTGAGCCTTGAGATGACTCATATTGGTTGGCAAGGCCAAAATGACTTTTAAAATGTGATTTTTTATCGGAAAAACAAACGTGGTTGAAGCTTACGAGGTGACAGCCTTGAGATGGCCCATGCTGGTCGACGAGGCTATAAACAACGTGATTTGATTTGATTTCTCTCACCCCCTTCTCTGTCTCTCTCTCTCTCTCTCTTTCTCTCTCTCCCTCTGTTTCTCTCTCTCTCTCTCTGTATCTGTCACGCACTCTGTGTGTGTGTGTGTGTGCGTGTGTATGTGTGTGTGTGTGTGTGTGAGTAATAAGAAATGGGAAAGCATGCACATGCACACACGCGCGCACGACCACACACACACACACACACACACACACAAACACACACGCACAGACACTCTCTCACATACAGAGAGACAGACAGACAGAGAAAGAGAGAGAAAGAGACAGACAAACAGAGGGAGAGAGGGAAAGAAAGAGACAGACAGACAGACAGAGAATGGGGTGGGAGAGAGAGACAGAGAGAGAGACAGAATGAATGAGACGGAGAGAGAGACGGACAGAGAGACGGACAGACAGACAGGCAGAGAGACAGAGAGAGAGACACACACACACACACAAGAAAGCAAGAGAGAAAGAGAGAGAGACAGACAGACAGACAGACAGAGAGACACAGAGAGAGAGGAACAAAGACGCAGACATGGAGATAGAGACAGAGAGATACGGACAGACAAACAGACAGACAGACAGACGTGCGCCTACAAGAGTACTACATGGGGGGGGGGGGGGGGGACTGGTCATTGAAGACATGCTTAGTTGCACTGCATCGTAACACAAACAACAATATGTTGCATATTTAGCCTATCAAGTTTCTTATCCGCACCAACGCAACTAAACAAGCATAGAGTATATCTCCAAATATCAAAGAATGCATGCACAGACACACACACACACACACACACACACACACACACACACACACACACACACACACACACACCACACACACACACAAAATGACAAAACAAAAGAACTAAAACGGGTGAAAGGCAAAGAATGAGACACATTGTCTCAGACTGAAAACGAAGAAGACAAACAACTGGGACAAGAGCAAAGAGCAAGGACATACAACTGCTTCATCTTGGGGATAAAAACAAAAACAAAAACAAAACAAACAACAAGAGGAGAGAGAGAGATTGAGAGAAAGAGAGAGAGACTGAGAGAGAGAGAGAGAGGGAGAGAGAGAGAATGAAAGAAAGAGAGAGAAGAGTACTGGAACAAAACAGCAGAGTAAGGGGACAGAAACAAATTAAAGGGACAAACCACTGTCTTAAATTTAGACAAGAAATCAGAAGGCGAGACACAGGACTACTTCACATTGTCAAAGGAATGCGCAGTAACGGGGACATAGAGAAACATATCAGAATGCGAGAGAAAACCAAAGAAAGGTGAAAGCAGGACACAACGACAAAGACTACCTCATGCTGGACACACAAAGGCTGTGGATATTGGGATGTAGGTAGACACGTGATGGGACAGGATAACAGAGGAGAAAGGGGACACGGAATAATCCTCAATTGGGACAGGAATGCAGATAGGACAGGGAGGCACATGCCTGTCTCAAAATGAGACAACGAAGAAGATGAGGACATGACTGTATCAAACTGGGAAAGGAAATATGAGATAGGGAGACACCATACCGTCTGAAATTGGGAAACGTAAAAAAGGTAGAGAGACAGGACTGTCTCAAATTGGGACAAATTGGGATAGGAAACAAAAAGTTAGGGAGACATAATACTGTCTCAATTTTTGATAGAGGAAGATACAGAACTGTCTCGAATTAAGACAAGAAAGCAGTAGAGGAAGAGTGACACAGACTTGTCTGTACCCGGGAGAGCAAAGAAGTGATAGAAAGGTACACAAGACTATTGAAACAGAAAATCAGAAGGGAAGGACGGACAAAGACTGTCTTAAGTTGGGACAAGAAAAACTGGGGGAGACAGGACTTGTCTCAATTGGGACAGGAAGAGGCACGGAGACACAGGACTGACCCAACTTGGGAGAGGAACGAAAAAGGAGAACACGTACACACAAACCTGTCCCAAACTGGAACAGGAAACCATTATAGATGAAAACATGAGGACTGTTTGAAAATGAGCGAGAAGAGAACTAGACGACGACAGAAAAAAAGTGGGGGAAGACATAAATACTGCCTCACGCTTGGACAGAGGACAAGGGCTACCTGACGTGTAGTTCAAAAAGAGCGCTTCTGGAATTTCAACGAGACAGGAAAACACAAGAAGACCTCAGGCTGATGAAGGGAGTTGGAGGGGAGAATCTGAATAATATTGATATAAGAAAAATGGAAAAATTAGAACTGAGAGAGAGAGAGAGGAAGAGAGAAGAGAGAGAGAGAGAGAGTTTGGGAGAGAGAGAGAGTGAGAGAGATTGAGAGAGATTGAGAGAGAGAGAGAGATTGAGAGAAAGAGAGACTGAGAGAGAGAGAGAGAGAGAATGAAAGAAAGAGAGAGAAGGGAGAGAGAGGGGGCAAGAATGGGGATGGAGCAATACTACCTTAAAACAACATACCATGGCAAAATGGGACAGGAAAGAAAGGAGAGGGACACACATGACTGGTTCAAATTGAGACAGGAGAGGAGACAGAAGGAGACATGACTGGCTCAGATTGAGGCAGGAGAGGAAACAGAGGGAGACATGACTGGCTCAAATTGAGACAGAAAGGGAGACGGAGGGACACACAAGATTAGTTCAAACTGAGACAGGAAACACGAGGGAAGGTAGACACACGACTGGCTTAAATTGAGACAGAAAAGGAGAGGGAGAGAGACATATGGCTGGCTCAAATTGAGAAAAGAAAGGGGACATAACTGGCTCAGACTGACACAGGAAATCAGGAAGTGGACAGAAGACATAATTCTGTTTCAAAATGAGACAGCGAGAAGAGCAAGCTGCTTCATACTGTGAGAACAGAGCAGGACAAGGCGACACAGCACTGTCTCAAATAGGGACAGGTAAGCAGAGAGAGGTGGGGGTGGGTATACACAGG
>CM060307.1:6201263-6203763 GCA_030674185.1 Monoplex corrugatus
TCTCCGAATGGGAGATAATTAATGTCACTTTGTTGTCGATCTATTCGATTGCCTTTTGTTTTAGTGTACGTGTGTATGCATGTGCGTGTTTATGTTCGTACGTGATCTCCCATAAAGCTTAGAAGTGGAAGTCGAAACAATTTTAATCCAGAAATATAGAGCACTCATCATTTCCATGATACTCTGTTTATGATTTTTATCATTGACACACGGGACATTGACATGCCTTTCGCTTTTAGCCCAGATAGAAACAAAAAGTTATTCCCATGTCATGTTTATTTTGGGAGTTTGTCGTTGTTTTACCACACAAGAATATAGTTTGTGTATAGAGAGGCCCGAGCGCTCATACATTCTCACAACACACACACGCGCGCACGCACGCACGCACTCACTCACACACATACACTCACTCACACACACACTCACACACACATTCACACACACACACTCACACACACACACTACACACACACACAAACACACACACATACACACACGCACGCACGCACACACACATTCACTCACACACATACACTCACACACACACACTCACACACACACACTCACACACACACATACAACACACACACACCACACACACACACACACACACACACACACACACACACACACACACACACACACAAACACACACAATTTGCTTGCTTGTTGAAATTTCAGAATAATTTCCAGAAGACCTAGCGGTGATAGAATGGACAGTTTTCCATTATCAGAAGTCTGTACAAGTTCATTAACAACTTTTAACAAAGCAGTTTCTGTATTGAGGACTTCACGACATGTTGACAGAAATGATTCAAGGACATTATTGGTTTTCAGGGGACACATCAGTTGTAAGAAAACCATACCCTCAAGGACCTTGTACAAAATGGAAGGCTTGGAAACAAGCTGATTCTTTCTTTTATATAATCAGAATCTTAATTGCTTATAAAGCTCTGTGCCACGACACCTGTGTTCAAAGAAGTATTAGTAATTTCAGTTACAATCGGAGATATTTCTTAATACAGTCAAAAAGAAGAGAAGGCATGGATGGAGTAAAGACTGCAGGATGTTTAGACATTGCAAGGATAACTCTGTTCAGTTGACCTATATTGACTGATTGAAAAGGGCAGACACTGAAGGATCAGAGCTGGAGCTGAAATACGTTCTTATGTATTCTGTTATTTTTTTTCTGAGGAACTCGCTATTTGTCAGGGAGGCATATGGGTGGAATGTTATTTGGAAAGACAGTTTTAGTTGTCATCTGGTCAGTCAATTGGGAACATTCCTTGGAAGAATCGGAGTTACTGATTTTGTCATTTATACATTGTTTTTTGGCCAAAACATTCATTTTTTGACCAAGTGTCTGTGTTGGGCATATATTTGTTTATGGATAATCGAATGGATCTGGCATCAAAATAGCTCAGCTTGACGCCGCTTTCGTTTGGCCTGCTTGATTTTCAGAGATATGCATGGTGATGAAGCACGGTCTGTAGTGTTACGTGTGACTACAGGAGCATGGGTCTCATGCTGGGTGCTGACCCGAGAGCAGCAATGGTCTACAAGATCTAAAACTCGGATTGTGCAGTTGTATGGTCTGGGACAAGGTCAGCCTTGAAAGCAGCACTTTGTCGAATTATCATGTTACGTCACCTCCGGCACATTAGTATATTACGTCTCCTCTGTCGAATCATCATGTTACGTCACCTCCGGCACATTACCATATTACATCTCTGGCAAATTATCATGTTACGTCACCTCCTGCACATTATCATATTACGTCACCTCTGTCAAATTGTCATGGTACGTCACCTCCGGCACATTATTATATTACGTCACCTCTGTCAAATTATCATGTTACGTCACCTCCGGCACATTATCATATTACGTCACCCTGTTAATTATCATGTTACGTCACCTCCGGCACATTATCATATTACGTCACCCCTGTTAATTATCATGTTACGTCACCTCTGTCAAATTATATTACGTAATCTGGCACATTATCATGTTACGTCACCTCTGTTAACATCATGTTACGTCATCTTTGTCAAATCATTTTATGTCATCTCTCTCATATTATCATGTTAAGTCACCTCTGTCAAATTGTCATGTTATGTCACCTCTGTCAAATTGTCATGTTATGTCACCTCTGTCAAATTGTCATATTATGTCACCTCTGTCAAATTGTCATGTTATGTCACCTCTGTCAAATTGTCATGTTATGTCACCTCTGTCAATTTGTCATATTATGTCACCTCTGTCAAATTGTCATATTATGTCACCTCTGTCAAATTGTCATGTTATGTCACCTCTGTCAAATTGTCATGTTACGTCACCTCTGTCAAACTGTCATATTATGTCACCTCTGTCAAATTGTCATATTATGTCACCTCTGTCAAATTGTCATATTATGTCACCTCTGTCAAATTATCATGTTACGTCACCTCTGTCAAATTGTCATGTTATGTCACCTCTGTCAAATTGTCATATTATGTCACCT
>CM060307.1:6208763-6213763 GCA_030674185.1 Monoplex corrugatus
ACGAGAATGAAGGGGGGGAAAAGAAAGCAAGTATCAACAATACTGATAGACCACATGAGAAAAACAATTCCAAGTTGCAAAATGTCACATTTTCCAATGGATTGACACCTGTTTCAGTAGGAAGATCAGCCATAGATATCTTGTGATGTTGTTTTCTTTTGTGTACACATGATAAGATCAGCTGGCAAAAAAATGTCTGTCTGTCTTGTTTCGGTGATTAATGGCACGTTCTCTTTCCACTTCTGTTTTATTTTTGGAAGGTAGACAAGAAAAGGAAGAGGAGGGGAAAGAGCAGAAAGATGGCAAGAACACGAAAATGTGTAGTCAAGAGGAGAACAAAGGGCAGGGCAAAAACTAGGGACTGGCAAAGAAACGGAACAAAACTCAAACTTTTCATGGTCACAACAGGTGAAAGCTCTTTCAAAAGTCAACGGTTACTGGTGAGTGTCAAGGTAGAATTTTAGTTGTTTCGGGCACACTGGTTACAGAAGCCATCCATCTCTGTCACATCTTTACATCGCTCAGCCCCTACAGAGTCAGGGACCCATGGACACCTAGCATGAGTGGATGTCACCGATTCAGACAAAAAGAAACACCTAAGAGTACCGGATGGGACCCATAGCAACAATGCCTGACATCTAATCGGAAAATCACCTCCCCATTCCTGACGCCACACGGCAGCCATTTTGCCAATCAAAAGGCGGGCAGGGGGGGGAGCTGTTTGCACCATACGACTTACCTGGATGTAGTTATCGCTTACCCTTGTTTATAAGAAGAATGGCAAGATGGTGATATGACAAACCCGGGACACAGCCACACAAATCCAGGACATAGCCACACAAATCCGGGACATAGCCACACAAATCCGGGACATAGCCACACAAATCCGGGACATAGCCAGGACATAGCCACACAAATCCGGGTCATAGCCACACAAATCCGGGACATAGCCAGGACATAGCCACACAAATCCGGGACATAACCACACAACGCGCACTATACACACCAGTCCAGCTACCGGAGCAAGAAAGACTGAAATTAGAACCTTTCCTCACCTTACTCCGGGCTGTATCTTCCAAAGTCCATCCAGAATCTGGTACCCATTAACACACAAGATGGCTGGATACCACAGGCTCAGATAGGATCCTTTTATCTTCAAGCCACTCAAAGAGTATTATAATCTTTGAGCCACTAACGAGGTTTCTGCCCTTACCGTCAGGCTTACAGACCATTTATCTACCTTCTATGGCACCAGTGCATCAGCGGCTAGTTCCATTGCTCAGTTGCAAAGGATCTATCTGGACGTGGGGGGGGGGGGGGGGGGCAGCATTGTCGTAACTAATACGAGAAATTGATGCACACTGCTGACCTGGCAACAGTCTAAAGCATAATTGTTAAGAACTAAGTTCAGTTCGCGACGGTTTAACCTAGGCGTAAGAAGGGGACAGTCACTGACTACTTTTAAGAGTAAATCGCTGCTACTGACATAGCTAAAGTAGTCTAAAACAGATACAAAAATCGACGTCCACTAGGTAACAGAATAACTTAAGCCTAACACAACTGCATTGTATGTTGCAGGGGTATGTTATGGAAGTAGGAACGGCGTTGTCACTGTTAATTTTGGGATTGTTGAATTGTTAGTGACTTGGCTCGTAAGTCCTTCCAGCAATTTCCTCTTCTTCTCCTTAGCCTGTGAAGAATCTGGGGAGGGGATTTTTTCCAGCTCTGTCGGTTGTGTGCCAAAATCTGGGTCTCTACAGATGATTTTTCTGTTCATTCCGCTATGTTTTCATTGTCCTTCTGTCTTTGCCTTGTCCACCCAGCAACAGGACTAACAACTGGAAATTAACACAGTTCGAGACTACAACAGTTGCATGACGAGGTCACAAAGCTTTCGTCTAAACGTAGAGAAAGAATTGTTAACGACTGATGTAAAGGGGTTTCACAGCTGCCTAATTAGCAAAATAAATATTGAAAGACGGTGGTAAATGTTTGTCCATTAAGTGATACATTTAGATCTAAGGCAGTTGTGCTGCTCGGTCACGAGGGTTTACCCCTGACATAGGAAGGGCAGTGTTATTAATTAATTAAAGATTATTAGTATTTTTATTATCATCATTATTATTACTGCTATTATTATTGTTATTATTGTTAAAAATTAGGTCAGGTCGGATAGATGTATCCGCTACTGGTAACCTGGAACCCAGTACTACCTGTCACAGGGTCGAATTGCTGGCGACTAAACCAGCAACCCCACCAGTCCTCTCAGGAGGATGGTGAGGAGAGTGGCTAGAAACCCTGGTGGAAATAAATTAGATCCATCAAAGGGCGCCAGCTCTGGAGAGCTACCCGCGGCCATCTAGCTAAGGGAGTAAACCCTGACAGTAAATCCGGTGTGGGGCCCCTAAGGCGGTTGGATGGCAAACTTTGTTAGTTTCCGGCAGCTCCTGCGGCCGCGTTGGCACCAAAACGTAACAGCCCTGCTGTTCCTTTGGATCTGTCAGCGAGGTGGAGAGGGGGGACAAGTTGCATGGGCAACAGCCTGTCTTCCATATTACACTGCCCTGGCTTACATCCGTCCATTCATCCACAAACACTCTGCATCTACGACCTGGAGAGGACACTCCAGCCTCGCTACTAACACTAGTGTCGGCACAACACAGGAAGCAACAGATACCGGTGATAAGAGTTGACGCCAGGGGTTGCTTTTGACGGTGGGAGAGACCTTCGTGTCTTACTGGACAGCTACCGCCCACCTAAGCTGGGCAGCCCCCAGCCAGTTAGGTGCTGTCCCGCCACGACCTGCCTTCTTCATTGGGTGCATGAAGATTAGGAGAAAATCTGACAAGCAGGTCGTTAATTACCGCACCAAACAAAAAGAAAAATTCAAATTCAAGAAACGGATCAGGAAAAGGATCAGCAGTGAAACTGGGCTGTTGGAATGTCCGAACAATGATGCCTGGGCTCTCCCAAGATCTGCAAGACATCAGCGATGCCAGAAAAACCGCCGTCATAAACAGCGAACTAAAGAGGCTCAATGTGGACATTGCCACTCTGCAGGAAACACGGCTGGCTGACCCAGGAACACTAAAGGAAAGGGACTACACCTTCTTCTGGCAAGGAAAGAGTTCTGATGCCCCAAGAGAGCACGGAGTAGGCTTTGCAGTAAGGAACAGCCTGCTGAACATGATTGAACCAGGCAGCGGCGGTTCAGAACGACTCTTGACTCTCCGCCTCAACACCACCGAAGGCTATGTCACTCTCATCAGCGTTTATGCCCCAACTCTGTCCGCCTCTCCAGACACCAAGGATGAGTTCTACGAAAATCTTGCATCAACCATAAGGAACATCCCCAGGACAGAACAACTTGTTCTCCTGGGCGACTTCAACGCCAGAGTGGGTGCAGACAATGACTCATGGCCCTTCTGCCTCGGTTCCTTTGGAGTGGGGAAAATGAATGAGAATGGACAGCGACTGCTTGAGTTTTGCGCCTGCCATGAACTGTGCATCGCCAACTCCTTCTTCAAGACGAAGCCTCAGCACAAAGTCTCCTGGAGGCATCCCCGCTCAAAACATGGGCACCAACTGGATTTGATCCTAGTAAGACGTGCCGCTATCAAAAACGTTCTCCACACTCGCTCTTATCACAGCGCAGACTGCGACACAGACCACTCTCTGGTATGTTGCAAGATCAGGCTACAACCAAAGAAGTTCCACTGCTCAAAGAAACAAGGGAACCCTCGCATTGACGTCAGCAAGGTGTCTCAGCCAGATCTTGTAGAACAGTTCGCAGAGGCCTTTCAGACAGAATACAATGCATTGCAGCCCAGAGACTCTGCCACTGAGAGATGGGAAACGCTACGAGACACCATGCACCGCATTGCTATGGCCACCTTTGGGAAGAAAACTGTGAAGTCCCACGACTGGTTTGAGGCCAAATCATCAGAGATGACTCCCACTGTTGAGGCCAAGCGTGCCGCACTCACTGAGTATAAGCGGTCACCCAGTGAGAAGAACCTGCAAATCCTCAGGGCTGCCAGAAGTAAGGTTCAGCTTAACGCCAGGCGCTGCGCAAACGAGTACTGGACAGAGCTCAGCGAAGAGATACAGAGTGCTGCTGAAAGAGGCAACATCCGAGGAATGTATGATGGCATCAAGAAGGCACTGGGACCAACACAGAGCAAGATCGCCCCCCTCAAATCCTCCACTGGGGAAGTAATCAGCAATCCTAGCCAACAGACGGAAAGATGGGCGGAACACTACTCCGACCTCTACTCCACACAGAACATGCCATCAAGTGCATGCCGGTAATGGAAGAACTTGACGCAGAGCCAACTGCGGACGAACTCAGCAAGGCCACTGATAGCCTGGCATCAGGGAAGGCACCTGGCAACGACGGAATTCCCCCAGACCTCATCAAGCACTGCAAGACTTCTCTTCTGCACCCTTTGCACGCAGTTCTCTGTCAGTGTTGGAATGAGGGAGCTGTACCACAGGACATGAGGGACGTCAAGATCGTCACCCTGTACAAAAACAAGGGCGAAAGGAGCGACTGCAACAACTACAGAGGTATCTTCAGCATTGTTGGCAAAGTCTATGCTCGGGTCCTCCTAATCCGCCTGCAGAAACTGGCTGAACGCGTCTACCCGGAATCACAGTGTGGTTTTCGAGCAGAGAGATCCACGGTAGACATGGTCTTCTCCCTTCGCCAAATCCAGGAGAAGTGCAGAGAGCAGCGGATGCCCCTGTATGTGGCATTCATTGACCTCACCAAGGCCTTTGACCTAGTCAGCAGAGATGGCCTTTTCAGGGCTCCGAAAAATCGGCTGCCCCCCCAAACTGCACAGCTTAATTGAGTCCTTCCACTCCAACATGAAAGGGATGGTGTAGTTCAACGGAAACCTCTCCAAGCCCTTCGACGTACGCAGCGGTGTGAAACAAGGCTGCGTCCTGGCCCCAACCCTCTTTGGAATCTTCTTCGCTCTCCTCCTGAGGCATGC
>CM060307.1:6218763-6231263 GCA_030674185.1 Monoplex corrugatus
CAAAGAGTTAAGTTTTTGTTTTGCTAGCATGGCTGACAATGTTGGATGATAGTGGAGAGGGTGCGGGATTCAAAGGGTTAACTGGAAAGGCAAAATGGGAAAACTGAAGGGTGATGTCGCTGAGACTTTGATCACCAGACACTTACCTTTCCTTGCTGGGGAGGACAGGTGAGTGATTAGAGACAGACAATTCCATGTTTTATTGACAAAGCCGTTCCGTTCCACCAGAGGGAAGTATCAGGGGAAACATCAGATCCATGCAACTTAAGTAAACAAGTGTTGAGAGAGAGAGAGAGAGTGAGGGAGAGAGAGAGAGAGAGAGAGAGAGAGAGAGAGAGAGAGAGAGAGAGACATGCCCTGGTGTCCAGAACCAGACAACATGAGTAAATAGTACCATGTGTGGGTGTCTTAGGAGAGACCAAGGCTAAAGGAGTAAACCCTAACAGAAAATCGGTCAATTGCTTCGTGGTTGTCTCGGGAGAGACCAAGGCTAATGGAATAAACCCTGACAGAAAATTGGTCAATTGGTTGGTCATTTGGCTGGTCGGTCGGGTTGGATAGGTGGGGAGATGGATGAATGAAAGTTTGGATAGGTGAATGAATGGTGAATAGGTCGAAGCCCCTGCTTTATCGGCATGGTGCTGTAACCCACTGAGCTGACTGCGCCCAACAGTCATCAATGAGCTAACCAATCAAGCAAACAACCAGCCAATCAACCAATCAAGCAAACAACCAGCCAATCAACCAATCAAGCAAACAACCAGCCAATCAAGCAAACAACCAGCCAATCAACCAATCAAGCAAACAACCAGCCAATCGACCAATCAAGCAAACAACCAGCCAATCAACCAATCATGTAACAACCAGCCAATCAACCAATCAAGTAACAACCAGCCAATCAACCAATCAAGCAAACAACCAGCCAATCAACCAATCAAGTAACAACCAGCCAATCAACCAATCAAGCAAACAACCAGCTAATCAACCAATCAAGTAACAACCAGCCAATCAACCAATCAAGCAAACAACCAGCCAATCAACCAATCAAGCAAACAACCAGCCAATCAAGCAAACAACCAGCCAATCAACCAATCAAGCAAACAACCAGCCAATCAACCAATCAAGCAAACAACCAGCCAATCAACCAATCAAGCAAACAACCAGCCAATCAACCATCAAGCAAACAACCAGCCAGTCAACCAATCAAACAACCAGCCAATCAACCAATCAAGTAACAACCAGCCAATCAACCAATCAAATAACAACCAGCCAATCAACCAATCAAGCAAACAACCAGCCAATCAACCAATCAAGTAACAACCAACCCACCCACCAACCAAGCAGAAGTGATACTGACCTGACAGGAAGGGAGGATGGCATTAATGACACGGTAAGCCACCATCAGAGGGCCCTGTTCGGCTGGCTGCAGCAAGAACAGCAGGTTGGTCATTCCCAGGAGTGGCAGCAGTATGATGGTGGCCTTGATGGCTTTCCTGTCAGCCACACAAAAGCCAGTCCAATTCGTTAGGAAGAAAAGGCAACGCAGGGGAAAAAAAGTAGTTGTAGAAGTAAGTAAAAGAACAGTAATAGCTGTAGCAGTAGTAGTGGCAGCTGTAGCAGTAGTAGTGGCAGCAGCAGCAACAGCAATGTCAGTAATAGAATCACAAGCAGCAGTAGTGGTAAAAGTGATAATAATGATAATGATAAAATCATAATGACAAGAAATGATGATGATGATTGTTATTATTCTTATGTCCATCGTCATCACCATTATAATCATGTCTCTGTTGTTCTTCAATCTCATCGGACTCTTGCACATTATACATTTCACAAGACACAGAGTGTAATACATGCAGACGCACAAGTATATCACACATATACAACCACATCAGAATGCATGCATCAACAATACGTACACAAACGAGTATATGTTGCATGTCTAACCATGCATACAGATATACCTATGAATGATTGGTAGTAGAAATAGTCGTAGCAGTAAAAGTAATTTAAACAACAGTAGGAACAGAAGTAAACTCAGTATTAGAAAAAGAAGAAGAAACAGAAGAAAAAAAAAAGAAATAGTAGTAGTAACAGCTGCAGTACCACTAGCAACAGCAGAAGAAAAAAAATATTTGTATTTGCAGTAGTAATACTATTGAAATTGGATGAAAACGACGACGACAAAGATGAAGAAAAGAAGACGAAGGAAAAACAGATGACGAGTAAACAACATTAGTGTAATGGAATAAAGTATCTTAGTGTGCTGGTACCAACAACATTAGCGTGATGGTATAAACAACATTAGTGTGATGGTATAAACAACATTAGTGTGATGGTATAAACAACATTAGTGTGATGGTATAAACAACATTAGTGTGCTGGTATTAAGTATCTTAGTGTGATGGTATAAACAACATTAGTGTGCTGGTATCAACAACATTAGCGTGATGGTATAAACAACATTAGTGTGCTGGTATAAACATCATTAGTGTGCTGGTATAAACAACATTAGTGTGCTGGTATAAACAACATTAGTGTAAACAACATTAGTGTGATGGTATAAACAACATTAGTGTGCTGGTATTAAGTATCTTAGTGTGATGGTATAAACAACATAGTGTGATGGTATAAACAACATTAGTGTGCTGGTATTAAGTATCTTAGTGTGATGGTATAAACAACATTAGTGTGCTGGTATAAACAACATTAGTGTGCTGGTATTAAGTATCTTAGTGTGATGGTATAAACAACATTAGTGTGCTGGTATAAACAACATTAGTGTGATGGTATAAACAACATTAGTGTGATGGTATAAACAACATTAGTGTGCTGGTATTAAGTATCTTAGTGTGATGGTATAAACAACATTAGTGTGCTGGTATAAACAACATTACTGTGATGGTATAAACAACATTAGTGTGCTGGTATTAAGTATCTTAGTGTGATGGTATAAACAACATTAGTGTGCTGGTATAAACAACATTAGTGTGATGGTATAAACAACATTAGTGTGATGGTATAAACAACATTAGTGTGCTGGTATTAAGTATCTTAGTGTGATGGTATAAACAACATTAGTGTGCTGGTATAAACAACATTAGTGTGATGGTATAAACAACATTAGTGTGCTGGTATTAAGTATCTTAGTGTGATGGTATAAACAACATTAGTGTGCTGGTATAAACAACATTAGTGTGATGGTATAAACAACATTAGTGTGATGGTATAAACAACATTAGTGTGCTGGTATTAAGTATCTTAGTGTGATGGTATAAACAACATTAGTGTGCTGGTATAAACAACATTAGTGTGATGGTATAAACAACATTAGTGTGATGGTATAAACAACATTAGTGTGCTGGTATTAAGTATCTTAGTGTGATGGTATAAACAACATTAGTGTGCTGGTATAAACAACATTAGTGTGATGGTATAAACAACATTAGTGTGATGGTATAAACAACATTAGTGTGCTGGTATTAACAACATAGTGTAAACATTAGTGTGATGGTATAAACAACATTAGTGTGATGGTATAACAACATAGTGTGATGGTATAAACAACATATGTTGATGGTATAAACAACATCAGTGTGATGGTATCAACAACATTAGTGTGATGGTATAACAACATTAGTGTGATGGTATAAACAACATTAGTGTGATGGTATAACACAACATTAGTGTGATGGTAACAACAACATTAGTGTGATGGTATAAACAACATTAGTGTGATGGTATAAACAACATCAGTGTGATGGTATAAACAACATTAGTGTGATGGTATCAACAACATTAGTGTGATGGTATAAACAACATTAGTTAAACAACATAGTGTGATGGTATAAACAACATCAGTGTGATGGTATCAAACAACATTAGTGTGATGTATAAACACCATAGTGTAAAACAACATCAGTGTGATGGTATCAAGCAACATTAGTGTGATGGTATAAACACCACTAGTGTAAACAACATCTAGTGTGATGGTATCAAACAACATTAGTGTGATGGTATAAACACCACTAGTGTAAACAACATCTAGTGTGATGGTATAAACAACATTAGTGTGATGGTATAAACACACTTAGTATAAACAACATTATGTATGGTATAAAAACATTAGTGTGATGGTATAAACAACATTAGTGTGATGGTATAAACAACATCAGTGATGTATCAACAACATTAGTGTGATGGTATAACAACATTAGTGATGGTACAACAATATAGTGTGATGGTATCAACAACATTATGGGATAACAACTAGTGTGATGGTATCAACAACATTAATGTGATGGATACAAACAATTCAGTGTGATGGTATAAACAACATTAGTGTGATGGTATAAACAACATCAGTGTGATGGTATCAACAACATTAGTGTGATGGTATAAACAACATTAATGTGATGGTACAAACAATATCAGTGTGATGGTATCAACAACATTAGTATGATGGTATAAACAACATTAGTGTGATGGTATCAACAACATTAGTGTGATGGTATAAACAACACTATGTGATGGTATCAACAACATTAGTGTGATGGTATAAACAACATTAGTGTGATGGTATACACTAACATTAGTGTGATGGTATAAACAACATTAGTGTGATGGTATAAACAACATTAGTGTGATGGTATAAACACCACTAGTTAAACAACATTAGTGTGATGGTATAAACAACATCAGTGTGATGGTATCAACAACATTAGTGTGATGGTATAAACACCACTAGTGTAAACAACATTCAGTGTGATGGTATCAAGAACATTAGTGTGATGGTATAAACACACTAGTGTAAACAACATCAGTGTGATGGTATCAACAACATTAGTGTGATGGTATAAACACCACTAGTGTAAACACATAGTGTGATGGTATAAACAACATTAGTGTGATGGTATAAACACCACTAGTATAAAACAACATTAGTGTCGATGGTATAAACAACATTAGTGTGATGGTATATAACAACATTAGTGTGATGGTATAAACAACATGTAGTGATGGTATAACAACATTAGTGTGATGGTATCAACAACATTAATGTGATGGTAAAACACATTCAGTGTGATGGTATACAACAACATTAGTGTGATGGTATAAAACACAACATTAGTGTGATGGTAAACAACATTATGTGATGGTACAAACAATCATCAGTGTGATGGTATAACAACATTAGTGTGATGGTATAAACAACATTAGTGTGATGGTATACAACAACATTAGTGTGATGGTATAAAACAATTAGTGTGATGGTATAAACAACATCAGTGTGATGGTATCAACAACATTAGTGTGATGGTATAAACAACATTAGTGTGATGGTATAACAACATTAGTGTGATGGTATAAACAACATTTGTGATGGTGATAAACAACATTAGTGTGATGGTATAAACAACATTAGTTGATGGTAAAACACATTAGTGTGATGGTATAAACAACATTAGTGTGATGGTATAAACAACATTAGTGTGATGGTATAAACACATAGTGTGAAACAACATTAGTGTGATGGTATAAACAACATCAGTGTGATGGTATAACAACATTAGTGTGATGGTATAAACACAGCACTAGTGTGATGGTAAACAACATTAGTGTGATGGTATAAACACCATATGTGTAAACAACATTAGTGTGATGTATAACAACCAATTAGTGTGATGGTATAAACAACATTAGTGTGATGATAAACATCATTAGTGTGATGGTATAAACAACATTAGTGTGATGGTATAAACACATTATGGATGGTATAAAACAACATTAGTGTGATGGTATAAACAACCATTGTGTGATGGTATAAACAACATTAGTGTGATGGTATAAACAACATAGTGTGATGGTATAACAACATTAGTGTGATGGTATAACAACATTAGTGTGATGGTAAAACAACATTATGTGATGGTATAACAACATTAGTGTGATGGTATAAACAACATTAGTGTGATGGTATAAACACATTAGTGTGATGGTATAAAAACATAGTGTGATGGTAAAAACAAATTAGTGTGATGGTATAACAACATTAGTGTGATGGATAAACAACATTAGTGTGATGGTATAAACACACATTAGTGTGAAGGATAAACAACATTAGTGTGAGGTAAAACAACATTAGTTGATGGTATAAACAACATTAGTGTGATGGTATAAACAACATTAGTGTGATGGTAAAAACAACATTAGTGTGATGGTATAAACAACATTAGTGTGATGGTATAAACAACATTAGTGTGATGGCATAAACAACATTAATGTGATGGCATACACAACATTAGTGTGATGGTATAAACAACATTAGTGTGATGGCATAAACAACATTAGTGTGATGGTATAAACACCATTAATGTGACGGTATAAACAACATTAGTGTGATGGTATAAATACCATTAGTGTGATGGATAAACACCATTAGTGTGACGGCATAAACAACATTAGTGTGACGGTATATACAACATTAGCGTGATGGTATAAACTATCTTAGTGTGATTTTATAAACAACATTAGTGTGATGGTATAAAGTATCTTAGTGTGATGGTATAAACAACATTAGTGTGATTGTATAAACACCACTAGCGTGATGGTATGAACAACATCAGTGTGATGGTATAAACACCACTAATGTGACGGTATAAACACCACTAGTGTGACGGTATAAACAACATTAGTGTGATGGTATAAACACCACTAGTGTGACGGTATAAACAACATTAGTGTGATGGTATAAACACCACTAGTGTGACGGTATAATCAACATTAGTGTGATGGTATAAACAATATGAGTGTGACGGTATAAACAACATGAGTGTGACGGTATAAACACCACTAATGTGACGGTATAAACACCACTAGTGTGACGGTATAAACAACATGAGTGTGACGGTATAAACAACACTAGTGTGATGGTATAAACAACATTAGTGTGACGGTATAAACAACATTAGTGTGACGGTATAAACAACATTAGTGTGACGGTATAAACAACATTAGTGTTATGGTATAAACAACATGAGTGTGATGGTATAAACAACATTAGTGTGATGGTATAAACAACATTAGTGTGACGGTATAAACAACATTAGTGTGATGGTATAAACAACATGAGTGTGATGGTTTAATTGACTTTCTTCTCTCATCCCCGCCAACCTACGTGAGCATGTGACCTTTCTCACTCCCAACTTTGGAGGACATTCCTCTCTCACTTTCTGTATAAACGCGAAGACGTGTAGGCTACGCACACCTGCACACACACACACACACACACACACACACACACACACACACACAAAGCCGCACACACACACACACACACAAACACACACACATATATATACACACGCATGCACGCAAACACAGGCACGCGCATACAAGCGCAAACGAACAAACAAAACAAACACACACACACACACACACATAGAGACACACACACACAGACAAAGACAGACAGACAGACAGACAGACAGACTGACAGACGGAAAGACACACACACACACACACACACATACACACACACACACACACACACACACACACACACACACACACACACACACACACACACACACACATTTTTCATTCTCTCCGTTTTTCTTCTCATTCCCAATAATTCTCGTTCTACACACTATGCGGTCGAGAATTCGTGCACAAATGGAGGCACATACCGGATGCATTATTGAGGGTGTTGCATGTTCTTCCTCATTTCTCTCCCATAAAGAGCAGAGACACGGAGCCCAGGTCAAGACAGATGAGGCTGAAAGGACGGTGTCCTTGTTATATGGCTGATACAGGGGTCGCTCACCGTGTCTTGTTCCATGACTGAGTGATTACCATCGTTAGCACTACCGTGGGGACGCCGGGGGTACTTTCAGTATAAATAATGTCCCCACCTTCTGGACATTCTGTGCTAGACATTTCCTCTTTTCTGTCACTCTCTTTGTTTCTCCCTTGCTCCTGTTTTTTTGTTTTTGTTTTTGGTCATTTCTTCCTATCATTTCCTGCCTTGCTGGTTCATTCACATACATATGTTTGATAGTCTTACATACTTTCTTGCGGGACTCAGTGGCTCAGTTGGTTGAGAGTCAGATTTACATGCTAATGGTTGTGGGTTCGAATCCCAGGGGGCGCTATATCAAAACTGGCCTTCTCACTGTCTCATCTTAACATCACTGCTGTTCTGGTGGAGTCAGTATAGGATTAGATACGTCCTCCTTTCCCCGCTTCCCTGGGATGGTTATCCCCGTCGGCAATATCACCTGATGTGGGTGTCGACGTAAAAACTGAACCAAATCAATCTACATACTTTCTCTTAAAATTGATGATTGGGACTGAAGTCATGGTGATCAGTAATAAACATGAAATCCCCTCATGCAATATAACAGCAAACGGAACGACCTTGAGACGGGTGATAAGTTTAAATACCTAGGAACGATCATTTCACTAGACGGCAGATGCACATCAGAAATAGCCAGCAGAATCGGCCAAGCCAAAACAACATTCAAGAAGATGACAAGCATTCTTACCAACAAATGCCTATCAATTAACATCAGGAAGAGAGTTCTTGAATGTTATATAGAACCAATACTGTTGTACGGTTGTGAGGTGTTGACAGTCAACAAGCAAAGCCAGAACAAGATTGAGGCAGCCGAGATGTGGTTTCTAAGAAGAATGAGTTCCATGGACAGCAAAGAAAACAAACGAGATGGAGGCAGACACAAGGAAGATTAGGAAAAGACAGGCAACATTTATAGGCCATTTTATGAGGAAAAGGGATTTGGAGCACCTGGTCACAACGGGAAAGCTGGAGGGAAAGAGAGCACTAGGTAGACCCAGGGAGAAGATACTAGATGGACTTGCAGAGTGGCTGACGACAAGGAGGGTGGAAGAGATGCTTGAGGCAACAAAAGATAGAGACAGATGGAAGTCCATAATCGCCAACGCCATGCGGCAAGGCACCTGATAATGATGAAGTGCAATTTTGGCTCTAAACAAAGGTAACGTGCAGAAACAATTTCAGGTAACTTAGGCCTGTTTTTATCATCATCATCATCATCATTCTCCTGCCCGTGATGGGCGTAGAGGAGAGATGAGAGACACTCTTGAAGCCAGCCGTCGCCAACCGGTCCTGTCCTCCGCCTGTCGCACCAGCGTGGGGCCATCCAACCTGGTCCATTCTTTGATGTTGTCCATCCAGCATTTGGCTTGTCGTCCCCTTCGTCTGCCGCCTCCCAGTGTACCCTGGAGGACCGTTTTGGGCAGTGAGTTGTGGCGTGTGACATGCCCGAACCACGACAGCTTCCTGTTCTTGACTGTTGCCAGGAGGGGTTCTTGTGGGCCTGCGAGTGTTGTTATTTGGCTCCACACAAAGTCGTTTGTCTTCCGATCTTGCCAAGAGATCCCGAGCAAGCGCCTGAAGCATTTAGTTTCAAACGTCTGGATTCTCTTGGTGGTCTCTGCTGTCATGGTCCAGCTCTCGCATCCATACAGCAGGATGGGGAGCACCAGGGACTTGTACAGCTTCATCTTCGATGGAAAGCCGATCTCTCTGCTCTTCCAGATCTTGTTTAGCTTTACCATTGCTGCTGTTGCGATCGCTAGTCTGGTCTTGATTTCTGTTGTAGAGCGACCGTCTTTGGTGAGAGTGGCGCCAAGGTATTTGAAAGCGTCCACTTCTTCAAGCTGTTGCCCGTTCATGTAGATTTCAGCATGGGTATTGGTTGTGCTGTTGACCAGGACTTTGCTTTTTTCTGTGCTCACTTCCATTCCGTGTGCACCTGCACTTTCTTCCAGTCTCATGGTCAGGTCTTGTAGTTCTTCGTTGCTGCCTCCCATCAGGTCGATGTCATCTGCGAACCTCAGGTTGTTGATGGTTCTTCCTCCGATGGAGACAGTGGAGTGGAAGTCATGGAGGGCTTCACGCATGATGTTCTCCAGGAAGAGATTGAACAGCACGGGAGAGAGTAGGCAGCCTTGACGGACTCCAACTGTGGTCTTGAAGTAGTCCCCTATCTGGTTGTTGAGGAGAACTGCGCTGCTGGCAGTGTTATACAGCGCCTGGATGGTTTGGACGAGACCTTCCTCTATGCCAAACTTTCTTAGCACCTGCCACAAACCCTTATGCCACACCCTGTCGAATGCTTTTTTAAAGTCTATGAAGTTGTGGAACAGGTCTCTCTGATGCTGCAGATGTTTCTCCATCATTATCCGGCAGGTGAAGATCTGTTCTACTGTGCTTCTGCCCGCCCTAAATCCAGCTTGTTCTTCCGCAAGGTGTTCTTCCGCTTCTTTCTTCAGTCGATTCAATATGACTCTGAGCATGATCTTGCTGGTGTGGCTAATGAGACTTATTGTTCTGTAGTTCTGGCATTGGCGCATATTTCCCTTTTTGGGCAGGGGGATGATGAGTGATTGAGTCCATTCTGTGGGCCACTGTTTTGTCTCCCAGATCTTCTGACAAATCGATGTTACACGAGTGACCAAATCATTCCCTCCATGTTTGAGCAGCTCTGCTGGGATATTGTCTGCTCCAGGTGATTTCCCTGCTGGTAGGCTGCGGATGGCTTCTTCCACTTCTTCTCTCATCACTGGTAGCGGTGAGGATTCCCTCAATGGTGTTGAGTCCCCCTGAAACAAACTGTCATCTGGCTGTATTGGGTAGTTGTATAGTTCTTGGCAGTACTGCGTCCATCTGTTCAGAACAGCGGAGCTTTCTGTCAGCAGCTCGCCTGAGGATCCTCGATGACTGACGATCTGTTTTGCTGCGTCTTGGTAAGGTTTTTCAGTGTGGTGAAGGCATGTTTGCTGTTTCCTTTTTTCATGCCTTTCTCGATGTTCTCACACTGGTTGTTGATCCATTGTTCTTTGGCTTCAATCATTTTCTTCTTTACAAGGTTGTTGGTTTTACGATACTGTGCGGCTTCTTCAGGGCTGGAGTTTTTCGTCTTCTTCAGTGATCTTCTGTTGTCGCAGAGGTCAAGGATGTCATTTGAGATCCATGCTTGGTGTTTCTTCCTCTGTCGCCCCAGTACCTCCTCTGCTGTTTCGCGGACTGCCTCACCAAAGTTGTTTGTGAGGTCGTTGATGTCGCTGTCCAGGAAGTTGAGTGCCGCGAACCGCCCCCCGAGCTGTGCCTGGAATGCCTCTTCTATCTCTGGATCTTTTAGCTTTTCCAGGTCAAACTTGATGCGTGGCTGCGCAGCTTGGTACTTCTTTTTCAATTTGATCTTCATTGTGAGCAGCACGAGGTCGTGGTCGCTGCCTATATCAGCTCCAGGGTATGTCCTCGTCTTTGCTTTATTAATGCTTGATTTGAAGCGCCGCGGTGTGAGGACAAAGTCGATCTGGTTGTGAGTCTTTCCGTTCGGCGCATGCCAGGTTGTTCTTCTTGACAGTTTGTGGGGGTAGAGAGTGTTGGCAATGGTGAGCCGTTGGGTGCAGGCAAACTCCAGAAGGCGAAGTCCCCTGTCATTAGTTTCCCCTGTGCCAAACTGACCCACTGTTCCAGCCCAGTTTTTGTAGGCATCTGGGCCGACTTTGGCGTTGAAGTCCCCCTGAACTATGATGATGTCTTTCCTGGGGGCTTTTCCGATGGTGTCTTCTATTTTCTCATAGAATTCTTCAACCACCTGGTCTTCGTGGCTGGTAGTTGGAGCATACACTTGTATGATGGTGATGTTCTTTGGTTTGGCTGACACCCGAATGCTGATGATTCTGCTGTTGACAGGCGTGCAGCTCATGATGCATCCAATGACTTCTTTGCGTACGATGAAAGCTACGCCATTTTCATGTAGTGACTCTTCGCCACTGTACCACATCTTGTGTCCTTCCTCTGTGATTGCTTCTCCGAAGCCTGTCCATCTTACTTCCGATATACCCACAATGTCCCATTGGTAGCGTCTCAGCTCGTGTTCTAGTTCTTTTACTTTGCCGCACTGATGGAGTGTACGGACATTCCAGGTTCCAATGGTAGCTTTTTCCGTTGGCAGTTTGAATGATGTCGTTGCCCCAGTAGCTGACTTTTCACTTCCACCCTGGTGCTTGTCAGTGGTAAGCGCGGTCGTTTGTAACCCGGGCCCCGACCGATCCGGTATGTTGTTGGCTATAGTGTCTCTCATATCTTTTCTGTGGGCTTAGGTTAATCCTTGGTGGCGCCAATCCCCTCTCCAAGTCTCCTGCTGTGACAGGTAGTACTGGGCTACAGCTTGCCAGTAGCAGACCTATTTGTCTGACCTGACTGTTTTTATATGTATGCTTTAATGCCTTGGTTATTTTTACATGTGTGTTCATGTATGTTTATAAACCGCCCTGGTGATAAATTAGACGGAGTAGTCAGCATCACCGGCATATCCTCAGATTATGTGCACGAAATCAATGACATGTGTATTAAACTTTCTTTTCCAAGTGTTTAATTTTATTCCAGTGAGGTGTGGTGTACTTTTTGAGATGGTTATAGCCCTGATACAGCTCTGCGCAGTCGGCTG
>CM060307.1:6236263-6283763 GCA_030674185.1 Monoplex corrugatus
TCTCTCTCTCTCTCTGTTTCTCTCTAAACATATGCATAGATATATCTGCTTTTGTACAGACAGACAAACACACGCACATACACATACTGTGACAAACATATTCATAGATAAACATGTATTTGCACGCTCGCACGCGCGCATACACATTTTCCCCAAATGCTAAGCGCACGCATATTCATACATGAACATGTATTTGCATATGCATGTAAAAACTCACACTCTACCACATTATTCTTCGCCCCCACATTCTTCTTCTCCTCCAAATACTCGTATTTCCGCACTCTCCCCCACCCCCACCCACATCCACACACATGCACTCAACACCCCCTTCATCTTTCACACGTGCTATTTCAAAAACCTCTACCAGCCAGCTTAACAGGAATATAATCCCTAAACAAGCAAACGGCCCTGCCTGAAAAATACAATTTTCCGTCACAAGGATACAGACACAACAGCAGATGTCATTTATCTATCGCAGGCATCCACATCCACCCTCCCAGTTTCATTTCTGACAAAGTACATATTACTATGAAATGAAAGACAGCGTAAAAACATTCCTAAACACGTACAGACGTACGCATGCATGTAAAATATTGAGAGAGACAGATAAACAGACACAAACACACAGAGACAGATAAACAGACAAAGAGATAGGTAAATACACTCTCGAACACACCGAGACAGACAACACAGATTCAAACACACAGAGACAAAATTAATATACACAGACACACGCTGACACAGAAACAGAAATACACTCATAAACACACAGAGACAGAAATACACTCATAATAAAACACAGACAGAATACACTAAACACACAGACAGAAATACACTCATAAACACACAGACAGAAATACACTCATAAACACACAGACAGAAATACACTCATAAACACACAGACAGAAATACACTCTAATAAACACACAGACAGAAATACACTCATAAACACACAGACAGAAATACACTCATAAACACACAGACAGAAATACACTCATAAACACACAGACAGAAATACATTCATAAACACACAGACAGAAATACACTCATAAACACACAGACAGAAATACACTCATAAACACACAGACAGAAATACACTCATAAACACAACAGACAGAAATACATCATAAAACACAAGACAGACAGAAATACACTCATAAACACACAGACAGAAATACACTCATAAACACACAGACAGAAATACACTCATAAACACACAGACAGAAATACATTCATAAACACACAGACAGAAATACATCAAAACACACAGACAGAAATACACTCATAAACACACAGACAGAAATACACTCATAAACACCAGAGACAGAAATACACTCATAAACACACAGACAGAAATAATAAACACACAGACAGAAATACACTCAAAACACACAGACAGAAATGCACTCATAAACACACAGACAGAAATGCACTCATAAACAAACAGACAGAAATACACTCATAAACACACAGAGACAGAAATACACTCATAAACACACAGAGACAGAAATAATAAACACACAGACAGAAATACATTCACAAACACACAGACAGAAATACATTCACAAACAGACAGACAGAAATACACTCACAAACACACAGACAGAAATACATTCACAAACAGACAGACAGAAATACACTCACAAACACACAGACAGATAAATATATAAGCACACAGAAATAAATAACTTCACGAACGCAGAGACAGACACACACATACACACATGCGTGTGCGCGCGCGCACACACACACACACACTGACAGGTAAATACACTCACAAACACACAGACAGGTAAATAAGACTCACAAACACACAGATAGATAAATACACTCACAAACACACAGACAGGTAAATACACTCACAAACACACAGACAGGTAAATACACTCACAAACACACAGACAGGTAAATACACTCACAAACACACAGACAGGTAAATACACTCACAAACACACAGATAGATCAATACACTCACAAACACACAGACAGGTAAATACACTCACAAACACACAGACAGTATAACTACAACAACAACTAATACACAAACCACACAGACAGGTAAATACACTCACAAACACACAGACAGGTAAATACATAACACAAACACACAAACAGACAGGTAAATACACTCACAAACACACAGACAGATAAATACACTCACAAACACACAGACAGGTAAATGCATTTACAAACACACAGGCAGGTAAATATACTCACAAACACACAGACAGGTAAATACACTCACAAACACACAGACATATAAACGTAGACACAAAGACACAGAGACCGATAAACGCACACAGAGACATATACACCTACACACAAACACACAGAGACAGATAAACACACCCACAGACACACATTCACAGGCACAGGTAAACACACCCACAGATATATAAACACACCACATACAAACATGGAGACAGAGAGACACACATACAAACACAAAGAGACAGATAAGCATACAAATATACAGATAAACACACACACACACGGATATACACACACAACACACATATCACACACACACACATGCGCGCACGCACACACGCACACAGACCTTATCAGTTGAGAATACCCCAGCCCCCTCTCTCCTCTCAATTGTGTTTGTAACGAAGAATTACAAACAGGAGAAACAGAAGGTAGACGAGGACAGAACAGTTACACAGCACAGTGAGGACAGAACAGTTAACACAGCAGACAAACAGCACAGTGAGGACAGAACAGTTACACAGCACAGTGAGGACAGAACAGTTACACAGCACAGTGAGGACAGAACAGTTACACAGCACAGTGAGGACAGAACAGTTACACAGCACAGTAAGGACAGAACAATTACACAGCACAGTGAGGACAGAACAGTTACACAGCACATTGAGGACAGAACAATTACACAGCACAGTGAGGACAGAACAGTTACACAGCACAGTGAGGAACAGAACAGTTACACAGCACAGTAAGGACAGAACAGTTACACAGCACAGTGAGGACAGAACAGTTACACAGCACAGTAAGGACAGAACAGTTACACAGCACAGTAAGGACAGAACAGTTACACAGCACAGTGAGGACAGAACAATTACACAGCACAGTAAGGACAGAACAGTTACACAGCACAGTGAGGAACAGAACAGTTACACAGCACAGTAAGGACAGAACAGT
The DNA here is from genome assembly GCA_030674185.1 of Monoplex corrugatus. Classification (NCBI taxonomy): domain Eukaryota; kingdom Metazoa; phylum Mollusca; class Gastropoda; order Littorinimorpha; family Ranellidae; genus Monoplex; species Monoplex corrugatus. The sequence goes on from CM060307.1 coordinate 6,239,426, forward strand.
TACACAGCACAGTAAGGACAGAACACTTACACAGCACAGTAAGGACAGAACAGTTACACAGCACAGTAAGGACAGAACAGTTACACAGCACAGTGAGGACAGAACAGTTACCAGCACAGTGATGACAGAACACTTACACAGCACAGTAAGGACAGAACACATACACAGCACAGTAAGGACAGAACAGTTATACAGCACAGTGAGGACAGAACAGTTACACAGCACAGTGAGGACAGAACAGTTACACAACACAGCAAGGACAGAACACTTACACAGCACGTAAGGCAGCAGCACGCACGAACAGTTACACAGACCTTACAGTGAGGACAGAACAGTTACACAGCACAGTAAGGACAGAACAGTTACACAGCACAGTAAGGACAGAACATTACACAGCACAGTAAGGACAGGAAGAACAGTTACACAGCACAGTGAGGACAGAACAGTTACACAGCACAGTAAGGACAGAACATTACACAGCACAGTGAGGACAGACAGTTACCAGCACAGTGAGGACAGAAAATTACACAGCACAGTAAGGACAGAACACTTACACAGCACACATGAGGACAGAACAGTTACACAGCACAGTGAGGACAGAACAGTTACACAGCACAGTAAGGACAGAACACTTACACAGCACAGTAAGGACAGAACACTTACACAGCACAGTAAGGACAGAACAATTACACAGCACAGTAAGGACAGAACAGTTACACAGCACAGTAAGGAACAGAACACTTACACAGCACAGTAAGGACAGAACAGTTACACAGCACAGTGAGGACAGAACATTACACAGCACAGTAAGGACAGAACATACACAGCACAGTAAGACAGAACATCACAGCACAGTAAGGACAGAACAGTTACACAGCACAGTGAGGACAGAACATTACACAGCACAGTGAGGACAGAACACTTACACAGCACAGTGAGGACAGAACATTACACAGCACAGTAAGGACAGAACATTACACAGCACAGTAAGGACAGAACACTTACACAGCACAGTAAGGACAGAACACTTACACAGACAGTAAGGACAGAACAGTTACACAGCACAGTGAGGACAGAACAGTTACACAGCACAGTGAGGACAGAACACTTACACAGCACAGTAAGGACAGAACACTTACACAGCACAGTAAGGACAGAACAGTTATACAGCACAGTGAGGACAGAACAGTTACACAGCACAGTGAGGACAGAACAGTTACACAGCACAGCAAGGACAGAACACTTACACACTAGCAATCAAGCGTAAGGACAGAACAGTTACACAGCACAGTGAGGACAGAACAGTTACACAGCACAGTAAGGACAGAACACTTACACAGCACAGTAAGGACAGAACAGTTACACAGCACAGTAAGGACAGAACATTACACAGCACAGTAAGGACAGAACACTTACACAGCACAGTAGACAGACTACACAGCAAGTAAGGACAGAACATTACACAGCACAGTGAGGACAGAACAGTTAACCAGCACAGTAAGGACAGAACATTACACAGCACAGTAAGGACAGAAACTTACACAGCACAGTAAGGACAGAACACTTACACAGCACAGTAAGGACAGAACATTACACAGCACAGTAAGGACAGAACACTTACACAGCACAGTAAGGACAGAATACTTACACAGCACAGTAAGGACAGAACACTTACACAGCACAGTAAGGACAGAACAGTTACACAGCACAGTAAGAAAAGAACACTTACACAGCACAGTAAGGACAGAACATTACATACAGACCAGCACGTAAGGACAGAACAGTTACACAGCACAGTAAGGACAGAACAATTACACAGCACAGTAGGACAGAACACATCACACAGCACAGTAAGGACAGAACATTACACAGCACGTAAGGACAGAACAATTACACAGCACAGTGAGGACAGAACATTACACAGCACAGTAAGGACAGAACACTTACACAGCACAGTAAGGACAGAACAATTACAACACAGCACAAGTAAGGACAGAACAGTTACACAGCACAGTGAGGACAGAACACTTACACAGCACAGTACAGTAGGACAGAACATTACACAGCACAGTGAGGACAGAACAACTTACACAGCACAGTAAGGAAGAAAACAGCATAGAACGAACTTACACAGCACAGTAAGGACAGAACACTTACACAGCACAGTAAGGACAGAACAATTACACAGCACAGTAAGGACAGAACAGTTACACAGCACAGTGAGGACAGAACATTACACAGCACAGTAAGGACAGAACATTACACAGCACAGTAAGGACAGAACATTACACAGCACAGTAAGGACAGAACAATTACACAGCACAACAGAAGTCAGACAGAACAGTCACTTACACAGCACAGTAAGGACAGAACATTACACAGCACAGTAAGGACAGAACATTACACAGCACAGTAAGGACAGAACACTTACACAGCACAGTAAGGACAGAACAGTTACACAGCACAGTAAGGACAGAACATTACACAGCACATAAGGACAGAACATTACACAGCACAGTAAGGACAGAACACTTACACAGCACAGTAAGGAAGAACAGAACATTAACACAGCACAGTAAGGACAGAACATTACACAGCACAGTAAGGACAGAACATTACACAGCACAGTAAGGACAGAACAGTTACACAGCACAGTAAGGAACAGAACATTACACAGCACAGTAAGGACAGAATACTTACACAGCACAGTAAGGACAGAAATTACACAGCACAGTAAGGACAGAACAGTTACACAGCACAGTAAGGACAGAACAATTACACAGCACAGTAAGGACAGAACATTACACAGCACAGTAAGGACAGAACAATTACACAGCACAGTAAGGACAGAAACAGTTACACAGCACAGTGAGGACAGACACATTACACAGCACAGTAAGGACAGAACAGTTACACAGCACAGTAAGGACAGAATCAACTACACAGCACAGTAAGGACAGAACATTACACAGCACAGTAAGGACAGAACAGTTACACAGCACAGTAAGGACAGAACAGTTACACAGCACAGTAAGGACAGAACAATTAAACACACAGTGGACAAACATTACACAGCACAGTAAGGACAGAACATTACACAGCACAGTAAGGACAGAACACTTACACAGCACAGTAAGGACAGAACAATTACACAGCACAGTGAGGACAGAAACAGACAAGCACAGTAAGAGACAGAACATTACACAGCACAGTAGGACAGAACAATTACACAGCACAGTAAGGACAGAACAGTTACACAGCACAGTGAGGACAGAACACTTACACAGCACAGTAAGGACAGAACATTACACAGCACAGGTAGGACAGAACATTACACAGCACAGTAAAAGTAGACAGAACATTACACAGCACAGTAAGGACAGAACACTTAACACAGCACAGTAAGGCACAGAACAAGTTACACAGCATCAGTGATAGGACAGAACATTACACAGCACAGTGAAGGACAGAACAACTTACACAGTAGACACAGTAGGACAGAACAGTTACACAGACACAGTAAGGACAGAACATTACACAGCACAGTAAGGACAGAACATTACACAGCACAGTAAGGACAGAACAGTTACACAGCACAGTAAGGACAGAACACTTACACAGCACAGTAAGGACAGAACAGTTACACAGCACAGTAAGGACAGAACATTACACAGCACAGTAAGGACAGAACAAATTTCACAGCACAGTAAGGACAGAAACAGTTACACAGCACAGTGAAGGACAGAACATTACACAGCACAGTAAGGACAGAACAGATTACACAGCACAGTAAGGACAGAACATTACACAGCACAGTAAGGACAGAAATTACACAGCACAGTAGGACAGAACATTACACAGCACAGTAAGGACAGAACAGTTCACAGCACAGTAAGGACAGAACATTACACAGCACAGTAAGGACAGAACATACACAGCACAGTAGGACAGAACAATTACACAGCACAGTGAGGACAGAACAGTTACACAGCACAGTAAGGACAGAACATTACACAGCACAGTAGGACAGAACATTACACAGCACAGTGAGGACAGAACATACACAGACAGTAAGGACAGAACATTACACAGCACAGTAAGGACAGAACATTACACAGCACAGTAAGGACAGAACACTTACACAGCACAGTAAGGACAGACAATTACACACACAGTAGACAGAACTTACACAGCACAGTAAGACAGAACTTACACAGCACAGTAAGGACAGAACACTTACACAGCACAGTAAGGACAGAACAATTACACAGCACAGTAAGGACAGAACATTACACAGCACAGTAAGGACAGAACAATTACACAGCACAGTAAGGACAGAACTTACACAGCACAGTAAGGACAGAACATTACACAGCACAGTAAGGACAGAACATTACACAGCACAGTAAGGACAGAAAAGTTACACAGCACAGTAAGGACAGAACATTACACAGACAGTAGGACAGAACATTACACAGCACAGTAGGACAACACTTAACAGCACAGTAAGACAGAATTACACAGCACAGTAGGACAGAACAGTTACACAGCACATAGACAACATACAAACAGTAAGGAAGAACATTACACAGCACAGTAAGGACAGAACAGTTACACAGCACAGTAAGGACAGAACATACACAGCACAGTAAGGACAGAACATTAACAGCACAGTAGAGAATTCAAGCCAGTAAGGACAGAACATTAACAGACATAGCAGAAATTAACAGCCAGTAGGACAGAACATTACACAGCACAGTAGAAGAAATACAAGCACAAAGAAAAATACACGCAGTAAGAAGAACATACACAGACATAGACAGAACTTACACAGCACAGTAAACAGAAACTTACAACACAGTAAGACAACATTCACCGCACAGTAAGGACAGAACACTTACACAGCACAGTAAGGACAGAAAATACACACAAGAGACAGAACATTACACAGCACATAGGACAGACATAACAGCACAGTAGGACAGAACATACACAGCAATAAGGAAGAACATTACACAGACAGTAGGACGAACATACACAGCACAGTAAGGACAGAACATTACACAGCACATAGGACAAACATTACACAGCACAGTAAGGACAGACTTACAAGCACGTAAGGACAGAACTTACACAGCACGTAGACAGAAGTTACACGCACAGTAGGACAGAAATTAACGCACAGTGGACAGAAATTACCAGCACAGTAGACAAACATTACAAGCAAGTAAGGACAGAACATTACACAGACAGTAGGACAGAACATTACACAGCACGTAGAGACAACACTCACCAGCACATAAGGACAGAACATACACAGCACAGTAAGGAAGAACATACACAGCACAGTAAGGACAGAACATACACAGCACAGTAAGGACGAACATTAACAGCACAGTAAGGACAGACATTAACACACAGTGGGACAGACAATTACACACACAGAGACAAACTTACACAGCACGTAAGGACAGAACATTCCAGCACAGTAAGGACAGAACTTAACAGCACGTAAGGACAGAAATTACACGCACAGAGGACGAATAACGCCAGTAGACGAACATTACACAGCACTAGGACAGAACATTACAAGCAAGTGAGGACAGAACTACACAGCACAGTAAGACAAACACTTACACAGCACAGTAGGACAGAACAAACACATCCACAGTAGACAAACAGTTACACAGCACAGTAGGACGAACACTTACACAGCACAGTAAGGACAGAACATACACAGCACAGTAGGACAGAACAATTACACAGCACGTAAGGCAGAACATTACACAGCACAGAGGACAGAACATTACAAGCCGTGGACAGAACATTACACAGCACAGTAAGGACAGAACTAACAGCACAGTAAGGACAGAAATTACAAGCCAGTGGCAGAACAATTACACGCACAGTAAGACAGACATTAACAGCACAGTAGGACAGAACATTCACAGCACAGTAAGGACAACATTACAGCACAGTAGACAGAACATTACACAGCACAGTAGGAAGAACATTACACAGCACAGTAGACAGAACTTACAGCACGAGGACAGAACATTACAGCAGTAGGACAGAACATACACAACAGTAAGGACAGAAATTACACAGACTAGAAGAATCACGCACAGTAAGGACAGACAGTTAACAGCACAGTAGGACAGAATTACACAGACAGTAAGGACAGAACAATACACACAGTGAGGACAGAAATTACACAGCACAGTAAGGCGACATTACAAGAAGTAAGGACAGAACATTACACAGCACATAAGGACAGAACAATCACAGCACAGTAGGACGAACATTACACAACAGTAGGACAACATACACGCACAGTAGGACAGAAATTACAAGCACAGTAAGGACAGACATTACACAGCACAGTAGGACGAATTACACGCACAGTAAGCAAAATACACATAGAAGAATAACGCAGTAGGACGACATACAGAAGTAGGAAACACTCAGAAGAGAAAACATTACCAAGAGACGACAGTTACACCACAGCAAATACAACAGTAAGGCAAACATTACAAGCACAGAAGGACAGACAGTTAACAGAAGTAGGAAACAACAGCCAGAGACGAGTAACAGACGTAAGAGACATTACAGCACAGTAGGAAATTAACCACGTAGACGACAGTTACAGCACAGTGAGACGACATACAGCCAGTAGGACAGAATACGCCGAGACAACATTCCAGCACAGTAGGACAGACTACCGACGTGAGGCGAATTCACAGACAGTAAGGACAGAACACTTACACAGCACAATGAGGACAGAACAGTTACACAGCACAGTGAGGACAGAACACTTACACAGCACAGTAAGGACAGAACACTTACACAGCACAGTAAGGACAGAATACTTACACAGCACAGTAAGGACAGAACACTTACACAGGACAGTAAGGACAGAACAGTTACACAGCACAGTCAGAACAGAACACTTACACAGCACAGTGTGGACAGAACAGTTACACAGCACAGTGAGGACAGATCACTTACACAGCACAGTAAGGACAGAACAATTACACAGCACAGTGAGGACAGAACATTTACACAGCACAATGAGGACAGATCACTTACACAGCACAGTAAAGGACAGAACAATTACACAGCACAGTGAGGACAGAACATTCACAGCACAGTAAGGACAGAACAATTACACAGCACAGTAAGGACAGAACAGTTACACAGCACAGTGAGGACAGAACAATTACACAGCACAGTGAGGACAGAACAGTTACATAGCACAGTAAGGACAGAACAGTTACACAGCACAGTAAGGACAGAACAGTTACACAGCACAGTGAGGACAGAACAGTTACACAGCACAGTGAGGACAGAACAGTTACACAGCACAATGGACATCGTCCATCAAGCTGAGAAGAAACACACAACACTTAGTGTAGAGGCAATATACACACAACCAGTGAGCAACAGGAACAAGACATATAGACACAGGAAAGACAAACACAGACTGATGGACACACTCACACAGAAATGGACATGCATACACGCGCGGGCGCGCACACACACACACACACGAGCACACACACACACACACACACACACACACACACACACACACACACACACACACACACACACACACACACACACACACACACACACACACTTCAATGTTCAATGGATCCTTTTATCCCAACTGGGGCATTGAAGATAACAGCAAATAGACGGAAATACAACGGAATCAATAAAAAACATTATGCAGAATGAATTTATTACGGTCCAACAAAAAGTAGAACATCTGAAACTATCTTACGATAAAATACTCAACTGTTTAGAACATAACTATACAATTTTATAACACATGTTGAACAAGAAAAAAGAAAACCACAGCAACAAGATATACCCACCAAACAAACAGAAAACATCAAACAAAACAATAAAAGGAAGCTGGAAGCTAAGTCTGTATCACAGCTGTGTCCATTCCAGATTACTTTATGCCTCATAATACTGAAGGATGACAGAAAGCGACCTTAACGAGCTATCAACCTTCAAAAACAAAATCTCTGCAGAATCATGCGAATTCTCTGACCCAGCGTCACTTCCAAACAACAGCAGCAATGCAAGCAAGATAGTATGGACAGAACAGTACACAACACAGTAAGGACAGAACAGTTACACAGCACAGTAAGGACAGAACAGTTATACAGCACAGTAAGGACAGAACACTTACACAGCACAGTAAGGACAGAACACTTACACAGCACAGTGAGGACAGAAAAGTTACACAGCACAGTAAGGACAGAACACTTACACAGCACAATGAGGACAGAACAGTTACACAGCACAGTGAGGACAGAACACTTACACAGCACAGAAAGGACAGAATACTTACACAGCACAGTAAGGACAGAATACTTACACAGCACAGTAAGGACAGAACACTTACACAGGACAGTAAGGACAGAACAGTTACACAGCACAGTAAGAACAGAACACTTACACAGCACAGTAAGGACAGAACACTTACACAGCACAGTAAGGACAGAACACTTACACAGCACAGTAAGGACAGAACAATTACACAGCACAGTAAGGACAGAACAATTACACAGCACAGTAAGGACAGAACACTCACACAGCACAGTAAAGACAGAACAGTTACACAGCACAGTGAGGACAGAACAATTACACAGCACAGTGAGGACAGAACACTTACACAGCACAGTAAGGACAGAACACTTACACAGCACAGTAAGGACAGAACAATTACACAGCACAGTAAGGACAGAACAGTTACACAGCACAGTGAGGACAGAACACTTACACAGCACAGTGTGGACAGAACAGTTACACAGCACAGTGAGGACAGATCACTTACACAGCACAGTAAGGACAGAACAATTACACAGCACAGTGAGGACAGAACAGTTACACAGCACAATGAGGACAGATCACTTACACAGCACAGTAAGGACAGAACAATTACACAGCACAGTGAGGACAGAACAGTTCACAGCACAGTAAGGACAGAACAATTACACAGCACAGTAAGGACAGAACAGTTACACAGCACAGTGAGGACAGAACAATTACACAGCACAGTGAGGACAGAACAGTTACATAGCACAGTAAGGACAGAACAGTTACACAGCACAGTAAGGACAGAACAGTTACACAGCACAGTGAGGACAGAACAGTTACACAGCACAGTAAGGACAGAATACTTACACAGCACAGTAAGGACAGAACAGTTACACAGCACAGTAAGGACAGAACACTTACACAGCACAGTAAGGACAGAACAATTACACAGCACAGTGAGGACAGAACAGTTACACAGAACAGTAAGGACAGAACACTTACACAGCACAGTAAGGACAGAACAGTTACACAGCACAGTAAGGACAGAACAATTACACAGCACAGTAAGGACTGAACAGTTACACAGCACAGTAAGGACAGAACACTTACACAGCACAGTAAGGACAGAACACTTACACAGCACAGTAAGGACAGAACAATTACACAGCACAGTAAGGACAGAACAGTTACACAGCACAGTAAGGACAGAAGAGTTACACAGCACAGTAAGGACAGAAGAGTTACACAGCACAGTAAGGACAGAATACTTATACAGCACAGTGAGGACAGAACACTTACACAGCACAGTAAGGACAGAACACTTACAAAGCATAGTAAGGACAGAACAGTTACACAGCACAGTAAGGACAGAACAGTTACACAGCACAGTAAGGACAGAACAGTTACACAACACAGTAAGGACAGAACAGTTACACAGCACAGTAAGGACAGAACAGGTACACAGCACAGTAAGGACAGAACAGGTACACAGCACAGTAAGGACGGAACACTTAGACAGCACAGTAAGAACAGAACAGTTATACAGCACAGTGAGGACAGAACAGTTACACAGCACAGTGAAGACAGAACAGTTACACAGCTGACAATATACAGCGCCTCCTGACTCGCACCACTGAGTGTTACTCGGACATCAAAAATTGGATGACATACAACAAACTTCAGCTAAATGATGACAAGACAGAAGCTATCCTCATTGGCACCCGTCAGAAACTTTCTCAGCTGCCTCCTCTTTCTCTCCCATTATGTAACACATCAGTCCCAATTTCTGATTCAGCTAAAAACCTTGGTGTCTGCATTGACTCTACCCTCTCCATGAACAACTTTGTTTCTCAAACTGCCAGATCTTGCTACTATCACCTCCATCGTATAAGCCTGATCAGGAAGTATCTCTCTGTCGAAACAACTGCAAAACTCGTTCTCTCCTTCATAATGTCTCGCATTGACTATTGCAATTCACTCCTGTCCGGTCTTCCTGCCTCCACCACTCACATCCTACAGCGCATTCAAAACAATGCTGCACGCCTTGTACTCAAAAAGAAAAAAGCTGACCACATATCTCCTCTCCTGGCACAACTTCACTGGCTCCCTGTATCAAAGTGCATACAGTACAAACTAGACACCATGTGCTACAAAAGCCTCAATAACGCAGCCCCCGATTACCTGTCAAGCCTACTTGAGATCTATCTTCCCTCACGTACCCTCCGCTCTGCCTCCGATCCTCTGACATTTCGCTTTCCACGCACTAAGCTCAATACCTATGGTCCACGAGCCTTCTCTGTTTCTGGTCCACTCTCCTGGAACAAACTTCCTCTCTCTGTCCGTCAGCAACCTACTTTTGTCTCCTTCAAGTCCGCTCTCAAAACTCACCTTTTCTTCTCTGCATAAAATCCTGACCTCACTCCAATCCTCTCTGCAGCCTGTCTCCACTCGGAGGGGAATCACATTGCAATATATAATTGTATATAATATGCTCTCTATAATTTTCCATTGTTTTTATTCTTTCTCCCCATTTATAGCCGTGTGTGTGTGTGTGTGTGTGTGTGTGTGTGTGTGTGTGTGTGTGTGTGTGCGGGCGTGCGTGTGTGTGCGGGCGTGCGTGCGTGTGTGTGCGTGCGTGCGTGTGTGTGTGATTCAGCGCTTAGATTTGATTTTATCAAGATTTTGCGCTATATAAATATTGTAATATTGTAATATAGCACAGTAAGGACAGAACAATTACACAGCACAGTGAGGACAGAACAGTTACACAGCACAGTAAGGACAGAACAGTTACACAGCACAGTGAGGACAGAAGAGTTACACAGCACAGTAAGGACAGAACAGTTACACAGCACAGTAAGGACAGAACAGTTACACAGCACAGTGAGGACAGAACAGTTACACAGCACAGTGAGGACAGAACAGTTACACAGCACAGTAAGGACAGAACAATTACACAGCACAGTGAGGACAGAACAGTTACACAGCACAGTGAGGACAGAACAGTTACACAGCACAGTGAGGACAGAACAGTTACACAGCACAGTAAGGACAGAACAATTACACAGCACAGTAAGGACAGAACAGTTACACAGCACAGTGAGGACAGAACAGTTACACAGCACAGTGAGGACAGAACAGTTACACAGCACAGTGAGGACAGAACAGTTACACAGCACAATGGACATCGTCCATCAAGCTGAGAAGAAACACACACAACACTTAGTGTAGAGGCAATATACACACAACCAGTGAGCAACAGGAACAAGACATATAGACACAGGAAAGACAAACACAGACTGATGGACACACTCACACAGAAATGGACATGCATACACGCGCGGGCGCGCACACACACACACACACGAGCACACACACACACACACACACACACACACACACACACAACACACACACACACACACACACACACACACACACACACTTCAATGTTCAATGGATCCTTTTATCCCAACTGGGGCATTGAAGATAACAGCAAATAGACGGAAATACAACGGAATCAATAAAAAACATTATGCAGAATGAATTTATTACGGTCCAACAAAAAGTAGAACATCTGAAACTATCTTACGATAAAATACTCAACTGTTTAGAACATAACTATACAATTTTATAACACATGTTGAACAAGAAAAAAGAAAACCACAGCAACAAGATATACCCACCAAACAAACAGAAAACATCAAACAAAACAATAAAAGGAAGCTGGAAGCTAAGTCTGTATCACAGCTGTGTCCATTCCAGATTACTTTATGCCTCATAATACTGAAGGATGACAGAAAGCGACCTTAACGAGCTATCAACCTTCAAAAACAAAATCTCTGCAGAATCATGCGAATTCTCTGACCCAGCGTCACTTCCAAACAACAGCAGCAATGCAAGCAAGATAGTATGGACAGAACAGTACACAACACAGTAAGGACAGAACAGTTACACAGCACAGTAAGGACAGAACAGTTATACAGCACAGTAAGGACAGAACACTTACACAGCACAGTAAGGACAGAACACTTACACAGCACAGTGAGGACAGAAAAGTTACACAGCACAGTAAGGACAGAACACTTACACAGCACAATGAGGACAGAACAGTTACACAGCACAGTGAGGACAGAACACTTACACAGCACAGAAAGGACAGAATACTTACACAGCACAGTAAGGACAGAATACTTACACAGCACAGTAAGGACAGAACACTTACACAGGACAGTAAGGACAGAACAGTTACACAGCACAGTAAGAACAGAACACTTACACAGCACAGTAAGGACAGAACACTTACACAGCACAGTAAGGACAGAACAGTTACACAGCACAGTAAGGACAGAACAATTACACAGCACAGTAAGGACAGAACAATTACACAGCACAGTAAGGACAGAACACTCACACAGCACAGTAAAGACAGAACAGTTACACAGCACAGTGAGGACAGAACAATTACACAGCACAGTGAGGACAGAACACTTACACAGCACAGTAAGGACAGAACACTTACACAGCACAGTAAGGACAGAACAATTACACAGCACAGTAAGGACAGAACAGTTACACAGCACAGTGAGGACAGAACACTTACACAGCACAGTGTGGACAGAACAGTTACACAGCACAGTGAGGACAGATCACTTACACAGCACAGTAAGGACAGAACAATTACACAGCACAGTGAGGACAGAACAGTTACACAGCACAATGAGGACAGATCACTTACACAGCACAGCAAGGACAGAACAATTACACAGCACAGTGAGGACAGAACAGTTCACAGCACAGTAAGGACAGAACAATTACACAGCACAGTAAGGACAGAACAGTTACACAGCACAGTGAGGACAGAACAATTACACAGCACAGTGAGGACAGAACAGTTACATAGCACAGTAAGGACAGAACAGTTACACAGCACAGTAAGGACAGAACAGTTACACAGCACAGTGAGGACAGAACAGTTACACAGCACAGTAAGGACAGAATACTTACACAGCACAGTAAGGACAGAACAGTTACACAGCACAGTAAGGACAGAACACTTACACAGCACAGTAAGGACAGAACAATTACACAGCACAGTGAGGACAGAACAGTTACACAGAACAGTAAGGACAGAACACTTACACAGCACAGTAAGGACAGAACAGTTACACAGCACAGTAAGGACAGAACAATTACACAGCACAGTAAGGACTGAACAGTTACACAGCACAGTAAGGACAGAACACTTACACAGCACAGTAAGGACAGAACACTTACACAGCACAGTAAGGACAGAACAATTACACAGCACAGTAAGGACAGAACAGTTACACAGCACAGTAAGGACAGAAGAGTTACACAGCACAGTAAGGACAGAAGAGTTACACAGCACAGTAAGGACAGAATACTTATACAGCACAGTGAGGACAGAACACTTACACAGCACAGTAAGGACAGAACACTTACAAAGCATAGTAAGGACAGAACAGTTACACAGCACAGTAAGGACAGAACAGTTACACAGCACAGTAAGGACAGAACAGTTACACAACACAGTAAGGACAGAACAGTTACACAGCACAGTAAGGACAGAACAGGTACACAGCACAGTAAGGACAGAACAGGTACACAGCACAGTAAGGACGGAACACTTAGACAGCACAGTAAGAACAGAACAGTTATACAGCACAGTGAGGACAGAACAGTTACACAGCACAGTGAAGACAGAACAGTTACACAGCTGACAATATACAGCGCCTCCTGACTCGCACCACTGAGTGTTACTCGGACATCAAAAATTGGATGACATACAACAAACTTCAGCTAAATGATGACAAGACAGAAGCTATCCTCATTGGCACCCGTCAGAAACTTTCTCAGCTGCCTCCTCTTTCTCTCCCATTATGTAACACATCAGTCCCAATTTCTGATTCAGCTAAAAACCTTGGTGTCTGCATTGACTCTACCCTCTCCATGAACAACTTTGTTTCTCAAACTGCCAGATCTTGCTACTATCACCTCCATCGTATAAGCCTGATCAGGAAGTATCTCTCTGTCGAAACAACTGCAAAACTCGTTCTCTCCTTCATAATGTCTCGCATTGACTATTGCAATTCACTCCTGTCCGGTCTTCCTGCCTCCACCACTCACATCCTACAGCGCATTCAAAACAATGCTGCACGCCTTGTACTCAAAAAGAAAAAAGCTGACCACATATCTCCTCTCCTGGCACAACTTCACTGGCTCCCTGTATCAAAGTGCATACAGTACAAACTAGACACCATGTGCTACAAAAGCCTCAATAACGCAGCCCCCGATTACCTGTCAAGCCTACTTGAGATCTATCTTCCCTCACGTACCCTCCGCTCTGCCTCCGATCCTCTGACATTTCGCTTTCCACGCACTAAGCTCAATACCTATGGTCCACGAGCCTTCTCTGTTTCTGGTCCACTCTCCTGGAACAAACTTCCTCTCTCTGTCCGTCAGCAACCTACTTTTGTCTCCTTCAAGTCCGCTCTCAAAACTCACCTTTTCTTCTCTGCATAAAATCCTGACCTCACTCCAATCCTCTCTGCAGCCTGTCTCCACTCGGAGGGGAATCACATTGCAATATATAATTGTATATAATATGCTCTCTATAATTTTCCATTGTTTTTATTCTTTCTCCCCATTTATAGCCGTGTGTGTGTGTGTGTGTGTGTGTGTGTGTGTGTGTGTGTGTGTGTGTGTGTGTGTGTGTGTGTGTGTGTGTGTGTGTGCGTGGGTGCGTGTGTGTGCGGGCGTGCGTGCGTGTGTGTGCGTGCGTGCGTGTGTGTGTGTGTTTCAGCGCTTAGATTTGATTTTATCAAGATTTTGCGCTATATAAATATTGTAATATTGTAATATAGCACAGTAAGGACAGAACAATTACACAGCACAGTGAGGACAGAACAGTTACACAGCACAGTAAGGACAGAACAGTTACACAGCACAGTGAGGACAGAAGAGTTACACAGCACAGTGAGGACAGAACAGTTACACAGCACAGTAAGGACAGAACAGTTACACAGCACAGTGAGGACAGAAACAGTTACACAGCACAGTGAGGACAGAACAGTTACACAGCACAGTAAGGACAGAACAATTACACAGCACAGTGAGGACAGAACAGTTACACAGCACAGTGAGGACAGAACAGTTACACAGCACAGTGAGGACAGAACAGTTACACAGCACAGTAAGGACAGAACAATTACACAGCACAGTAAGGACAGAACAGTTACACAGCACAGTGAGGACAGAACAGTTACACAGCACAGTAAGGACAGAATACTTACACAGCACAGTAAGGACAGAACAGTTACACAGCACAGTAAGGACAGAACACTTACACAGCACAGTAAGGACAGAACAATTACACAGCACAGTGAGGACAGAACAGTTACACAGAACAGTAAGGACAGAACACTTACACAGCACAGTAAGGACAGAACAGTTACACAGCACAGTAAGGACAGAACAATTACACAGCACAGTAAGGACTGAACAGTTACACAGCACAGTAAGGACAGAACACTTACACAGCACAGTAAGGACAGAACACTTACACAGCACAGTAAGGACAGAACAATTACACAGCACAGTAAGGACAGAACAGTTACACAGCACAGTAAGGACAGAAGAGTTACACAGCACAGTAAGGACAGAAGAGTTACACAGCACAGTAAGGACAGAATACTTATACAGCACAGTGAGGACAGAACACTTACACAGCACAGTAAGGACAGAACACTTACAAAGCATAGTAAGGACAGAACAGTTACACAGCACAGTAAGGACAGAAC
The DNA here is from genome assembly GCA_030674185.1 of Monoplex corrugatus. Taxonomy (NCBI): domain Eukaryota; kingdom Metazoa; phylum Mollusca; class Gastropoda; order Littorinimorpha; family Ranellidae; genus Monoplex; species Monoplex corrugatus. The sequence goes on from CM060307.1 coordinate 6,255,586, forward strand.
AGTTACACAGCACAGTAAGGACAGAACAGTTACACAACACAGTAAGGACAGAACAGTTACACAGCACAGTAAGGACAGAACAGGTACACAGCACAGTAAGGACAGAACAGGTACACAGCACAGTAAGGACGGAACACTTAGACAGCACAGTAAGAACAGAACAGTTATACAGCACAGTGAGGACAGAACAGTTACACAGCACAGTGAAGACAGAACAGTTACACAGCTGACAATATACAGCGCCTCCTGACTCGCACCACTGAGTGTTACTCGGACATCAAAATTGGATGACATACAACAAACTTCAGCTAAATGATGACAAGACAGAAGCTATCCTCATTGGCACCCGTCAGAAACTTTCTCAGCTGCCTCCTCTTTCTCTCCCATTATGTAACACATCAGTCCCAATTTCTGATTCAGCTAAAAACCTTGGTGTCTGCATTGACTCTACCCTCTCCATGAACAACTTTGTTTCTCAAACTGCCAGATCTTGCTACTATCACCTCCATCGTATAAGCCTGATCAGGAAGTATCTCTCTGTCGAAACAACTGCAAAACTCGTTCTCTCCTTCATAATGTCTCGCATTGACTATTGCAATTCACTCCTGTCCGGTCTTCCTGCCTCCACCACTCACATCCTACAGCGCATTCAAAACAATGCTGCACGCCTTGTACTCAAAAAGAAAAAAGCTGACCACATATCTCCTCTCCTCTCCTGGCACAACTTCACTGGCTCCCTGTATCAAAGTGCATACAGTACAAACTAGACACCATGTGCTACAAAAGCCTCAATAACGCAGCCCCCGATTACCTGTCAAGCCTACTTGAGATCTATCTTCCCTCACGTACCCTCCGCTCTGCCTCCGATCCTCTGACATTTCGCTTTCCACGCACTAAGCTCAATACCTATGGTCCACGAGCCTTCTCTGTTTCTGGTCCACTCTCCTGGAACAAACTTCCTCTCTCTGTCCGTCAGCAACCTACTTTTGTCTCCTTCAAGTCCGCTCTCAAAACTCACCTTTTCTTCTCTGCATAAAATCCTGACCTCACTCAATCCTCTCTGCAGCCTGTCTCCACTCGGAGGGGAATCACATTGCAATATATAATTGTATATAATATGCTCTCTATAATTTTCCATTGTTTTTATTCTTTCTCCCCATTTATAGCCGTGTGTGTGTGTGTGTGTGTGTGTGTGTGGTGTGTGTGTGTGTGTGTGTGTGTGTGTGTGTGTGTGTGTGTGTGTGCGTGGGTGCGTGTGTGTGCGGGCGTGCGTGCGTGTGTGTGTGCGTGCGTGCGTGTGTGTGTGATTCAGCGCTTAGATTTGATTTTATCAAGATTTTGCGCTATATAAATATTGTAATATTGTAATATAGCACAGTAAGGACAGAACAATTACACAGCACAGTGAGGACAGAACAGTTACACAGCACAGTAAGGACAGAACAGTTACACAGCACAGTGAGGACAGAAGAGTTACACAGCACAGTGAGGACAGAACAGTTACACAGCACAGTAAGGACAGAACAGTTACACAGCACAGTGAGGACAGAACAGTTACACAGCACAGTGAGGACAGAACAGTTACACAGCACAGTAAGGACAGAACAATTACACAGCACAGTGAGGACAGAACAGTTACACAGCACAGTGAGGACAGAACAGTTACACAGCACAGTGAGGACAGAACAGTTACACAGCACAGTAAGGACAGAACAATTACACAGCACAGTAAGGACAGAACAGTTACACAGCACAGTGAGGACAGAACAGTTACACAGCACAGTGAGGACAGAACAGTTACACAGCACAGTGAGGACAGAACAGTTACACAGCACAATGGACATCGTCCATCAAGCTGAGAAGAAACACACAACACTTAGTGTAGAGGCAATATACACACAACCAGTGAGCAACAGGAACAAGACATATAGACACAGGAAAGACAAACACAGACTGATGGACACACAGAAATGGACATGCATACACGCGCGGGCGCGCACACACACACACACACGAGCACACACACACACACACACACACACACACACACACACACACACACACACACACACACACACACACACACACACACACTTCAATGTTCAATGGATCCTTTTATCCCAACTGGGGCATTGAAGATAACAGCAAATAGACGGAAATACAACGGAATCAATAAAAAACATTATGCAGAATGAATTTATTACGGTCCAACAAAAAGTAGAACATCTGAAACTATCTTACGATAAAATACTCAACTGTTTAGAACATAACTATACAATTTTAAAACACATGTTGAACAAGAAAAAAGAAAACCACAGCAACAAGATATACCCACCAAACAAACAGAAAACATCAAACAAAACAATAAAAGGAAGCTGGAAGCTAAGTCTGTATCACAGCTGTGTCCATTCCAGATTACTTTATGCCTCATAATACTGAAGGATGACAGAAAGCGACCTTAACGAGCTATCAACCTTCAAAAACAAAATCTCTGCAGAATCATGCGAATTCTCTGACCCAGCGTCACTTCCAAACAACAGCAGCAATGCAAGCAAGATAGTATGGAACTACCATCGTGTTAAGAAAATGAAGATGTATTGAACACATATGGACATCAGAAGGAAGACATGGAACATGAGACCCGACGAAAACAACAACAGAAGAAGACTTTAAGGCCCTGACACACACTTAGGGTACTACACAGAAGCTGGCCCACAACAGATAGGAATAGAAAACTTCGTTGCTGCCCTACAAGGTAATGGCATAATGGGCGGTAAGGCAGCAAGCAAACGTCATCAATGTTTCTCCACTACCACAAACAACAACACTAACAGCATATGAAAATAAACTAGGAAGCAAACAAGCGAAAAAGTAAGCATGCAAGCAAGCAAACAACAAAATAACCGAGACACACACACGCAGACACACGCACACACATGCACACAAGTACGCACGCACATACACAGAGCACAACACTATAAGACCACACCACACCATACACAACACAACTCCAAACACAAAAACAATACCCCATCCACCACACACACACACATACAAACACACACACTGACACCGCCCCCCTCCCCCCACACACAAACAAACGGACGCAACAGACAACCAATTAGAAAGTCTGGGTTTGATCCTACCCGGGTACCTCACGCCAGGTGTGTAAACGTGTCAGGTCAACATACGTGCAGACACGTTAATGTTTAAAACCTGTTTATACATGTATGTACACGCAGTCGGAGCATCAAACACACAGTTCAAGATCAGTGTCCGGTGGCTTAGTGAAACATGAAAACACCCAACGTGCACGCCCACCAAAGACTTGACGTTGCAGACTGTGCAACAACATACCGCCTGTACAATGTGTGCAAAACAACGTGCACACACACATCCGAAAAAAATCGGAACAAAACAATACAATACAAAAACAAACAAACAAACAAGCAAACAAACAAGAAATAAAACAAAACAAAATGAAAACAAACACAGACATAAAAAACAAAACAAAAAACTAAACAAAAAAGAAAAAGGAAATCAAGACAAACAGACAGACAAACAAACAGACAGACAGACAAACAGACAAACAGACATACTTGTCACTCACCGTATGCGTCTGGACTCTATGGTGTTGTTAGTCCTCAGCTTGACCACTAAGACACGTATGATGTTGACCAGGAATGCACAGTTTATCTGCACACACACCACACACACACACACACACACACACACACACACACACACACACACACACACACACACACACACACACACACACACACACACGGCGGACTCCTTAAAGAAGCTCTTCCGAGACGTCCCCCATGATGCAATTTTCCAGTTTTTACAAGAGATCAATAGATTTCACTTGATGTGATTTTACGTGTTTTTCTTTAATGGCATTTTAGATTTACAAGGTTGACGGTGAACATAGTTTTAACTGTTGTCTTTTATCTTAACGGTTTGTTCTTTTCTTTTTTGACGTGGTGTTAGCCCTGATATGGCTCTAGTAGTCGGCTGGGCTATAAGCAATATGAATTGAATTGAATTGAGCTATAAAACATCAGGAATAATAATAATATCAACAATAATCATCATCATCATCATTGTCATCATCATACCTGACTCTCTCTTTGTCTCTCTCTGTCTCTGTATGTGTGTGCGCGTGTGTGCGTGTTTGTGTGTCTGCGTGTGTGTGCACGATGCGCGTGTGCGTTCGTGTCCGCACGTATTTGTGCATGTGTGTATGTGTACATGTGTCTGTGTGTACTTGTACAACTCGGGGGCGGGGGGGGGGGGGTACAGAAAATTCATGTCTTTTATAAGTTAAACTACCAAGTCTGTTTTATAAGCCACGTCAACCATTCAGCTAATTTAAAACGATTTCGTGGTTTTACTAAAAACAGCACAAATGCAAACTTACGATGACTGTGTCAGTTTCTTAGTACGGTTCTCATTCGCTTTTGCGAGAAAGTCCGTAAAAGACAATGAATCATTCATCATCAGACATTAATTTGGCAACTAAATAATCTTGTCGTTTCGCAGTCTCTGTCATTAAAATTTCAGACTCAATCCGGGTATCATCATAACCTGAGCATCTGACTACCAGGTGCATTTCACGTTCTCTTAACACTTTGACACACCACTATCATAAAAATGTAGCTAAGACTGTTCCAATGACAGACTGACACAAATATAAGATACATAACCCATATGCTGGGTAGGACCTATGCACTTTGCCAGCTCATGGGACTTATGTGCACGCTAAAAGCTAGTGCCTTGATTATTTCGGATCTTCTGCATCACATGGTACTAATACCGTCAATAAAAATAGAATTCATTCCTAGCACGGATACGTCATGTTGAAAATCTGAATCTCATTCTAACACACCAGACAAGTACTAGCAGTTTCTGTATCCATCAAACCATTTTCCATGTATAGAACAGTTTTCTGGCAAATCCCACACTTCTGCCGCGTTTGATGGCTCAGTCTGAGAGTCGAACAGATTGGTGGGTCGATAGCTTTCAGTTTTTTTTAAATGATCTAAGAATCTTGACAACGGTCTTCTTTCTCTTCCCACTCGTTTCTGTCCATCTTACATTGAAACTTATTTTGGTCATGAAATACACCCGCAAATACTTGTAAACATTAAAAGTTTTCACAGTTAACAAGTAAAACCACGAAGGTGCGGATGGGACCACCAGAACATTTTGCAAAGAGATCTCCACTCATTCTAAAAACGAAAATATTCATTTCATCCAAAATTTCTGTCTCGGAGAACAGCAAAGTGACTTCGTAAACCTTCAGCAGAACCAGAAAGGAGAATAACATCATCAACGAACAAAAACATTCCAACACCTTGTATCATCTGAATTCCATTTCTCCGTCTATCATTTAATTTTACAGCGAGCTCAATTATTGAGAAAGAGAACGTATGTAGACTTAATAAACAGTTCATTTCCCTTACACATGCCAGGATAAGCAGAAAGGAAAAGAGAGAAAATAAGAGAAAGACACATACACATACAAAGAGATTGAGAGAGAGAGAGAGAGAGAGAGAGAGAGAGAGAGAGAGAGAGAGAGAGAGAGAGTAGGAAGGGGTAGGGAGTAAGGGACAAAGCTTCCTGCTTGTCGTCTATTCTGTGGCTGATTTCATTTTTGTGTGTGAGGAGAGGCATACGGTAACATTTACACACACACACACACACACACGCACATACACACACAAATAAACACACGCGCACATACACACACACAACTAAACGCACACGCGCACACACACACACAAACACACACACATAAACACACAGACAGACAGACACACGCACACACACTAACCCACACAGACACACACACACACACACACACACACACAAACACAAACACACAAAGACAACCCCATATTTTCGCACGCTTCCCGTTCGAAATAGTGTCTGCAGTGAACGGACGGGTCCTCTGGAACCAGGAAGACATTCATTTGCATACAGATAAGCCCGCCAGATGGCGTAAATGTAATCATCACACGAAAGCGACGGAACTGCCGATGCGTTAGAAAACAATAACAACCGAAACAACAAAAATAACAATAACAACAACGAGGACGACGACAACAGCAACAATGACAATGACAACAACGGTGACAACGATAAAACCCACAGGATTTTGTGTACGTCACAGTTTGTGAGATTGCGACGAAGACGACGATAATGATGATAGTGATGATGATGATGATAATAGTGCTGCTGCTGCTGCTGTTGCTGTAATGGTATTGATGAAGGCGATGGTTGATGACGATGATGATTTATCTTCTTTCGTTGGCTGTTTACATGATCAGGCCACATCTGGCGATGACTGTCGCCGTTTTCTTCCAGTTCCTGTCGACATTATGGAGCTTGATGGTCAGAGAAGTCAACAACCATGGAGCTTGATGGTCAGAGAAGTCAACAACCATGGAGCTTGATGGTCAGAGAAGTCAACAACCATGGAGCTTGATGGTCAGAGAAGTCAACAACCATGGAGCTTGATGGTCAGACAAGTCAACAACAATGGAGCTTGATGGTCAGAGAAGTCAACAACCATGGAGCTTGGTGGTCAGAGAAGTCAACAACCATGGAACTTGATGGTCAGAGAAGTCAACAACCATGGAGCTTGATGGTCAGACAAGTCAACAACCATGGAGCTTGATGGTCAGACAAGTCAACAACCATGGAGCTTGATGGTCAGAGAAGTCAACAACCATGGAGCTTGGTGGTCAGAGAAGTCAACAACCATGGAGCTTGATGGTCAGACAAGTCAACAACCATGGAGCTTGATGGTCAGAGAAGTCAACAACCATGGAGCTTGATGGTCAGACAAGTCAACAACCATGGAGCTTGGTGGTCAGAGAAGTCAACAACCATGGAGCTTGGTGGTCAGAAAAGTCAACAACCATGGAGCTTGATAGTCAGACAAGTCAACAACCATGGAGCTTGATGGTCAGAGAAGTCAACAACCATGGAGCTTGATGGTCAGACAAGTCAACAACCATGGAGCTTGATGGTCAGACAAGTCAACAACAATGGAGCTTGATGGTCAGACAAGTCAACAACCATGGAGCTTGGTGGTCAGAGAAGTCAACAACCATGGAGCTGGTGGTCAGAGAAGTCAACAACCATGGAGCTTAGTGGTCAAAGAAGTCGTAGAAGTTTTCGTCCCGTGTCCCCTGGCCCGAGCAAGAAGGGGTGGGTTGGGGTGGGGGAGTAGAGGGGAGAGGACCTCCAGTGGCTGATGGTGGATTATGTTGAACTGTAGGCGCCGGCACTGCTTCACCCTGAAGGGACCAGAATAGGCGAGCGCCATGCTTGTCTGATACAAGCTGACCATGTAGACATCTGCATTATATTCAATGATATCGTGGTATGTTTGAAGGCATCTGCAGTCCTGGTATCTTGACTTCAGCCCCATAGACTTTCTGTCAGGGTTACCCCGCACTTAGCTGGTGGCCAGAACTGATGACGATATGATATGGTGATGGTGACGGTGATGATGATAATAATGACGATAAATAAAAGATGATGATGTTGATAGGATCCTTGGCAATATTGTTACTACTGATGCTGATGAAGATCACAACGACGACGAAGACGACAACGACAATGACGAGGATGGTGAAAAGTTCATAAATATACATCTCATCACCATCGTCACGATTTCCTATTTCATTTCTACCTTCGGACCGCATCCATCTTCCTCTTCTGATTCTCTTCAATGTACTCAGACAGTCCCGTGATAACAGGACAAAATGGCCTAGGTTGAAAATGAAAGTCATTTACATCTGCAAGTGGGGAAGAGATTGGAAACTTATTTTTAGGCTTCTTATTTTTTCTCGTTACCTACTTCCACCTCTTTCGCCCTATCTCTTTCTGGAGAAAAGAATTATGTCTGTATGTCCTGACATTATTCTGTTTACTAGCAGATAGACAAGCCCGAGCGCATGCACGTACGCTCGCACGAGGGTGCGCGCGCACGCACGCACACACTAACACACACACACACACACAAACATGGATCAATCTGAATCAGTCCCTGTGGCGTTTTTAATAAGACGGGTAAAAGGATAATCGCAAGTTTTGAGCAACAAAACAACAACAAGAAGAAAACATCCCCAAAACAACCAAGCAACCAAGCAAACAACTGACCACGATCACCACCACCACCACCACCACCACCACCACCACCAAAAATAAGCTCCACAAAAACAAACACAAATACCCGAAAACAAAAGAGAAAATTGGTACTGCCCAGTTGTGTATTATTCACTTTATAAATGCTCAAGTTTCCTAACATCGCAGATGTTTGTATCTCTCGGGCCTGGTTGGTGACGCCAGGCTATATTAAGAAAGGACGCGTAGACGATAGCTTCCTCACGCTGTCACATTCCACAAAAGATCTCCATAATGTCATCACGATCATCTTAATTTTTTGTGTCATCATGGCGCCATGAAGAATTGTCCCTCATTCTGTGGTTCTTTATGTTTGCCTCCTGTTCTCGTGTTGTGATGACCTCAGTTTCTAAGGGTCTGGAGATGTGGTGACTATAAACACTGGACTGAGCGGCAGGAAACTACGACACAGAGGCGATGTCGATGATGTTACTATCTTTAATGCTTCTCTCTCCCTCTGACTGTCTCTGTCTCTCCCTCTGCCTATCCCTCCTTCTATCTCTGTTTCTCCATCTGCCTCTCCCTCCTTCTGACTGTCTCTGCCTCTCCCTCGTTCTGACTGTCTCTGTCTCTCCTCTGACTGTAACTTTTTCTGACTGTCTCTGTCTCTCCCTCTGGATCTCCCTTCTTTTGACTGTCTCTGTCTCTCCCTCTGCCTCCTTCTGATTGTCTCTGTCTCTCATTTTGCCTGACCCTTCTTCTTCTGACTGTATCTGGCTATCTCTCTGCATCTCCCTCCTTCTGACCTTCTGTCTCAACATCTGCCTCTCTCTCATTCTGACTGTCTCTGTCTCTCCATCTGCCTCTCCCTTCTTTTGACTGTCTCTGTCTATCCCTCTGCCTCTCCGTCCTTCTGACTATCTCTGTCTATCCCTCTGCCTCTCCCTCCTTCTGACTGTCTCTGTCTCTCCATCTGCCTCTTCCTCCCTATGAGTGTCTATGACTCTCCTTTTGCCTCTCCCTCCCTCTCACTCTCTATGTCTCTCCATCTGCCTGTCCCTCCCTTTGACTGTCTCTGTCTCTCCATCTGCCTGTCTCTTCTTCTGACTGTCTCTGTCTCTCACTCTGCTTCTTCCTCTCCCTCATTTTGATTGTCTCTCCTTTTGCCTCTCTCTCCCTACGACTGCTTCTGAATCTGCCTCTCCCTCCTTCTGACTGTCTGTCTCTCCATCTGCCTGTCCCTCCCTATGAGTGTCTCTGACTCTCCATCTGCCTCTCCTTCTCTAAGTCTCTCCCTCGGCCTCTCCCTCTGCCTATCCCTCCTTATGACTGTCTCTGTCTCTCCCTCTGCCTGTTCCTCCTTCTGACTGTCTCTCCCTCTGCCTGGCTCTTGTTCTGACTGTCTCTGTCTCTCACTCTGCTTCTTCCTCCCTCTGATTGTCTCTGTCTCTCCCTCTCCCTCCTTTTGACTGTCTCTGTATATCAATCTGCCTCTCCCTCCCTATGACTGTCTCTCCCTTTGCCTCTCCCTCCCTACGACTGCTTCTGCATCTCCCTCCTTCTGACTGTCTGTCTCTCCATCTGCCTGTCCCTCCCTATGAATGTCTCTGACTCTCCATCTGTCTCTCCTTCCCTCTCATTCTCTAAGTCTCTCCCTCGGCCTCTCCCTCCTTATGACTGTCTCTGTCTCTCCCTCTGCCTGTTCCTCCTTCTGACTGCCTCTCCCTCTGCCTGTCTCTTGTTCTGACTGTCTCTGTCTCTCACTCTGCTTCTTCCTCCCTCTGACTGTCTCTGTCTCTCCCTCTCCCTCCTTATTGACTGTCTGTGTCTCTCCATCTGCCTGTCCCTCCCTATGAGTGTCTCTGACTCTCCATCTGACTTTCCTTTCCTCTAACTCTCTATGTCTCTCCCTCTGCCTCTCCCTCCCTTTGTCTCTGTCTCTACCTCTCCCTCCTTCTGACTCGCTGTCTCTCCCTCTGCCTATACCTCCTTCTGACTGTCTCTGTCTCTCCCTCTGCCTGTACCTCCTTCTGATTGTCTCTGTCTCTCCCTCTGCCTCTCCCTCCTGACTGTCTCTCCCTCACTATGACTGTCCCTGTCTCTCCATCTGCCTCTCCCTCCTTCCGATTGTCTCTCCATCTGTCTCTCCCTCCTTCTGACTGTCTCTGTCTCTCAATCTGCCTCATCCTCCCTCTGACTGTCTCTGCCTCTACCTCCTTCTGAGTATCTCTGTCTCTCCCTTTGCATGTCCCTTTTCTGTCTGTCTCTGACTCTTCCTCTCGATCTCCCTTCTTCTGACTGTCTCTTCCTCTCCCTCCTTCTGACTGTCTCCGTCTCTCCCTTTGCTTGTCGCTTCTTTTAACTGTCTCTGTCTGTCGATCTGCCTCTCCCTCCTTCTGACTGTCTCTGTCTCTCCATCTGCCTCTGCTCCTTCTGACTGTCTCTGTCTCTACATCTGCCTCTGCTCCTTCTGACTGTCTCTGCCTCTCCATCTGCCTCTGCTCCTTCTGACTGTCTCTGTCTCTACATCTGCCTCTGCTCCTTCTGACTGTCTCTGTCTCTCCATCTGCCTCTCCTTTCTTCTGACTGTCTCTGCCTCTCCCTCCTTCTGACTATCTCTGTGTCTCCCTCTGCATGTCTGTTCTTCTGACTGTCTCTTTCTCTCATTCTGCTTATCCCTCCCTCTGACTGTCCATGTCTCTCCATCTGCCTCTCACTCCCTATGACTGTCTCTGTCTCTCCATCTGCCTCTCCCTCTTTCTGACTGTATCTGTCTCTCCATCTACCTCCCCCTCCCTCTGACTGTCTGTCTTTCCATCTCCCTCTCCCTGACTGTCTCTGTATCTCTCTAAATCTGTCTCTGCTTCTCCGTCTCTCCATCTGCCTCTCCTCCTGACTGACTGTCTCTGTCTTTCCCTCTGCCTCTCCCTCCCTTTGACTGTCCTCCCTTCCCTCCCTATGACAGTCTCTGTCTCTCAGACTGTCTCTGTCTGTCCCTCTGCCTCTACCTCCATCTGACTTCTCTGTCTGTCCCTCTGCTTATCCCACCTTCTCACTCGCTCTGTCTTTCCCTCTGCCTCTCCGTCCTTCTGACAGTCTCTATGTATCCCTATGCCTCTCCCTCCATCTGATTGTCTCTGTCTCTCCCTCTTCCTATCCCTCCTTATCACAGTCTCTGTCTCTCCCTCCTTCTGACTGCCTCTGTCTCTCCTTCTGCCTCTCCCTCCTTCTGACTATCTGTCTCTCCCACTGACTCTCCCTGCTTCTAACTGTCTCTCCATCTGCCTCTCCCTCCCTATGACTGTCTCTGTCTCTCCATCTGCCTCTCCCTCCTTCTGATTGTCTCTGACTCTCTATCTGCGTCTCCCTCCTTATGACTGTCTCTGACTCTCCATATGCTTCACCCTCCCTCTGACTGTCTCTGTATCTCCCCTCCCTCCCGGTGATTGTCTCTGCATCTGCCTCTCCCTCCTTCTAACTGTCTCTGTCTCTCCATCTGCCTCTCCCTCCTTCTGACTGTCTCTGTCTCTCCATCTGCCTGTCCCTCCCTTTGACTGTCTCTCCATCTGCCTGTCCCTCCTTCTGTCTCTGTCTCTCCCTTTGCCTGTCTCTCCTTCTGACTGTCTCTACCTCTGCCTCTCCCTCCGTTTGACTGTCTCTGTCTCTCCATCTGCCTCTCCCTCCCTATGAGTGTCTCTGACTCTCCATCTGCCTCTCCCTCCCTCTCACTCTACATGTCTCTCCATCTGCCTCTCCCTCCCTTTGACTGTCTCTGTCCCTTCTTCTGTCTCTGTCTCTAACTCTGGATCTCCCTTCTTTTGACTGCCTCTGTCTCTCCCTCTTCCTCTCCCTCCTTCTGACTGTCTCTGTCTCTCCCACACCCTCCTTGACTGTCTTCCCTGTCCCTTCTTCTGACTGTCTCTGTCTCTCCTCTGATCTCCTTTCTTTTGACTGCCTCTGTCTCTCCTTCTTCCCTCTGATCTGCTGTCTCTTTACTCCATCCTGTCCTTCTTCGTCTTATCTCTCCCTCCTTTGACTGTCTCGTCTCTTCATTTCCCTCACTCCTTCTTTACTGCCTGTCTCTCAACTCCCTCCCCTTTGACTGTCTCTGTCTCTCCGTCTGCCTCTCCCTCCTTCTGACTGTCTCTGTCTCTCCAACTCCCTCCCTTTGACTGTCTCTGTCTCTCCGTCTGCCTCTCCCTCCTTCTGACTGTCTCTGTCTTTCCCTCCCGTCTCCTCCTTTGACTGTACTCTGTCTCTCCATCTGCTTCTCCCTCCTTCTGACTGTCTCGCATCTCTCCTCTCCCTCCTATTGACTGTACTCTGTCTCTACATCTGCTTCCCTCCCTTTGACTGTCTCTGTCCTCTCCCTCATTGACTGTCTTCTTCCTCTTCATCTGACCTGTCCTCCTTCCCTCTGACTGTCTCTGTCTCTCTCCTTCCCTTGGCTGTCTCTGTCCCTTCCTCTGCCTTCCTTCACTTCTACTGTCTCTCCATCTAGCCTCTCCCTCCTTTGACTGTCTCTGTCCCTCATCTGCCTTCCTCTCCCTCTGATTCTCTGACTCTCCATCTCCCTCTCTTCCCTCCTTCTGACTGCTCTGTCTCTCCATTGCCTCTCCCTTCTTATGACTGTCTGCTCCTCCTGACTCTCTCAATTTTTGCTGTCTCTTCGTCTCTCCCCTGCGATCCCTTCTTTGACTGTCTCAGTCTCTCCCTCTGCTTTCCCTCCTTCTGACTGTCTCTGTCTCCCCTGCCTGTCCCTCGTCTGATGACTGTCTCTCTGCCTTCCCTCCTTCTTGACCCCTCTGTCCTCTCAAATCTCTCCTTTCCCTCCTTCTGTCTTTCTCCATCATGCCTCTCCTCTTCTTGGCTGTCTCTGTCTATCCCTCTGCTTGTCCCTCCTTCTGACTGTCTCTGTCCTATCCCTTGCCTGCTCCCTCCGTCTGACTGTCTGTCATCTACATCTCCTGTCCCTCCCTATGATTGCCTAGTGACTCTCCATCTGCCTCTCCCTCTCCCTCACTCTACATGTCTCTCCATCTGCCTTCCCTCCCTTTGACTGTCTTGTCCTCTCCATACTGCCCTCTCCCTCCCTTCTGCTGCTGTCTCTCGTCTCTCCCTCTGCTGTTCCTCTCCCTTTGACTGTTCCCTTCTATTTCTGCCTCTCCCTCCGTTTGACTGTCTCTGTCTCTCCATCTACCCTCCCTCCCTATTTAGTTGACTCTCCATCTGCCTCTCCCTCCCACTCACGTCTACATGTCTCTCCATCTGCCTCTCCCTCCTTTGACTGTCTCTGTCTCTTCTTCTTACTCCCTCTTCTGTCTCTGTCTCCCTCTGGATCTCCCTTCTTTGACTGCCTCTGTCTCTCTCCTTCCATCCTTCTGACTGTCTCTGTCTCTCCCTTTGCCTGTCCCTTCTTATGACTGTCTCTGTCTCTCCCTCGCTTTGACTGTCTCGGTCTCTTCATCTCCCACTCCCTCCCTTTGACTGTCTCTGTCTCTCCGTCTGCCTCTCCCTCCTTCTGACTGTCTCTGTCTTTCCCTCTGCCAAGATCTCCCTCCTATTGACTGTATCTGTCTCTACATCTGCTTCTCCCTCCCTTTGACTGTCTCTGTCTCTCCATCTTCCTCTCCCTCCTTCTGACTGTCTCTGTCTCTCCATCTGCCTGTCCCTCCCTTTGACTGTCTCTGTCTCTCCATCTGCCTCTGCCTCTCCCTCCTTCTGGCTGTCTCTGTCTCTCCCTCTGCCTGTCTCTCCTTCTGACTGTCTCTGTCTCTACCTCTTCCTCCGTTTGACTGTCTCTGTCTCTCCATCTGCCTCTCCCTCCCTATGAGTGTCTCTGACTCCTCCCTCCCTCTCACTCTACATGTCTCTCCATCTGCCTCTCCCTTCCTTTGTCTCTGTCTCTCCATGTCCCTTCTTCTGTCTGTCTCTCCCTCTGGATCTCCCTTCTTTTGACTGTCTCTGTCTCTCCCTCTGCCTATCCCTCCTTTTGACTGTCTCTGTCTCTCCCTTTGCCTGTCCCTTCTTATGACTGTCTCTGTCTCTCCATCCTTCTGACTGTCTCTGCCTCTCCCTCCTTCTGACTGTCTCTGTCTCTACCTCTCCCTCCTTCTGACTGTCTCTGTCTCTCCGTCTGACTGTCTGTCTCTCCATCTGCCTCTCCCTCCCTATGAGTGCCTCTGACTCTCCTTCTGCCTCTCCTCCCTCTCACTCTCTATGTCTCTCCCTTTGCCTGTCCCTTCTTATGACTGTCTCTGTCTCTCCATCTGCCTCTCCCTCCTTCTGACTGTCTCTGTCTCTCCATCAGCCTCTCCCTTCTTTTGGTTGTTCTCTGTCTATCCTCTGCTTGGCCCTCCTTCTGACTGTCTCTGTCTATCCCTCTGCCTGTCCCTCCGTCTGACTGTCTCTCCATCTGCTTCTCCCTCCCTATGAGTGCCTCTGACTCTCCTTCTGCCTCTCCCTCCCTCTCTATGTCTCTCCATCTGCCTGTCCCTCCCTTTGACTGTCTCTCCATCTGCCTCTCACTCCTTCTGACTGTCTCTCCCTTTGCCTGTCTCTTCTTCTGAATGTCTGTGTCTCTCACTCTGCTTCTCCCTCCCTCTGACTGTCTCTCCCTCCTTTTGACTGTCTTTATCTCTCCATCTGCCTCTCCCTCCCTAGGACCGTCCCTGTTTCTTCATCTGCCTCTCCCTCCCTATTACTGTCTGTCTCTTCATCTCCCTCTCCCTCCTTCTGACCATCTCTGTCTCTCCCTCTGCATGTCTCTTCTTCTGACTGTCTTTGTCTCTCTCCATCTGCCTCTCCTCTCCTTCTGACTGTCTCTGTCTCTCCCTCCCCTTGACTGTCTCTGTCTTTCCCTCTGCCTCTTCCTCCTTCTGACTGTGTCTGTCTCTCCCTTTGCCTCTCCTTCCGTCCGACTGTCTCTGTCTCTCTGACTGTCTCTGCCTGTCCCTGTCCCTCCCTTTGACTGTCTCTCCCTCCTTCTGACTGTCTCTGTCTCTCCCTCCTTCTGTCTCTGTCTCTCCCTCGCTTTGACTGTCTCTCCCACTCCTCCTCCTCCCTCTGACTGTCTCTGTCTCTCCCACTCCCTCCCTTTGACTGTTTTGACTGTTTCTGCTCTCCGTCTGCCTCTCCCTCCCTTTGACTGTCTCTGTCTCTCTCCTTTGACTGTCTCTGTCTCTCCATCTGCTCTCTCCTCTCTAGACTGTCTTTGTCTTCTCCATCTGCCTCTCCCTCCCTATGACTGTCTCTGTCCCTCCATCTCCCTCCCTTTGACTGTCTCTGTCTCTCCATCTGCCTCTCTCTCCGTTTGTCTCTCCTGTCTCTCCCTCCCTTTGACTGTCTCTCCATCTGCCTCTCCCTCCCTTTGACTGTCTGTCTCTCCCTCTGCCTTCTCATCTTCTAACTGTCTCTGTCTCTCCCTCCTTCTGACTGTCTCTGTCTCTCTCCATCATCTGCCTCTCTCCCCTCCCTTTGACTGTCTCTCCATCTGCTTCTCCCTCCCTTTGACTGTCTCTTCTTCTGCCTCTCCCTCCCTATGACTGTGTCTCTGTCTCTCCATCTGCCTCTCCCTCCCTTGAGTTTCTGTCTCTCCTCTGCCTCTCCCTCCCCTTGCTGTCTCTCCCTCCCTTTGACTGTCTCTGTCTCTCCAGCTGCCTCCTCACTCCCTCTGACTGTCCCATGACGTCCTCTGCCTCTCCCTCCCTTTGACTGTTTCTCTCCATCTGCCTCTCCCTCCCCTTGACTGTCGCTGTCCTCTCCATCTGCCTGTCCCTCCCTCTGACTGTCTCTTTCTCTCCCTCTCCCTCCCTATGACTGCCCCTGTCTCTCCATCTGCCTCTCCCTCCCTTGACTATTCTGTCTCTCCCTCTGCCTCTCCCTCCCTCTGACTGCCTCTGTCTCTTCCTCTCCTCCCTATGACTGCCTCTGTCTCTCCATCTGTGTCTCCTCTCCCTATGACTGTCTCTGTCTCTCCATCTGCCTCTACCTCGCTATGACTGTCTCTGTCTCTCTATCTGCCTCTCCCTCCCTCTGACTGTCTCTGTCTCTCCATCTGCCTCTCCCTCCCTCTGACTGTCTCTCCCTCCCTTTGACTGTCTCTGTCTCTCCATCTGCCTCTCCCTCCCTTTGTCTCTCCATTTGCCTCTCCCTCCCTTTGACTGTCTCTCCATCTGCCTCTCCCTTCCTCTGACTGTCTTTCTCTCCTCGCCCTTTGTTTCTGTCTCTCCATCTGCCTCTCCCTCCCTCTGACTGCCTCTGTCTCTCTTACTGTCTCTATCTCCACCCTCCTTTGACTGCCTCTGTCTCTCAGTCCCTCTGTCTCTACCTCTCTCTGACCGTCTCTGTCTCTGTCTCCATCTGAAAGTCTCGCTTCTTCCCTCGAAACTCTCGGTCCCTCTTTCACTCCATCCTTACCACTCTCTCTGTTACTCCCTCCCCGCTCATGCAAACATTATACAGAGTGCAAGAAGACGTCGACAATAAAAAGTGCAAGATCACGCCGACAATAAATAATTATGCAAAGGAGCTCTACCTGGGAAATAGTTCCCCAGGACGCCGGAAATCCGGTTTTCTTGCTCTGAGATCCGGTAATACTGCTATTAATTTACCTTGGGGTTGTTTGTGTGTGTGTGTGTGTGTGTGTGTGTTTGTGTGTGTGTGTGTGTGTGTGTGTGTGTGTGTGTGTGTGTGTGTATTTGTCCGTTTCTTATTCTCTCTGATTATTTGCCTCTGTTTCGGTCTGTCTGTCTCTTTCTCTTGATCAAGTAAGCTACAGCGCCAAAGATGTTGACATTGCCTATACACGGATGGCTCAGTCACCAATCACAAACCTGGATGGGGCTTTACTGTCAACTAGCGCTTAAACACTATTCATGAAAAAGTAAGCTACAAAGATACAACAGCCTCCAATCAAACTGTGAAAATGGAGGCAGTGATGAATGCTCTTGGAGTTAAACCTTAAAGAGCATTCATCACTGCCTCCATTAGAGATGAAACAAAAAGTCAAGCCTTATCCTGATCAGCTGAATGAACTCACTTCCAAAAGTACAGTAGCAGACTGCAAACACTCACGTGGATCTGCTGTCCCGGACACACTGACATTAATTAAAGGAGATGAACATACCGACAAACATGCAGGTAACGCCACTACAACATCCTGGAAGTTCGAAATTCTCAAGAAATTAAAATCAAGAACAACGTCTGTGTCATTATATTCATTAATTGTCTTACTCTAAAATAAATATTTACAGGAAAGGGGAGACAATCCACTGTGAAATGAATGACAAGAGTCATCACCGATCAGACAAACATAGGTACTGCATCAAAGGTAACACTGTGCAGATTAGGGTGGAATGAAAAGTGTTCCAAGCTTTTCCTGAATCAAACATTAAAGAAATTAAAAAAAACTGGATGTCGTCATGACAGTGGGTAAGCAAAACAAACAAACAAACAAAAAACAACAACAAACAAAAACAAACAAAAAACCCAATAAACAAACAAACAAACAACAAATATATGCAATAGACAAATCTTATCAAATGAACATTTCAAGAAGAAAACAACCACATACATCGATACAGACTCACGAAGAATTATTACAATGGAAAACAATCCGCTCAACACAGTTATACAGGGATGCGGTGTGTAAGAAAACAGCCTGTTTACTTTGGTGGAGAAGATTAACAGACAAAATTACTTTTCTCCATGTATGTGTTTTTCGATTTTCTTCGTATAGATAAACCGCGACTAATGACTTTCATGTTGTTTACCCATCTTCTTTACTGCTTTCCTGGTATTGCCACTTCATCATTCATTTGGGCTGTCTTACACATCACCTAACCCAAGTTCGTTCAGTGGAAGTCCAAAAGCCACATTTAACTACTAAGCAGCAAGCGATATTACACCACTGTGGGACCAACCGCCAGAGTAGACTCTCCATGACGGAAAGTTCACTTTGGTGGAATTATGGAGTGCGTGTTTGGTCCTACATAACAGTATACTGGTTAACAACCCATGCGAACGGCAGTAATTGATCAGTCGAAAAGCCAGACTGAGTGATGTCCAGATGTTAAAGATATTCCCCTCCACACCTTTCCAGAAACTGTTCCCTCGAAACGCTGATAAATACACTGAAGTTTATTTACGTCCAGCAAGGAAGCTGCAAAAGAAACAGGAACAGAGGTCACAGTGAAATAGGGACATGAAGACCCATAGCATTTTTCAGAATGCTGCAATGATTCATGAGCTATGAGACCTGGGATGCTGCTGCTGATGCTACAGAGTTGTCATTTGGACTGCGACTGCGTGACAGGGCTGTACTCTACGCTTCCTTCCAGTCATATGTGGTGATAGTCAGGAAATTTGAGCAACATCCCCAGTGACACATCCGCGAAGTGGATGAGATTCGACTGTGAGGTCCCAAGTCTCTTCACCGATCCTATAGCACGCTGTGACCGGATAATTCCATAATGATTCAGACACTTGGGATTCGATCCCCAACCTTCCAATCGTATTTCTGTTGCAGTAATCTTTAAGTCACGGTGGCTAGCGTGCGTTTATTTTGCAGCCCAACATAACATAATCTTCTCAGTGGAAGTTTTACAAGGGTGTGCTCCGTACATCAATAACATGCTTGCTGAGACTTACACTTTACAGCTCCCTGCAGTCAGATGCACGAGTCAGAATCCTATGACCTCAGTGCCAGAGTCGTCACAACAAATTGCATAATTCATCACCGTCTGAAACTCGTATCGTGCTAAAGACAGCCTGCAAAGTTAAAAATAACTGGAACATGAAGATTTGGGTGACATCAGTCTCAGCCAAAATATCATGGTTAATCCGTATTGAATCAGTTAATGCCCATAGACATCGATCTTCTAAACCCATGAGCAAAATGTTTTCTTTTTTGAAGGGGGGAGTGGTGTGGGGGGAGGGGGTGGAACTGATGATTAGGATACAGCAGCAAGCAGTTCAGATATACTGACATTGGTCCAGTCTTTGGTATTTTACCACTCAGCTCATCCTTTGGCAACCTCTGCGACGGCGTCTTTCAAGGGTGTCTTGAAGAATGTCTTGGGCCCCAAACTTCTCGCTTTCTTGGGCCAGGGGTTTTACTCATTAGGTCACTCCTATATCGAACAGTCTGGAGCCTGGAGGTGTCTGGAGTCTTCCTGAAGAAGAATTCATTACATTCGGATAATTCCATGTGCCCTCCACCCAAATCTGCCAGCAATTTCCTGGGACCTATGAAAAACTATACCACCAGAATGACTGGAACATTCAGGCGGGCAACAAGCAAGCCAGCCTTTATGTTGACGGAAGTGATTAAACTCAAGGCATGACAACTTGAGTCCACGACTCGATCAAAAGACCCAGCCAGCTCCTGTAAAGAAATCAATGGATCGCTTGAAAGTCTTCGTCTCCGCAGCCCACGATCCCTGCACTACCAGCGTGGTGGTGTTCTGACCAGCCCTGTTGATGGGCACGAGATTCATACGCTTCACAAGCATTCGTGATTCCTCAGCAGACTCGTGTCTATCCAAAATCCTGGTGACAATACACACGAACATGCAGGCAGACACAAGAAAGCACAAAAAAGCAACCTCCATTCAGACAGAAAGAGAGAGAGAGAGAGAGAGAGAGAGAGAGAGAGAGAGAGAGACAGACAGACAGACAGACAGACAGACAGAGACAGAGACAGAAAAAGAAAGACAGAAAGGGAGAGAAAGAGAGAAAGAGAGAGAGGGCTCATGCACTTTAATGGATCACATGTTCTTTATCCCGAAATAAAGTTTGATGATCGTATGCATTAGCAAACACATAAGATGCGGATAGATGTCTTTGAACATATGAATAAAGAAACGGCCAACGATCAAAAAACAAAGCAGAAAAGGGAAGAAGATGATGACTAAGAAGAAAAACAAGAAAAAAGAAGACAAAGAAGAAGAAGAAGCAGAAAAAGAAGAAGGGGAAGGAGAAGAAAAAATAGAGGTTGATCCAGAACATGAAGCAGAAAAACAAGATCAAGAAGAAGAGGAGGAGAAGGAAAAAGAAGAAGAAGAAGAAGAAGAAGAAGAAAACAAGAAAAGACAGAAGAAGAAAACGAAGAAAAAGAAGGAGGAAAACGAGAAATAAAGATGACTAAGGGAGGAGAAGGAATACAAGAAGGAGGAATGAGAGGAGTTTGTTCAAGAGGAAATCATCACACTCGGACAATCCCATCTGTGCTCCACCCAATCTGCCAATAAGGATTTGACAGACTCCTCAAGCTTGCAGAATACCCTATGCTCCCTCAAGTTGTTGTACCTATGAAACATTCAGCTGACAGCACCAGAATGACTGGAGCACTAGGATGAGCAGCACCAGCTTCTTCTTTTGTTCTCTATCTCCATAGTCAGGCCACATCTGACAATGACTGTGGCCGTTTTTCTCAGGTCCTGCCAGATGCCATGGAGCTGATGGTCAGAGCAGTTGTCAATGGCTTTCCTGCTACGTCTTCTGGCGTCACAAGACGGATGGGAGGGATGTCTGAAGGTGATCCTGTTCAGGTGCAGGATCTGGTGCTCCACACTGATGGAATCTCAATGAGCGGGCACCATTCTCCTCTGATGTAGATAACCTTGCAGACATTCGCCATATTTTGTATAGTATCATGGTTTGTTGGAAGGCGCCTGCTGGTCTGGTTTCTCTGACTTCAAGCCGCCAGAGTTTTATCTCGCTGTTACGTGATGGCCAAAAGAACCTTCCCTGGAGGAGACAGGCAGCGGGTAGGCCAGTGTTTATGTTGCAGACCAATATAGAAATCAAGACATCAAATGTTGAGTCCACGGCTCTACCAACAGAGCTGGCTGGCCTACAGTACATTGGCCCACCTCAAGTTCAAACCCATGATATGGCGAAGAGGATCAGGACAAAAAAAAACTATTTATGTTTTCGTCTAACCCCATTAAAAAGAAATCCCTTAGTTAATCAAGAATGAGTATGAACTACGTTGGCTTTCTGTGCTTCGCTCTCTCTTTCTCTCTCCCTCTCTGTCTGTTTGTCTGTCTGTCTCGCTTTCTTTCTGTCTCTCAGGAATCAAAATTTCCATTTTTGCATCTGTCTTTCTTAGTTTATTCCCTGCCCCTCTCTCCCACCATTCTGTCCGTCCTGTCCTTTTTTTTTATTTTCCTTTTTTGCTTTTTTGTTTCACTGTTGTTTTTCTGTTCATTTATCCCCGTCCTTTCTCCTTCGTTCACTGTTGTTGTTTTTTGTTTTGTTTTGTACTTAATGCTTTTCTTTTCTTTTTTTTTCTTGTCTCTCTCATTTCTTTCCCCCTTTTTGTTTATTGCTTTCTCTGTCTCCATTTCTTCTTCCTTCCTATTTTGTTCCTTGTTTCTCTCTTCTCCTTCCTACCTTCATTACTTTCTTTCATTCGTTCATTCCTTTTTTATTCATTTGTTCCTTCTTTCTTTTCTCCTTCTTGTGTTCATTTTCCCAGTCTTTCCTTCCTTCCTTCTTCCCTTTCTGCTTCATTTCTTCTTTTTTTCAATCTTCTTCTTTCTTCCATGCTTCCCCCCTTTCTCCCACCGTTCCTCTTTCTTCCCTTTGATCTTTCTTTCTTCCTCCATTCCTTTTCTTCTTTTTTCTTTCGCCGCTTTTTCTTTCTTCTTTTTTCCTTGCTTCTGCTCATCATCACTATTCTCTTCCATCATTTCTTTCTTTATGTGTCTTTATCCTTCTTTACTTTCTCTCTATCAGGATTTCTTTCTTCCCTTTTGACTTTCTCCTTTATAACCTGACCTAAATTCTTCCAGCAAATCCCGTCCCCCTCCACCTCCCCCGCCCCCTCTCTCGTGACATGTTTTGAATTGAACAGATGATCTTCAAGACTGGTTTTGAAGAACGGAAACGGAAATTAGGACAGTGTGCTGCGCAAATATTACCAAGAGAGAATAGCACCTTGAGTGCAAACAGGTCATTTTCTCCATTCTGAGGACCTGCAGCACACACACAAAGAAAAGAAGCAACAAACACTAAAAAAAAGAAAAAAAAGAAAAGAAAATAAAGCAAATCAAGTCTCCATCAAGGAAAAGCATTTCTCAAAAACAAACAAAACAAACACACAAACAAAAAACACAAACAAACAAACAAACAAAAAACTGCTCTTGCTATGAGCCATTTGTTTATGAGGCTGTTGGACGAATGCTGGGTGGGTGGGAGATCTAAGTGGGTGGGTGGGAGAGGATTTAAGGCGGTGGGGGAGTGTGGAAAGGTGGTGGTGGAGAGGATGGGGGATGTAAAAATCAGGATGACAATATGTAAGTCATCAAGCGATCACTGATATCACGGGATAAGCTTTCCATGGTCCTCGCATATGGCAAACCCGACCAAAGAGATTCTTTGACTAACTTTTGGTTTTCCAGTGCACTAAGGATAGCCTCGTCTAACTCCCTCGAGTTTGGTTTCGTCTGCAAATCTGTTCTCATTCAGGGTGTCTATGTATGTCAATCTTCTACTGATGCAGTATCATGTCCACCAATGTGTAGGCCGTTCTGGTCTGTCATCGTTGTCCTGTGCGGTTTGGATATCTCTTGTACCAAAGGACAGAGGTGTTTTCATTTTTTTTTCTCAAAGGCGGATAACCAGACACACACACGGTTATCTGCGAAGTACATATAAACAGGCTTTACGTCAGGATTCCTTTTATTCCCCTTCTCCCCTTTTGAAGACAGAGTGCTGTCTCTGGAAATCGTTACTGTTTCGCTGTGGGAAGATCGAACAACGCACCTGCCACAACTCTACTGTGGACGGCCATCATCACATGCGACTATATCTCAAACCGAACTGGCCAGTGATTGGTTGATATTTTGGTTATATGGCAGATATCTTGCCAATGCATGTGTATCATTCATGACCGGAAGGAACAGAGCTAGAGTCGCATGATCGAAAGAGGCACGTTGAACTCTTCTTTACCGTCACTCTGGGCAAAACTGATGAGGAAAAAGTGCGAAAAAATGTGGGATAGATCTATCCATCCGAACAACCGGACGCAATATGCGGGAAAGACTTACCAGGAGATATGACAGAATATGTATACATTCAAGACATGATAACATGCACGTGGTGGATATTAGTTGTTGTTTTTTCGATCTTGCGACTCCGATCTCTCAGGTCATGGTTCATACATATGCAGCAACCAAAATATCAACCAGTCACTGGCCGGTTTGGTTTGAGATAAAATCACATGTACCCTCATCTCGCAACCGTTACGTGCAAAGTCAAGGTTTGAGACTTCCAGCAGCACCCTCTGCCTGTCCCCGTCACCACTTGTCCATCGCCATAGGGCTTTGTCACAGCTAGTGATTCAATGCCTCGTTGTTCCCGCTTGATCAGCACGCAGGGAAGTTTTCAAGTGTGGAGGGGACGTGCAATCCTCTTGTCACTCTCTCGCTACTGACGCACGTAATTCCACATATACTGTGACTGCCATGTGTAGAAAAAAATGAATATGAATACGAATTTGAAGCGAGGGACAGGGGATGGGCGCCGCCCTCGTGGTGCTGGCCCCTGGAAAAATTGAGGTCTCTGTCATCTCATTCCCTACAACCCCAGGATTGTGGGACTATCTAGGTAAGACCTCCGGACCTGGCCAGCTCATGGGTTTATGCGCAGGCTTAAGGCTTGTGCCGTGATCATTCTGGATTTTCTCCATCACATGGCACCTGTGTGACGTTAGTGCATATGGAATTCGTTCTGAGCGCGGAGACGTCATCTTGAGAAACTGGAACTGAAACCATGTGTAGAACAGCCTCAGTAGGTACAGCTTGTTGTTCAGAGTATCCGTCTCCTGTCATCTGGCTTCCGTGGAGGCACAGGAGCATTTACTGAAGGCTGGGACACCGTGTGGATTTAAAATCAACGTTGTCCTTCTAGGTGGACTGTCTTGACAGGGCTAACGAGCGCCATCTATCCCGGTTTGATCTTCTTCATTTTGCCAGGCATAGTACAAACTTGATGGCGCCTATCTTCTTTCCATGTACTGTAAAACTGCACCCAGACCAGCACTGAAGGTCCCATGGAGGAGGGCTGGGCAGAAGAGAAATCTGACCAGTTTTATCACGAAGGACTAGTTGGGATTCGAACCTCTGCGTTCTAAACTCCTCGTTTTTTATGACGCGCGTACACCCCTCTCCACTTCTGTTGCCATGCATTTTAATCTTCAGATCTGCCTCACATACACATACAGACACTCCCCTCCCTATGAACACACACATCCCTGCCATCATCATGCATTCTAGTCCTCACATCCGCCTCACTTTTTGATTTTCGGGAAGATGATTTTGCCAAAGTATAACATCTGTCTCAGTTTCTCCTTAACTTCCGGCTTCCATTTTCATTTCCTGTGTCCGCTTGCTAAAGATAAACTCCATTTGTGTTTGATCGTTGTTTGTGTCGTTTGTCTTTCTAGTTTCTTCTGCTTTTAGATGCTCTAATCGGTCCAAATGTGTTGCACTGGCTGACACGGCTGTTTCTGTTTTGTTTCTCTTCTGAAGGATAAGTGTCCGCTGAAATAGATATTCCACATCCCATCTGCAATTCCTCGTTTAAAGAAATAAAATGAACTGAAATAAAACAGAATAAAATGAAATAAAACAAAATAAAAATAAAATAACATAAAATAAAATATAATAGAATAAGATAAAATACGATAAGATGAAATAAATTTAAACAAAACAAAACAAAATAAAATGAAATGAAATAAAATAAAATAAAACCAAGACGACCAAGCCTTTCTGACAGTCTCCCGTTTTATTACAGAAAATCTAGAAGTTGTATTTCGCAAAGTCGTTGTGACTTTGAGGAATCATCAGATCAAATCAAATTGACGTGAAACGACTACAATGACAGACTGTCACAACAGTGCGAACAGAATGCAGATATTGTCAGAAGTTCCTGAGAAAGTGTTGTTCACACACCTTCCTCAAGAATGGCTCATTTTATTTTATTTATTTATTTTTTGTTTTGTCTGAATGAGTTTGACTTTGGCGTTATGATTTCCAAACTCCTCGATGGTCTCCGTCTTTCACCCAAATTTGGTAGACATCCAGCTAGAAATAATAGAGAAAATGTTATAAACAGACCGGCAGGTAGACACCTCTCTGGGGTCGATGATAAAATGATAAACATCCCCAATTTTCTACAGGAGTTTGAAAATGAGTTGGGTTTTTTTTAAATGCTCATACCAACAAATGTGACAAATAAAGTTTGAAGAACTTAAGAAAGTTTGCGGATCAAAATCTTCTGTTCTACATTGCGTTTTATTTTAGTTTTATGTTACCCCCATCCACCCCTTCCATTCCCACTCCTCTGAATTTCCTATCAAAGAACTACGAAATTGGTGTACTGTTTTGGTTGTAAGACGATATACCAACCCAGATCTGATCTGACAAAGGGCTATATTTCTTTTTTTTGTGTGTGTGTGTGATATGTAGCCGGCTGAAAATATGGAATTTTTAAACCATATGATATTTGTTTTTCATAGAGTTTCAAGGTTAAAGATATCTACAGTGTATTTTTATAGTAAGACTGGCCACAAAAAGACATCAGTATCATCGACAATCAGGCAGGAAGATAAACAGACTCTGACCAGTCCAATCCAATCCAATCCAATCCAATGGCACTTTTGTACGGCACGGCACATCACAGTACGGCACGGCACAATACGACATGACATGATACGACACGACATGACACGACATGGCACGACACATGACACGACATAACACGACACGACATGACACGACACAATTCGACACGACACAATTCGACACGACACGACACTACACTACACTACACTACACTACACTACACTACACTACACAATACAATACAATTAACTCATAACAGACATCACAATAACTCCGTTATCAATCCAAGTTAGGAAATCTCAAAAGTGGAACCACTTGGCTCGTAACACGTCATTATCGCAACGGAATTAAACGCAAAAACAAATCCATCATGGTTTAGTGTTAAAAATCAGTAACAAAATATGATATACTATCACAGAAAATCCAACCGTTGTTGAAATAAGATGTCAGGTAAGATCATGAGATAAAAACAAGGACAAGAGAAGAAAACAACAGATGCACACAGAGCAATAGCAGAGGAAACAAAGAAACAGCAAAACGTTAGGAATGATGGCGGAACAACACTATCTCTCTCTTGATGCTGAGCGGAGCAAGCACATAGAAAAGGCAGCCATTGAAAAAGAGAGCATGGAACAAGTTGGCGGAGAGTACCCAGACAGGTCTACAAAACATGTGTCGTGTGCATACGTCTTTATGGCAGTGAGACAAAGTGGGAAATGTAGTCAGATGATCAATCATCGTTGTAGATTCCCCAGCAAATATGCCCGTATAACTACACAAAACTCAGTATGGAGAAATACAGCAAAACGATCGGGCTGGGGTTGAACTCAAGATACCAGAAACTGACATTGAAAGGAACGAAAATGTTTTCACGTATGTTGTCTCCGATGCATTCTGAACATTGCCTGGCAGGACAAAGACAGGAAAGACATTGTCTTTGGGAGATCTGGAATGCTCACCTTGCACACCATCTTGAAACAGGTGCATGCGCTTGTTCAGTCACACAGTACGAATGGAGGATGACAGAATCTGCAAGGAAATCTCTACGGAGAGTTAGCAGAGTGAAAACAACCAACAGGTAGACTCCATCTGTGTTACAAGGATGTGTGCATGACGGACGTGCAGGCCCTTTGTCCCCACCACAGTGATCAACAAAGCGGAGGTACAACCTCTATACAAAGAGGAGGAAATAACCCAACGTTGGGAAGAATGTTTTAAAGATCTATTCACCCCTTCAGGCATTTTTGACAACCAATCTCTGTTGGCTGCACACGAACCAAATCACTGTGAACCTAACACTATAGAGAGCAAAGTGAGAAAGGCCGTTCAGTCAAGCCCAAAAGAAAAATCGGCAGGTGCAAATGGTATAACAACAGAAACCATTGTGGCATGTGGGGAGATAGGGACTAAGTGACTAACAAGAATCTTCCAGAAGGCATAGGAAGAGAGGATGGTACCTGAGGACTGGTAGATTGCGGTTGTCATACCATTAAGGGAAAAGAAGGGCAGTCAGAGAGACTGTAACACTTATCATGGCGTCTCACTCCTCACCCAAGTTGGGAAAATTTATGCCAACATCCTAGAGCAGTGAGTCAGGGTCAAAGTAGAGAGTGACCGCAGTGATGCAAAATTTGGCTTCAGAAAGGCAGAGGAAGCACCGATGCTATTTTCTCACTCCGTCAGCTGGGCAAAAAATTGACCAAGCAAATCCTGTTATATTAATTTTGTCGACCAAGAGAAGGCTTTTGACTGGTCAACCGAAAGAAACTATCTGAGGTCCTAGAGCAATATCACATCAAGGCACATTCGCTAGACAACGTGAGAATCCTGTAGACCAGCAAATAGAGTGTAGTATGTACCTCAAATAGTATCTCAAAATGGTTCCCGGTGACATCTGGGTGAGACAGGGTTGTGTACTCTATTTGTTGCTCTTTATTATATATATGGACCACGTCATCAAAGAAGCAGATCCAGATCCAGAAGCGCTAAACGAGTTGTTATTTTGCTGATGATCAGGCCATGATGAACAAGGATAAAACCCAATTCCAAGATCATCTACACCAACTGGATGCATGCTGCAGGAAATGCAGCATGAGGATTAACATTGGAAAGACAAAGGTGATGACAACTGGCAGAACACTGGGAAAGCTGGAAATAAATAGAGATGGAAGTCAGTTGAAACAAACATCAGAATTAAAATTTGTGGTGTGTGTGCGTGTACGCGTGCGTGCGGTGTGTGTGTGTGTGTGTGTATGCATGTGTGTGTGTGTGCGCGCGTGTGTGTGTGTGTGTGAGAGTGTGTTTACTGAAAATGGGAAAATTAGAAAGAAAAGTTGAAACACACTGCCAGAAAGCAAACATTGTTAATTACTCCAACTGGCACCTCTTTTGCGGCATTCA
>CM060307.1:6288763-6318763 GCA_030674185.1 Monoplex corrugatus
TTTTTTGTGTGCTCACCTTTAAATTTGTTGTCCTATTTTCTACACCACCTTAATGGCAACAGAAGCTGGCAAAGTTTTTACAGTATCAGGATGGTGATAAGGACGATAATCATGATGCTATGGAGGTCCATCTAGGATTAGGACTGCGTGACAGAACTGTACTCCACGCTTACTATCATAATATATCCTGGCGTCAACCAGACCCGAGAGGTACAGACACCTGCAGTTTTAGAATATTTGAGCAACATCTGCAATGACGCATCCGTGAAATGGATGAGACTGGACCAATGAGCCCATAGCACGCTCAACTCTGGGTAGGAGCTGGTTGGAGCCGAAAAATCCCACAATGATTGTTGATAGGACTGATAGGAACTGGAATCCACAACCTTCCAGTCAGTAGTCCGTTCCGCTAACCACTACACCACGGCGACTGGCTGACATTGTCAAAGTTGATTATGATACTGATGGAGAGAGAAGCACTCACGATCTGCCTGTAGGAGTATCCAGGCATGGTGAAGTAGGGCTGCACCATCACCAGGATTAGAATGAAGCGAAAGATGAAGGACACCACCAGGTGTTTGTGGATGGAGATGCGACTGCACTGAAGAGACCTACACACACACACACACACACACACACACACACACACACACACACACGCACATACACGCACGCACACACACACACACACAAACACACACACACGCGAAAACACACGTACAACACATACTCATACACATGCACACAAATACGAAACATACACATATTCACACACACACACGCACACACATACACAACCACACACAAACACAATTCCCCACCCCCATATGCGCACAAACACATGCACACAAAATTACACACACATACACAACACACACACACACACACCCCACACACACAGGAACACACACACACACACACACAGAACACACAGAACACACACACACACACACACACACACACACACACACACACACACACAAAAGCATTCATTGATTAATCTGTCGATCAATCAATCTTCGATTACGTCAGTCGGTCAGCCAATCAGCCAGTCAGTCAGTCGGTCAGTCAGTCGGTCAGTAAGTAAGTAAGTAAGTAAGTAAGTAAGTCAGTCAGTCAGTCAGTCAGTCAGTCTCAGTCAGTCAGTCTGTCAGTCAGCCAGTCAGTCAGCCAATTAAATGAACACAGGGTGTTTGAAGTATATTATATAATAGGGAGCCATTGTGGTCGGACAGTTCCTTATCTGCTTTACCCAAATCTGCCAGCAATTACCTGGCACACGCTTTCAGCCTGCACAAAATCCCATTGCTGGGAAGATTTTATACGCTCGTATTGTGAAAGAGAGGAGAGAGAAGTGACAAACGAAACATTGTGCCGGCACCATCAAAATGATCAAGGCATTAAGAAGGGCACAGTACTGGTCAACATCATTATATGCGATAGGGATGAACTCCAAGACAGCATCTTAAGTCCATGGCTCTACTGAAAGAACCAACAAGCCGGCAAAGGCTGAAACGAAATCAACCAACCAACCAACCAACCAACCAACCAACCAACCGACCGACCGACCGACCGACCGACCGACCGATCGATCGATCGATCGATCAATCAACCAATCAATCAACTAACCATCCAAAGACCGAAGTATGAACAAACACACCAACCAACCAACCGACACGTCAATGAACCAACCAGTTTTGTTGTGTTGTTGTTTTGTTGTGTGTTGCGTTTGTGCTGTATTGTGGTTATGTTTGCACTGTAGTTGCAGTGGTGTTGTTATGACTGTGTTGTTGTTGCGGTCGGTTGTGGTTGTATTGCGTTGTTGTTGTGCTATTTCGGTTGTGGTGTTGTTGTGTTGCTGTTATGGTTGCATTGTTCTTACGATCGGTTGCGTTGTGGTATGGTTACGTTATTGTTGCGGACGTGTTGTTTAGCAGTACTGTTGCTGTGGCTGTGTTGTTATAGCACTATTGTTGTTGTGGTTGTGTTGTTATAGCACTATTGTTGTTGTGGCTGTGTTGTTATAGCATTATGTTGTTGTGGTTGTGTTTATAGCACTATGTTGTTGTGGTTGTGTGTTATAGCATTATTGTTGTTGTGGTTGTGTTGTTATAGCATTATTGTTGTTGTGGTTGTGTTGTTATAGCATTATTGTTGTTGTGGTTGTGTTGTTATAGCACTATTGTTGTTGTGGTTGTGTTGTTATAGCAGTATTGTTGTTGTGGCTGTGTTGTTATAGCACTATTGTTCTTGTGGTTGTGTTGTTATAGCAGTATTGTTGTTGTGCTGTGTTTGTTATAGCAGTATTGTTGTTGTGGCTGTGTTGTTATAGCACTATTGCTGTTGTGGTTGTGTTGTTATAGCACTATTGCTGTTATGGTTGTGTTGTTATTGCAGTATTGTTGTTGTAATTGTGTTGTTATAGTAGTATTGTTGTGGATGTGTTGTTACATAGCAGTATCGTTGTTGTGGTTGTGTTGTTACATAGCAATATCGTTGTTGTGGCTGTGTTGTTATAGCACTATTGTTGTTGTGGTTGTGTTGTTATAGCACTATTGTTGTTGTAATTGTGTTGCTATAGCACTATTGTTGTTGTAATTGTGTTGTTATAGCAGTATTGTTGTTGTGGTTGTGTTGTTGTTGCACTATTGTTGTTGTAATTGTGTTGTTATAGCAGTATTGTTGTTGTGGTTGTGTTGTTATAGCAGTATTGCTGTTGTGGCTGTGTTGTTACATAGCAATATTGTTGTTGTGGTTGAGTTGTTATAGCACTAATGTTGTGGTGGCTGTGTTGTCACATAGCAGTATTGTTGTTGTGGCTGTGTTGTTATAGTACTAGTGTTCTTGGGATGTGTTGTTACATGCAGTATCGTTGTTGTGGTTGTGTTGTCAAATAACATTATTGTCGTTGTGGTTTTGTTATAGCAGTACTGTTGTTGTGGCTGTGTTATAGCAGTATTGTTGTTGTGGCTGTGTTATAGCAGTAAATTTTTGTTGTGGCTGTGTTATAGCAGTACTGTTGTTGTGGCTGTGTTATAGCAGTACTGTTGTTGTGGCTGTGTTATAGCAGTATTGTTGTTGTGGCTGTGTTATAACAGTACTGTTGTTGTGGCTGTGTTATAGCAGTACTGTTGTTGTGGCTGTGTTATAGCAGTATTGTTGTTGTGGCTGTGTTATAACAGTATTGTTGTTGTGGCTGTGTTATAACAGTACTGTTGTTGTGGCTGTGTTATAACAGTATTGTTGTTGTGGCTGTGTTATAGCAGTATTGTCGTTGTGGTTTTGTTATAGTAGTACTGTTGTTGTGGCTGTGTTATAGCAGTATTGTTGTTGTGGTTTTGTTATAGCAGTACTGTTGTTGTGGCTGTGTTGTTATAGCACTATTGTTGTTGTGGCTGTGTTGATATAGCAGTATTGTTGTTGTGGCTGTGTTGTTACAGCAGTATTGTTGTTGTGGCTGTGTTGTTATAGCAGTATTGTTGTTGTGGTTGTGTTGTTATAACAGTATCGTTGTTGTGGCTGTGTTTGTTAAAGCAGTATTGTTGTTGTGGCTGTGTTGTTATAGGAGTACAGTTTTTGTGGCTGTGTTGTTATAGTAGTACTGTTGTTGTGGCTGTGTTGTTATAGCACTATTGTTGTGGTGGCTGTGTTGCTATAGCAGTATTGTTGTTGTGGCTGTGTTGTTACAGCAGCATTGTTGTTGTGGCTGTGTTGTTATAGCAGTATTGTTGTTGTGGTTGTGTTGTTATAGCAGTATCGTTGTTGTGGCTGTGTTGTTAAAGCAGTATTGTTGTTGTGGCTGTGTTGTTATAGCAGTATAGTTGTTGTGACTGTGTTGTTATAGGAGTATTGTTGCTGTGGCTGCGTTGTTATAGCAGTATAGTTGTTGCGGCTGTGTTGTTATAGCAGTATTGTTGTTGTGACTGTGCTGTAGCACTATTGTTGTTGTGGCTGTGTTGTTCAAGCAGTACTGTTGTTGTGGCTGTTTGTTATAGCAGTATAGTTGTTGTGGCTGTGTTGTTATAGCAGTATTGTTGTTGTGGTTGTGTTGTTATAGCAGTATCGTTGTTGTGGCTGTGTTGTTAAAGCAGTATTGTTGTTGTGGCTGTGTTGTTATAGCAGTATAGTTGTTGTGACTGTGTTGTTATAGGAGTATTGTTGCTGTGGCTGCGTTGTTATAGCATATAGTTGTTGCGGCTGTGTTGTTATAGCAGTATTGTTGTTGT
The DNA here is from genome assembly GCA_030674185.1 of Monoplex corrugatus. NCBI lineage: Eukaryota > Metazoa > Mollusca > Gastropoda > Littorinimorpha > Ranellidae > Monoplex > Monoplex corrugatus. Next base: position 6,292,990 of record CM060307.1, read on the forward strand.
GACTGTGCTGTAGCACTATTGTTGTTGTGGCTGTGTTGTTCAAGCAGTATTGTTGTTGTGGCTGTGTTGTTATAGCAGTATAGTTGTTGTGGCTGTGTTGTTAAAGCAGTATTGTTGTTGTGGCTGTGTTGTTATAGCACTATTGTTGTTGTGGCTGTATGTTATAGCATATCATTGTTGTGGCTGTGTTGTTTAGCAGTATCGTTGTTGTGGCTGTGTTGTTATAGCAGTATTGTTGTTGTGGCTGTGTTGTGTAGCACTATTGTTGTTGTGGCTGTGTTGTTATAGCAGTATTGTTGTTGTGGCTTGTGTTGTTGTACACATTGTTGTTGTGGCTGTGTTGTTATAGCAGCATTGTTGTTTGCTTGTTGTTTAGCACTATGTTGTTGGGCTGTGTTGTAGCACTATTGTTGTTGTTATAGCAGTATGTTGTTGTGGCTGTGTTGTTATAGCACTATTGTTGTTGTGGCTGTTGTTATAGCAGTATTGTTGTTGTGGCTGTGTTGTTATAGCAGCTATTGTTGTGTGCTGTTGAGCTGTTGTTGGTGTTTGTTATAGCAGTATTGTTGTTGTGGCTGTGTTGTTATAGACTATTGTTGTTGTGTGTTGTTAATAGCATATCGTTGTTGTGGCTGTGTTGTTATAGCAGTATTGTTGTTGTGGCTGTGTTGTTATAGCAGTCTGTTGTTTGTTGTGTTTAGCATGTGTTGTTGTTATAGCAGTATCGTTGTTGTGGTTGTGTTTGTTATAGCAGTATTGTTGTTGTTGTGTGTGGCTGTTGTTTTGGGTTTGTTATAGCAGTATTGTTGTTGTGGCTGTGTTGTATAGCACTATTGTTGTTGTGGTTTGTTGTTATAGCATATCGTTGTTGTGGACTGTGTTGTTATAGCACTATCTGTTGTTGTGGTTGTGTTTGTTAATAGCAGTATCGTTGTTGTGGCTGTGTTGTTATAGCAGTATTGTTGTTGTGGCTGTGTTGTTATAACAGTATTGTTGTTGTGGTTGTGTTGTTATAGCAGTATAGCTGTTGTGGATGTGTTGTTATAGCAGTATCGCTGTTGTGGATGTTGTTGTTATAGCAGTATCGTTGTTGTGGCTGTGTTGTTATAGCAGTATGTTGTTGTGCTGTGTTATTATAGAGTATTGTTGTTGTGGCTGTGTTGTTATAGCAGTATTGTTGTTGTGGCTGTGTTGTTGTAGCATATTGTTGTTGTGGCTGTGTTGTTATAGCAGTATTGTTGTTGTGGTGTGTTGTTATAGCATATCGTTGTTGTGGCTGTGTTGTTATAGCAAGTATTGTTGTTGTGGTGTGTTGTTATAGCAGTATGTTGTTGTGGCTGTGTTGTTATAGCAGTATTGTTGTTGTGGCTGTGTTGTTATAGGAGTATAGTTATTGTGGCTGTGTTGTTATAGCAGTATTGTTGTTGTGGCTGTGTTGTTATAGCAGTATCGTTGTTGTGGCTGTGTTGTTATAGGAGTATAGTTGTTGTGACTGTGTTGTTATAGGAGTATTGTTGTTGTGGCTGCGTTGTTATAGCAGTATAGTTGTTGTGACTGTGTTGTTATAGGAGTATAGTTGTGGCTGCGTTGTTATAGCAGTATAGTTGTTGTGGCTGCGTTGTTATAGCAGTATAGTTGTTGTGACGGTGTTGTTATAGGAGTATAGTTATTGTGGCTGTGTTGTTATAGCAGTATTGTTGTTGTGGCTGCGTTGTTATAGCAGTATAGTTGTTGTGGCTGTGTTGTTATAGAAGTATTGTTGTTGTGGCTGCGTTGTTACATAGTAGTATTATTGTTGTGGTTCTGTTGTTATAGCAGTATCGTTGTTGTGGCTGTGTTGTTATAGCAGTATTGTTGTTGTGGCTGTGTTGTTATAGTAGTACTTGTTGTTGTGGCTGTGTTATAGCAGTATTGTTGTTGTGGCTGTGTTGTTATAGCAGTATTGTTGTTGTGGCTGTGTTGTTATAGCAGTATCGTTGTTGTGGCTGTCTTGTTATAGCAGTATTGTTGTTGTGGCTGTTTGTATATAGCAGTATTGTTGTTGTGGCTGTGTTGTTATAGTAGTACTTGTTGTTATGGCTGTGTTATAGCAGTATTGTTGTTGTGGCTGTGTTATAACAGTATTGTTGTTGTGGCTGTGTTATAGCAGTATTGTTGTTGTGGCTGTGTTGTCACATAGCACTATTGTCGTTGTGGTTTTGTTATAGCACTATTGTTGTTGTGGCTGTGTTGTTATAGCAGTAGTGTTGTTGTGGCTGTGTTGTTATAGCAGTATTGTTGTTGTGGCTGTGTTGTTATAGTAGTACTGTTGTTGTGGCTGTGTTATAGCAGTATTGTTGTTGTGGCTGTGTTATAACAGTATTGTTGTTGTGGCTGTGTTGTTATAGCACTATCATTGTTGTGGTTTTGTTATAGCACTATTGTTGTTGTGGCTGTGTTGTTATAGCACTAGTGTTGTGGCTGTGTTGTTATAGCAGTATTGTTGTTGTGGCTGTGTTGTTATAGTAGTACTGTTGTTGTGGCTGTGTTATAGCAGTATCGTTGTTGTGGCTGTGTTGTTATAGTAGTACTGTTGTTGTGGCTGTGTTATAACAGTATCGTTGTTGTGGCTGTGTTGTCACATAGGACTATTGTCGTTGTGGTTTTGTTATAGCACTATTGTTGTTGTGGCTGTGTTGTTATAGTACTAGTGTTGTTGTGGCTGTGTTGTTATAGCACTAGTGTTGTTTTGGCTGTGTTGTTATACCACTATTGTTGTTGTGGCTGTGTTGTTACAGCAGTATTGTTGTTGTGACTGTGTTGTTATAGCAGTATTGTTGTTGTGGTTGTGTTGTTATAGCAGTATCGTTGTTGTGGTTGTGTTGTTATAGCAGTATTGTTGTTGTGGCTGTGTTGTTATAGCAGTATAGTTGTTGTGGCTGTGTTGTTACATAGCAGTATCGTTGTTGAGGCTGTGTTGTTATAGTACTATTGTTGTTGTGACTGTGTTGTTATAGCACTATTGTTGTTGTGGTTATGTTGTTATAGCACTATTGTTGTTGTGGCTGTGTTGTTATAGCACTATTGTTGTTGTGGTTGTGTTGTTATAGCAGTATTGTTGTTGTGGCTGTGTTGTTATAGCACTATTGTTGTTGTGGTGTGTGTTGTTACATAGCAGTATCGTTGTTGTAATTGTGTTGTTATAGCGGTATTGTTGTTGTGGCTGTGTTGTTACATAGCAGTATCGTTGTTGTAATTTTGTTGTTATAGCACTAGTGTTGTTGTGGCTGTGTTGTCATAGCACTAGTGTTGTTGTGGCTGTGTTGCCATATAGCAGTATTGTTGTTGTGGTTGTGATGTTATAGCACTATTGTTGTTGTGGCTGTGTTGTTAAAGCACTATTGTTGTTGTGGCTGTGTTGTTACATAGCTGTATTGTTGTTGTGGCTGTGTTGTTACATAGCAATATCGTTGTTGTGACTGTGTTGTTATATAGCAGTATTGTTGTTGTGGCTGTGTTGTTATATAGCAGTATTGTTGTTGTGGCTGTGTTGTTATATAGCAGTATTGTTGTTGTGGCTGCGTTGTTACATAGCAGTATTGTTGTTGTGGCTGTGTTGTTATATAGCAGTATCGATGTTGTGGCTGTGTTTGTTATATAGCAGTATTGTGGATGTGGTGTGGATGTGTTGTGTTGTGAATGTGGTTGTGTTACGGTTATTTTGCAGTGTGTTATACTGCGTTGTGTGTTTCATGGTGGATGGGCTGTCTGTTGTCATTGTTGTTGTGGTTGGTTGTGTTGTGTTATGTTGTGTTGTGGTTGTGTTGTGTTGTGTCGTGATTGTGGTGTATTATAATTGTGTTGTAATGTGCTACACTGTGTTGTGTTTCATGGTGGTGGTATGATGGACGGGCTCCAATTTACATGTACTGTACAAACAACAACAACAACAAAAACAACAACAACAACAGCAGCAGCAACAACAACAGCACAACCACCACCACAACAACAACAGCAGCAGCAACAACAACAACAACAGCAACAACAACAACGCAACAACAACGACAACAAGAACAACAAATCAACAAGATGGTTCAGCAACTTCTTAATCTGCCTTTTCTCAAAAATTTAGAATAGGCAGAAAACAAATATCTGCTTTTAACACATAATTTTCATTGCAAATCTGTGCTGCTAAGAAACTCAAACAGCACAACTATTAAAAACCATCAGTATTATAACATTATTTACAGATTACACGTCATGATACTTTATTAATTGATTCGTATGTAATTAATTTCATGCTGTATGTCACACACTACTAACTGAACATGTCATCTGATGTTTTCTGTCAATGAATTTGTCTACGCGACTGTTCAAAGTCTACGTGACTTTCCAAAGTCTACGAAAGTCTACGTGACTTTCCAAAGTCTACGTGATTTTTCAAAGTCTGTATTAGAAGTTTATCTTGAGCATGGAATAAAATCATAAAAACTTCCAAAAGGCATTTTTTTGAAAAACACAAGAACAAAAGTTGTTTGGGATAGTTTTACCTGACATGTCCCTTCAATGTATCTATTAGTATGCTTAAGTCAAGCTCCTATACGAAGCAATAACGGTTCAAAACTACATTTTTTATGTACTTATATATACATATTCTCTTGGCCGCTGAGACCAAACCGTAGCCACTCAATGCACACATACTGAAGAAGACAAATAGATGATATTATGGTCAACAAAGCCAGTTTTCAGCCGACAAGGAGTTTTTCAAATTGTAACAATTTTTGTGGCATAGTGTGTAACAATTAACACACGCGCAACCTTGAACATATATACACACGCGTAACCTTGAATGTCAGTCATTGTAACCTTGCAGAAACTGCAGATGTAATTAAACGTGACATGCTATGAAGACAGTGACAGGCAAGTACAATAACAAAAGCAGAATTGAAAATATTATGAGAGGTTCCTAAGGAAATGCTGTTTTAGGCGCCTTTTCGGTCCGTGTGATCTTGATCTGGGGACTTTATCTTCCTGGCAAGGTCTTCAAATAGAAAAGTGTGTGTGTGGTGGTTTTGAAACATATGAAACAGTAAGCTGACTCCACCAGAATGATGGAAATGTTCAGATGACTAATAGGCCAGCTGTTAATGTAACTGGTTGGGTTTGAACTCGAGATATCAGATCTTGAGTCTACGGCTCTGTCAAAAGAAGCAACCTGCCCACATCCACTAAACTTTATTGTTGACGACTGCTCAACAGGTCACATATTTGATTAGAAATGGGGACAGATCCATTTATCAACAGCTAAGATAATCGTATCCATACATTTCTGTCACACAGACAGACATACAGACAAACATCTGACTCCGGTACATAAGACATAAGCTCCCTTTTTTAAGAAGGGAGAAAGGGAAAAACAGCAACATAAACAACACCAACACACACACACATACACACAAACACCCACACACACACACACGGCACACACACACACACCACACATATGCATACACATATAAACTTACATACACATACATTCACACACATGCACACACACACACACACAGAAGACATTTGGTACACACACACACACAGACAGAGGCAGACAGACAGACACACACACACACACACACACACAAATACGTTCACCCCTACACACAAACACACACATGCATACATACACGAACGCACCGACCACTTAACCACCCACGAAGTTACTTCCTTAATCAACACACGCACACACACCACACAACTTCCAAACACACACACACACTGAACACACACACACGCGCACGCACATACATAAATTGTCTATACGACCAAAACACTGTCATATTAGCCATCATTGTTATTAGCTTTGTCACGGCACGCGAGCTACTTACTGGGAGAAGTAGGGATGGGGGTGGTGGGGGTCCGTGGTCAAGAAGGTCAGTATGTAATTATGGTAATTTGCAGGGGGTATAGGCCCTCTAGTATCCTACACGCACACACGTCATCCATGGTAGGCTAGCAGCTATCACCAGTGACGGTTGATCGCCCATACTGACAGCGACCTTCACCAAACGGCCAGACTACGGAAGGAGGACCCCGTGCGTGAAACACATTACAGTGAAATTACCCTGGTACAGCGATAACATTACTCACCTGACACCCCCCCCCCCCCCACCTCCCTCCTGTGGGGATGCCGAGGGCTCTTTCACTCTAAACAGTACCCTCAACTTCAGGACATTCTGTGCTGGGAATTTCCTCTCTTTGTTTCTGCTTTGCTCCTCTGCTTACTGTCATTTCTTCCTACCATTTTTTGCATCACTGATCTATTTACCTCTATGGGTTCTATAAAGCCTTATGTAAGCTACGCACAAAAAGTTAAGGATCACTATGAGAAAACAGGTGCGTAATAAACTCAGTTCGCTACTGTTATTTATTTCTCAGTCCAGCCAAATTGTTATGAATTCTTGTTCAGCTGTAAGTGGGCGATGTTGTGTTAGTGCGAAAATTGCACGGGATTCTCTACTACTGAGCTTGGCCGCAAACGGAAAAGCGGAAACTTGCGAAAAAGGACCTTGTTTTGGACCGTTCTGCCTGAACACATTGCACAAGCCAGATGGAAAAACCATTGTGCACGTGCAAGCACTGCTGTTTATGTGTGAGATGCTGTCTCTTGCTTGGCTTTATAAGAAGACATTCCACCAGTAGTAGGCCTGATCTGACAATGCCTCCACGACGAAAATTGAGCGAGTTTGAGAGGGGACGAGCTGTTGCATGGTTCCAAGATGGTGTTCCCAAGCGAGAAGTGGCCAGGCGACTTCAGGTGTCCATCTCGGTCATTGTCAGACTGATTCAACGCTTCACAGCCACTGGGAGGGTCCATGAAAGACGCAGATCTGGTCGACTGAAGAAGACAAACCCACATGAAGATCGTCTCATTGAATGACAAGCCCTGCAGACAAGAACAGCCTCTTCCAGCATCATTCGAAGGCAGCTGAGGGTGGCTACTAACATCAACATCAGCCAGCAGACCATATGGAACCGCCTTCATGGGTTTAACCTCCGTTCTCGTCGCCCAGCTGTACGGCCACGCTTAACTCCAGCCCATAGGGCAGCACGCCGCGCCTTCTGCAGACGTCACGTGAGGTGGACACGTCAGCAATGGTCCCAGGTCCTGTTCAGTGATGAATCACGCTTCACCATGAACCACAACGACGGCCGACTGAGGGTCTGGAGGCGCCCAGGGCAACGCTTTATTGACACCACTGTCCAAGAAAAGGTGGCCTTTGGTGGAGGTTCTGTAATGGTCTGGGGGGCCTTCAGCCTTCACCACAGAACACCCTTGTATCATGTACAGGTTAACCTGACTGGCCTCCGATACCGGGATGAGATCCTTCGACCGCTGGCTGTGCCTACACTGCAGCAGATGGGACCGACAGCTGTCTACCAGGATGACAACGCTCGCCCCCACAGGGCAAGGGTGGTCAACGACTTCCTGCAGCAGTCTGGAGTCAACAGAATGGAGTGGCCAGCATGCAGTCCCGATCTCAACCCGATTGAGAACCTCTGGGATGAGCTGGATCGCAAAGTGAGGAGCAACCACCCCCCTCCCAGGGATGCCCAACACCTCTACCAGATGCTGCAGGCTGAGTGGCAGGCGCTTCCACAGAGGATCTTCACCAACCTGGTCAACTCGATGAGGACTCGCTGCGTCGAGTGCCAGAACAGCCATGGCGGTTACACGCATTACTGAACTTTTGGGAGCATCAGAATGCCCTGTCTTGTGATTTCAATGACTTTGGGAAATCAAATTTCGATACGTACCCACTTTGATCAAATGTACATACCAAACGATTGCTCGAAATTGAAGGCAATTGTGTATCGTTATCGCTAAAGCATGGAATTAAATGTTTGCCAAACTTCAACGCATTGGCTTTTTTTATTTTGAAAGTTATGAATTTTTGTGCAAGTGATCCTTATTTTTTGTTGCGTAGCTTATTTTATATTTGGATTGATGATTGGGTACATGTATTAAATTGCATTTTTTGGCTCTAAGGAAACGTAATGTGCAAAAGCAATTCCAGGTAATTTAGGACAGTTCCAATGTCCTTGATTATATTGGCATTTGTATTAATTTTTTTTTGGGATAAACTTCCTGGTGATTAACTGGACAGAATAGACAAGGTCATGGGCATATCGTTAGATTAAGTGAGCCATCATCTGACACACTGCCTGAGATTGCACTGGCAAGGTCTTGAAATCAGGTGGTGGAGGGGGCGGGGGTACATTTGAAACACTAAGACAGCACCACCAGAATGATGTAAATCATGAGCTAGGACTGAACTCGAGATATCAGGTCTTTGAGCCCACGGCTTATTTAAGAAAACTTGCGTGAGAAAATATAAAAAAAGACACTCTAATCAACAAAGCTAAAGGGCAGCTTGTACCTAGTGCACGTTAAACAACCCACGGCAGAACGGACATTGTCCCTGACGTATAATATCCACAATCAATTCTACTGCATGAACACAAAAGAAACTTTTCAAAAAATACCTAGGCAGTTCTGGCTAAACAAAAGCACATGTATGCACACACACGCATGTTTGCACACACGCACAAACAAACACACGCACAAACACACACACACAAACACATATATATATGTACACATGCATACATATACATACACACACATACATACATATATACACATATATACATATACATATGCATACACATACACACATACATACACACAGAAACTTAAAAACACGCACATACACACATATTCATACACACACACACACACACATACACACAAACCTACAAGTACACACATATACACACACATGCAGAAAAACATACCCACGTCTAGACATACATACTTACATACATACACACAGACACGTGCACGTACACATACACACACATACACAAAAACACACACGTACACACACAGAGAAACACTCACACTTTAAATCCAATCGAGTTCAATGAGCAGGGATGGCTTCAGCTCCCTAGAGTCTAACACATACACACACTGTATGCTTGGGAGGATGGTATTACGTCATTAGAGGCCAGGGAACAAGTGAGAGGCATGAATGGCCATATTTACCATACACATTGCCTACCAGATGGTACTTTACCAAAGATCTGTATGCATAAAATCATTAATGGAAATGGAAGTGAAACAAAAGACATTGGACGTGTCTTGGTCACGTCCTGTAAATGAACAAGACCAGACATCCACACACTGCCCTCAGATGGGAGCCACCAAGAAATAGGAAGAGAGGCAGGCCACTGTTGACATGGAAAAATAAACTGTTGAGGAGAAGATGAAGGCAACGGGCAAAACCTGGGATGAAGTCAGCTGGCCAGCTCTGGACCGTGATGGCTGGAGAACATTCGCATGCGCCTTGTGGTCCATCCAGAGTGAAAAAGATTAAGCATGTGATTAACGACTTGTAAGTGAACAGGATAAGGGTTGCTCCATGTGCACGAGGTCGTAAAGGAGTAAAGTGGTACAGTCAGCTTTTCGTCGGGGACAACACTAGGTCGTGAAAAGACGACGGAAAAAGACTGGGCACATCATCTACAGACAGTAGGACAACAGCGCTCGGACTGTTCTTCACTGAATACCACAGGACTGACAGGGGACAAAGACTCAGGAACACTGGGCAGAAAACAATGGAAGGAGATTAAGACCAAAGGTCAAGGGATGGAGTTCATAGGTCGTGGTATAAATGTCAGTTAAAGTGTCCGCCTTGTTCTTATTGTCTCTTACGTGTATGTTGAATCCAAGTCTTTTCAAGCAGTTGGCATTCTGATTTGATGACCACGTATGTTTATGTCCTTTTGTTAAAAAAGAAACAACAACATCAACAACAACAACCAAATCAAACAAAACAAACGAAAGGAATCATATCTATCTATCTACGTGTGTATAATATAGTACATCATAATACAATATAATATAATATAATATCATATAATATCATATAATATAATATCATATAATATCATATAATATCATATCATATCATATCATATCATATCATATCCTATATATCATATATCATTTCATTTCATATCATATCATATCACATATTATATATATATATAATATATAATATAATATAATATAATATAATATAATATAATATAATATAATATAATATAATATAATATTATAATATAATATAATATAATATAATATAATATAATATAATATATAATATTAATATAATATAAGATAATATAAGATAATATATACATGGACACATACACAGATTCAAACACAAGAATGCACACGTGCATGCACACACAAACACACGCCACACACCACACACACACACACACACATACGCGCACATACGCGCACTCACACAAACACACACGCCCGCATACACCCGCACTCACATCCACAGATATACACACAGACACACACATACTCATACACAGACACACACATACACACACACACGCAGACAAATACAGAAACACACACATGCATACACGCGCACACGCAGGAGCACACACACACACACATACACACACACATGCACACACACACACACACACACACACACACACACACACACACACACACACACGACATTTGTGGGATTCTGTACCTGAAGTAACAGAAGATGAAGAGTGTCAGAAGTAAGAACACAAGGGAGATAATGCACGCTGCCAAATATATGTCTCGCAAGGCCTCGGCAAGGCGAATCTGAAATCATAAACACACACACACACACACACACACACACACACACACACATACATTACACATACGCACACACATCACACACACGCGCGCGCGCGCACACACATACACACATATACACACAAGATTTGCACACGTGCGCACACATACGAACTCAAATACCACACGCACATACACACACAAACACACAGACACAGACACACACACACACACACATGACTAGCGCAATGATGATGACGACAGTTATGATAATAAATTGATATCAAAGCCATCACCACAACAATAAGAACACTAACAACGATTGCTCGTGCTACGGCTACTATTTCAAGCATCACCATCACTACCACCAACATCACCATCATCAGAGGTACCAGGCCTACAGGCGCCTTCCGGCAATCCATGGGACAGTACAATATAACGCAGGTACCATGCGATATAATGCAAATGTGTTTACGGTCATCTACATCAAACGAGAATGTCGCTTGCTCTTGTGGTACTCCATGGCAGTAGATATGAACTGTAAAAAGTGTTCTTATTCATTACATTCATCGCCAGATGTGGCCTGACCGTGCAGACGGCGAACGAAAGAGGACTCCGTGTGGAAGCGCATAACAACAATTTTTGACACAAACTGGCATGGTTTGGTTACGTTAAACCCGCCACGACAGCCTGTCTGAAATCACCCTCCAGGGCACCCTGCAAGAAGGCCGAGGGCTGCAAGGAAAGAAGAGCAGGGCGGTAACATACCAAAGACGAGACCAATTTCGGTATGCCTCAACTGCTTGTTGCTGTACCTCAGAAACACAGTTGAAGAATGCAGTCTTTTTCTGTGACTATGAGTCGTGGAACAATGACAGTGGTCGTGGGATTAGAAGAACATCAGTACATCAAATTCAACACTGGCATTCTGACTGAGCCCCTCACTACTGTCATCTTGAGTTCCGTCACATCCATCCAGACATCCGTCAGTTCAGATATCCATCCATCCGACATCCATTAATTCAGATATCCATCCAGACATCCATCCATATATCCATCCATCCGACATCCATCCATCAATTTAGATATCCATCCAGATATCCATGCATTCATACAGACATCCATCCAGACGTCCATTCACCTATCCATCTTCCAGACATTCATCTATGCAGACATCTATCCATGCAGACATCCATTATGCAGACATCCATCCATGCAGACATCCATTTATGCAGACATCCATCCATGCAGACATCCATCTATGCAGACATCCATCCTTGCAGACATCCATTTATGCAAACATCCATCCATGCAGACATCCATCTGTGCAGAACATCCATCCATGCAGACATCCATTTATGCAGACATCCATCTATGCAGACATCCATCCATACAGACATCCATCCATGCAGACATCCATCTATGCAGACATCCATCCATCCATTAATTTAGATATCCATTCAGATATCTATTCAGACATCCAAATAATCATACAGACATTCATTACTTTTGATATCCATCAAGATATCCGTCCGTCCATCCATCCATCCATCCATCCATCCATCCACCACTACAACCCATCCACCACCCATCCATCCATCCACCACCACCACCATCCATCCACCACGCATCCATCCATCCACCACCACCCATCCATCCATCCACCCCACCCCATCCATCCATCCACCATCCATCCAGACACGCTTGCTGACAAACGGTCATGTGTCCCTGTGGACCTGCTACATGATTGTCCACAAGGTCTTACAAAGTCATCCTGGGGTTCAGGTGGAGGGGTGAGGTGTTCAGTTGGCAGGTCCACCATGCACGCGCTGTAGTTGGTCCAGTTGCCATGGGACCACGTGCCGTCCGACCCGCACGTGCGATGCGCTCGGCGAAGCACTGTGCAACCCGTCAGGTTTGTAACAGCAACCAGGGGACAGACAAATGAGAAAGAAGTCTTCAGTTTTGACATGTAAGAATGACAGGAGACATCAATGAGTGTGTTGGTCAATGAGTGAATGAACGAATGATAAACCAACCAACTAACCAACCAACCAGCCAACCAACCAACCAACCAATCAATCAAGCAACCGACCAAGCAACCAATCAATCAACCAATCAATCAACCAATCAACCAACCAACCTACCAATCAACCAACCAACTGACCAACCAACCAACCGACCGACCGACCAACAATCAATCAACCAACCAACCAACCAACCGACCGAGCAACAATCAATCAATCAATCAATCAATCAACCTACCCACCCACACACTGACCCAATCAACTAACCCAGATAATCAAGTAATCAATCAATCAGTCAACCTCGATCGATCAAAAGTTCATTCTTTTAGTAATATTTTTTCATCATTATTACACACCCACTACCTATTTCAAGAAATCATTATCAGCGGAGAGTATTACTCGTTTGTTTTTACTATTGAAAATCGATTTGAGCAAAGCTGCAGAGTCATCCTTACACGTTTCTTTTTGAACATGTTGATGTTGTATATTAGTAGGACAAATATTTTTATTAAAACAGTAAGGAATTAATTAAACAACCCGTCAGTCCGCCCATCTACAAGTCATCAGTCAGTTAATCAAGCAACCAACCGATCAACCCGCCAACCAACTAACCATTTAGTCAACCAACCAATCAACCAACCAATCAGCCAGCCAGCTAGTCAACCAACCATCCATCCAACCAACCGTATAAGTAAGCAAGCAAGCAAGCAAGCAAGCAGCCAAGCAAGCAAGCAAGCGAGCAAGCGAGTAAGCGAGCAAGCACCCAAGCAAGAGGGAAATTTTTAATGTTAAAAGGAAGAGGATTTGCACTGGTGAGGAAACGTCGATGACGAAAACGAAGTGTGTGCAATCATCATCACATCATCATCATCATCATCATCATCATCATCGTTATTTTATTGTTTTATTAGTAGTAGCAGTAGTGATAGAAGTAATAGTACTAGTTCTAGTAGTAGGAGTAGGTGTAGCAGTAGTAGTAGTGATAGTAGTCGGGTGAATACACTTCAATAGGGTAGAAAGGAGAAAGAGAGAGAGAGAAGAGAGAGAGAGAGAGAGAGAGAGAGAGAGAGAGAGAGAGACAGACAGACAGACAGAGACAGAGACAGACAGAGAGACAGAGACGGAGAGACAAAGAGAGAGAAAGATGTTCAGTTTAGAAGAGGAAAGTGGGGGAGTGGGGAAGATTATTGAGGAAGGCAGTTAGATTCCCAAATCTTGTTACACATTCCACTTTAGGGTTAGGGTTAGGGTTAGGGTTAGGGTTAGGGTTAGGGTTAGGGTTGGTACTTAAGAATCAGCGAATACATAGCACCTTACTTTGTAACTGCTTTGTGAAATTATCACATCGTCCATGAATAAACAGTTTTCAATTCAATCATGCATATGCTATGGGGCTTTGGGGCACACTGAGACACAGCTGACAAGAGACTACTGTTTCCCGATAGATGCTGCAGAAACGGAAATAAGAAACTGGAAATATGATGATGAAACAGCTAATCTGCATAATTCAGAATGGGAATGAAGGCTTACTGGCTTAAGAATGGTTCATTCCAATTTTATGTGGCTGCTTTTACATTTACCACTTGGTCATATACCCACCAGTGTCACCAAAAGTGATTATTGCAAGTAGTCTGGGATCAGGCTCATGAACATTTTAGGGGCAACTTAACTGAAAATACAAAACAAGTGCGAGTGCCCGCATTCAAGCAAACAGAAACCAGAAAAAAAAAAAACACGAAAAAGGAATAAGAACGCGTATTTAATACAACAAGACAAGACAGACGCAAATTTTCGGCCATCTAGCCTTTGTTAAGCGTAAGATTACAAACAAACAAACACCAGATACAAAATTTAGGAGAAAAAGAAACTTCCCTGCTGCTATGTCCAGTGTGAGATTGACTGATAGTTGAGCGTCACTCAAATGGCAGTACTTGTCGGTTAGAATCTGCCGTGCACTACATTAAACTGGTTTTTGTCTAGTCTAAACATAACGTATTGGTCTGGTAAGGTCGGCATAAAACCAGATAAACTATCCTTTTTTCCACTTATCTGGGATGGCTATTTCCCCATCGGCCATATCTTTTCGGGTGGGTGCTGATGTAAAACTGAATCAAATCAATTAGCATGGGTGGCCATTGGCTCCAGAAGGTTAACACTGACCTAGGCCAAAACCGTAGTTTTTTTGTTGCCAAAACTGGCTTCTCTCCTCTCGTAAACTGGAGTTCTTCCGTTGGTTAAGAGCGAGAGAGAGAGAGAGAGAGAGAGAGAGAGAGAGAGAGAGAGAGAGAGAGAAGAGACAGAGAGAAGACAGACAGACAGAGAGAGAGAGAGAGAGAGAAGGGAGAGAGACGCTTTTTTGACGCTTGACGCGCTAAGCACGCCTTTTATTGACAAAAGCTTTTTACAGCTATGTTGCCAAGGGGTATTCACCCTCATACATTGGCGTTGTTGAGTAAGTCTCATTGAAAAAACAATAACAGAATGGAGAAAAATGATTCTATTTATGTACAAAAACAAAAAGACAATCAATGGAAATAATTCTAAGACACTTTACCTTAGTGTCACACACAAAATGTGATTGAAATAAAGCAAATAAACAGTCAAATATTTTGACCATCCAACATTTCCCTTTTATTCCAAGGTGTTCTTTTCACACAGATAGCTTTTCATTCCTGATCTTAATTGCATCGGCTATGTATTTTGCTAAGCATGTGAGTATTTGTTCATTTTCAGATGATAGTACTGTTTTGAGATCCCTGCTTACTAACACAATGGGATGCAAATAACTTGGAGTTTTCTCTTAATGAATTTAGAGCTGTACAATAAAAAATAAAATGAGTTTCGTCTTCTGTGGTCAGCTGGCACAGTTTGCATAAGTCATTATTTTCTTCATTACTAATAAACCATTTCTTATTTACTCCTAATCCCAGCGTTTTACATCGAAAGCGCGCAAGCAGAGATCTGTGCCATCTATTTTGTATTACTGTTACATATTTTTCCGGTTGAAAAATGTTTTTGAAGGAAAAATACCAATTGTATTTCGTGCCTTCTTCAATATCTGAATGCCAGTTTTGTTTATAAGAGTTTATAAGACAATCTTTGAATTCTGAAATGAAAGCAGTATCACTCCCTACGTCTTGTGCTAGCCAAACAATACCAAATCCGTTCTGCATAAGAACATTTTTAACATTATCGACCCAATTTCTTTTACCTCTTTCGTGTTGCTGTAGTAACATTTCATATGCCTGTTTACATAATCGTGATGGCGGAAGTTTGAGTATTTTTAGCCAGTACTTTATGCATTTAATAGTTGTTCGTAATTTAAGTGGATATCTACCAGTTTCACCGTAAGCTATTTTGTTGGAGGAGTGAAGAGGGATGTTTAAAAAACGTTTTATTGCAAATGTGTGGACAATCTCCATCTGTTTATTGTCATATAAGCCCCAAATTTCTGCTGCATCTGTAATCATAGGTTCTATCTGTGTATTAAACAGTTTCCAATATAGTATTGGGTCTATAGTATTCAATTTTCTCATAACTCTAAGGATTTCAATCACCCCTCTTTTCCCTTTTCTGCACATCTCTGTCCATGCTGTGGTTAAGCTTAGTTTTGTGGTAAATGTTAACCCTAAATATTTGTAAGAGTTAGTTACTTTAACTTCATAATCTCCATATTTCCATTTTTCATTAATGGAAAGATGTCCACCTTTACGGAATACAATAATATTTGTTTTGTCGAGATTAACGTTGAGAGACAGTCTGTCTGCTTCCTGCTTTAGAACATTAAGTTGGTTTTGGAGTCCGATCACTGTGTCCGAAAGGAGTATAATATCATCTGCAAAAAGCATTAAAAATAACTCAACATGTCCAGGCAGCATTTGTATTCCATGTCTTCCTTTAGCTGATAGTTCTATTGCTAATTCATTAATAAAGAATGAGAACAGTAAGGGGCTGAGCAAACATCCTTGCTTTACTCCCTTTGGACAGTTGAAAAAATCAGTATACAAGTTTTTATCTCTAACACAAGCTATAACTGTATCATATACTCCTCTTATTGCCTTATATAATCTACCATTTGCACCTTTATTTCTTAAAACGTTCCATAATTTGTTTCTATTTATTGAGTCGAACGCTTTCCGGAAATCGACAAATGCAACGAAAAGTTTAGAATTTTTATTAAGATACTTTAGAACTAGAGCATAAAGTGTAAATATGTGATCTACAGTGCTGTATCCTGCTCTAAACCCTGCTTGTTCCTCCACTATCATTGCTTCCCTTTGTGCCCATTTTGTAAGTCTTCTATTTAAAATGTTGAAAAGGTCTTTCAAAAAACTACGCACTTCCTTATTTGCATGTTTTAGCATTTCTCCAAGGATGATATCAATGCCCGCACTTTTGCCGTTTTTCAAGTGTTGAATGCCTTCTGTAATCTCTGTAGAGAAGGGAGAGAGAGAGACAGAGAGAGAGACAGAGAGACGAGAGAGAGACAGAGAAGGGAGGGAGAGAGAGAGAGAGAGACAGAGAGAGAAAGGAGAGAGAGAGACAGAGAGAGAGACAGAGAGAAGAGAGAGAGAGAAAGAGAGAGAGAGAAAGAGAGAGAGGACAGAGAGAAGGGAGAGAGAGAAAGAGAGAGAGAGACAGACAGAGACAGTGAGAGACAGCAAGAGAGAGAGAGAGAGACAGACAGACAGCGAGAGAGACAGTGAGAGAAGAATGATGACGAAGACAGGGAGAGGCGGAGAGAGGGATAAACAGACTGTCAGTGTTGTTATTGATGTTTCTCACAGTCCAGAAAAGCTCGAGAGGGAGAGAGATAATTCATGAATACAAGACGTTTTGGATCAACGAAACAGGAAAACGGGGATGCAGTGTGATGATACATACGTTGTTTCCTGTAGAGAATAAAACAAATTGATGTAAACGCCACAAAAGCTGATCTTGCTTGTCTATGTGTCAGTCTGTCTATCTATCCGTCTGTCTGACTGTCTCTATTTTGTATACTGTGCAAAACTCGTTCTCTCCTTCATAATGTCTCGCATTGACTATTGCAATTCACTCCTGTCTGGTCTTCCTGCCTCCACCATTCACATCCTACAGCGCATTCAAAACAATGCTGCACGCCTTGTACTCAAAAAGAAAAAAGCTGACCACATATCTCCTCTCCTGGCACAACTTCACTGGCTCCCTGTATCAAAGCGCATACAGTACAAACTAGACACCATGTGCTACAAAAGCCTCAATAACGCAGCCCCCGATTACCTGTCAAACCTACTTGAGATCCTCTGACTTTTCGCTTTCCACGCACCAAGCTCAATACCTATGGTCCACGAGCCTTCTCTGTTTCGGGTCCACTTTCCTGGAACAAACTTCCTCTCTCTGTCCGTCAGCAACCTACTTTTGTCTCCTTCAAGTCCGCTCTCAAAACTCACCTTTTCTCCTCTGCATAAAATCCTGACCTCACTCATCCCCCTCTGTAGCCTGTCTCCACTCGGAGGGGAATCACATTGTAATTATATTTGTATATAATATGCTCTCTATAATTTTCCATTGCTTTTATTCTTTTTCCCCATTTATAGCCATGTGTAAGTGTGTGTGTGCGTTGTGTGCGCGCGTGCGTAAGTGTATGTTCAGCGCTTAGATTTGATTTTATCGAGATTTTGCGCTATATAAATATTGTAATTATTATTATTATTACTGTACTGTATCTCCTTTTCTCAACGGATTGACCATGTGAAATTCGGGCACTTTTCCTATGGGATAGTGGGACGCCACAACCCAGCGCCACATTACCTCTGTCTACGTGTAAATTCATTTTTGGATTTTTCTCTACCAATCTTTGCAAGGGAGAACTGTTGTGTTGCCGTGAAATCTCTTACATATGCACTAAGTGCGTGCTGTGTGCACGGTCCCGGGTTTACTGTCTCGTGCAAACGGCTAGCACCCAGACCATTCCTACGCGTCTAGTGGGGGGGGGGGGGGGGCATTCTGACTGACAAGGTCTGTTTCGGACATCTTACTTCCTAGGTCAGATGTTTTTAAGCACTGAGCCACAACTGCATTATGCCAGTGTTTGGAATATTTGTTACCTTAACCCCGCACCCTGTCCACCTGCATCTGCATTGTCAACCATGCTAGCAAAGCAAAAACATAACCCTTTAACTCCCTCAACCTATCCACCAGCTTCCTGCAAGAAGCTGGTGGATAGGATGAGGGAATCAAATGGTTAAGTTTTTGCAGTTGATGGATAGGGTGCGGGAGTCAAAGGGTTAAATCTAATGAGATAAAAACTTACTGCTAATTATGCCGTTAGCATGTAAGGTTGTCCACAGAGGCCAGGCTCCATGTAGCATCCCTCATGTGTATCAGGGCCTTCAATCCTCCCTCTACCGTTTGTCACCACTGCCCCTCAGCCTTCCTCCAATACGTTCCCTCCCACCCACCTGGTTGTCTAACGAAGATCAGTGCATGGATGACATCCCGCTCTTTTCATATGATGCGCCCTTTCCGTCTCCATCGTCTTTTCGTAATGATAGTGGCTGAGGACAGAGAGGATGGGACATGTACTTGCAAGGCATCGATACTACAAGGCATCGATTCGTATGGAGGGCCATGATCGTCAACGCCATACGGTAGGGCACATGATGGTGATGAATGTCCATACTCTCTTGACTGCATTGGCCATGTAAATGTGGACATGGTGTTGGGCCAGAAGATTTCACATAATTCTTGGGAAGTTCTCTGTATCGATTGACAGTTTGACCAGGTCGCTGTCTGTCGTCCTCCACCATGCTGAGCCATACAGGAGGACGGAAAGGACATGGCTCTGGTACAGTCTTCGCTAGGTGCTGATGGGTGATATCTGCACACACCTGTTAAGCATTTTGAGGGCGTTTTTGACTTTACTGAGATGACTCTTGATGCCACAGCTTGCTCCTCCGTCGTGTCTGACCGCCCTGCGTAGGTAGGTGAAGTATACAGTTGTTGTTGAGTTGCTCCATGTGCTGGACTGGTGAGGGGTTAGGGTTGTTCACTGTCATCACCTCTGTTTCCTTGAGGCTGATCTTTAGGCCTACTGGTGGTGCCAACATGCTGACACAATATTTTTCAAATACATGTCTTTTGTTAATATGGGAGATCATGTCAGAAAGAGGACAAAATAACAACATTAATAACAATAATAATAACAATTGTCATTATGATAATAATGATAATAATAATAATAATAAAAACAATAACAATAACAATAATAATAATGATAATAACAGCAATAACAATAATTGTCGTTCGTCCGTCGTGATCGACGATGACCAAGGATCATCACGATTCATGTGTCCGGCTGTGACTGATTAGGCCGATTCGTGCGCGGAAGGCTCGGCCGCAGATGAGACACATGTGTTCTGCTGGATTGTGGACTTCGGAGTTGGCTCGGGATTTACGCAGCTCTCGTTTCTTTTGTGCTCCACTGATCCTGCTTTGTTCGTAGGAGGCGGCACCTTCGCCAACGCAGCTTCTCCATGATGAGCGGTCTTGTGTAAGGGCCTCCCATGTCTTGGTGTCGATACCGAAGTTTTTCAGGGACGCTTTAAGCGTGTCCTTGGCATGGCGCTCGTATACGGTCCATGTCTCACAGGCATACAGAAAGGTTGGCAGAACGGCTGCCTTGTATACCTTCAGCTTGGTGGACAGTTTGATACCTCAACCTGTCCCATACCGATACCCTGAGGCGTCCGAAAGCTGAACTTGCTTTGGCAATGCGTGTGTCTACCTCAGTGTCTATGTTCACTGATCATGAGATCGTGCTTCCGAGGTACGTAAAATTGTCCACAGCTTTCAGGGATTCTCCCTTGACAGTGATGCTTGGTTCCGAGTACCGCTGTTGTGGTGCAGGCTGAAACATGACTTCGGTCTTCTTTGTACTGATAGTGAGTCCGAAGTTTGTGCAGGATGATGCGAATCGATCCATGCTCTGCTGCATTTTCGCTTCCCTACCCATCGCCAGTCGTCTTGATCATGTCTTGCCACTGGATCATGATGGTTCGGGACGAGAATAACAATAATAACAACCACATTAATAATGATAATGATAACAACAACAACAACACAAGAACAACAACAATAAATAATAATCAACAACAATAAATAATAATAATAATAATATTGATAATGATAATAACAACAATGATATAAATAATATAATAATAACAATATAATGATAATAATAATAATAATAACAATAACAATAATAATAATGATAATAATAAGAAGAAGAAGATAATGATGAAGAAGAAAAAGAAGAAGAAATAAGATTTATGTGGCACATCTCGGGAAGCAAGCTCCTAAGCACGTTGCACATGACAGAAAGTGTTACAGACAAAAAAACAAAAACAAAAAGAAAAAAGTCAACAATAAATCAATCACATAACCATGATATGACAGAAAACAAGAAAAAAACAAAACAAAACAAAAAACAGCAGTTTCCTGTGCGTACGATAAAGAACATTCTAAATGAACGCACAGGCAAATACCCACACACAGACATACAGATACAAGCGCACACACATACACAAACACGTGCGCCCGCACGCACACACACACAGACAGTCATGCTGGCTAATTCATACATGCAGTAACACCAGGCATACAAACACATCAATGAAATAACATTTCCTCACACATCCAGCCATGTGACAGGGTGGACAGAACAGAGACGAAAGAGATGAGGCTAACATCAGTAATAACATTGTCTGAAGAGACACGTTTTTAGATCAATGGAGGACAAAGACTGCAGATGAAGATCACCTGAGGGACGCAAGTTCAACTGTTGGTGCGTAGAAAGGAATTAAACGTTAGCTGAAAACTTAGTCGTTACATGTAGAACATAGAGAAGGTTTTTATATAATGATGAACGGAACACTCTGTAAGGAATCAGACATATGGGCAAGAACGGTTTTACAGAAGTTCTAACTTGACAGAGTAGAGAGCCTGCAGTCTACCCGTGCTTGAGCTGGGTTTCAGTGTCAGTTCTACATTTCTCAAGACAGCCAGGAATAAATTCCAAGGGCACCCACTGCATAAATGCCATGTCACGAAAAAGATCCAGAATGATCACGGCTATAGCTGTAAACCTGGACATAAACTATACGCTGGTAAAGCCTTGAGGCTCTGACTGACTTAACAGCTCTATTCATCCTTCTATCAGTCTGTCATTACAACAAACGCCAGCTATGCTGTAGTGAAATGTATGTGCAATCCCCCAGTAAGCCCATTAAGGACACAGACAGAATTGATGTCGTTGTTACGCATGATGACACCAGAAAATGATGTGAGAGAGGAAAGATAATCCATTACTGTCAGATGTGTCTAGTGGTCAGGAACAAGGGATGTTGTATTGTGATACATATATTGTTGTAAACTCCTGTGTTCTGTTCAAAATGAAACACGTAAGTGTTCATGTCAAAGAATGGCTGACAAGATCTGTGTGTTTGTGTGTGCGTGCGTATGTAAGTTGTTGTGATGCGTGTGGTGTGTGTGTGTGTGTGTGTGTGTGTGTGTGTGTGTGTGTGTGTGTGTGTGTGTGTGGTGTGTGCATGAATGTGTGTGAGCGTAAATGTGCGTGTGCGTGTGTGTGTGTGTGTGTGTGTGTACATGAATGTGTGTGTGTGTAGTGTGTGTGTGTGTGTGTTGTGTTGTGTGTGTGATGTGTGTGTGTGTGTGTGTGTGTGTGTGTGTGTGTGTGTGTGTTGTGTGTGTGGGTGTGTGCGCGCGCGTTCGTTATTTCTTTCAACGTCTATTGACATAAGTGCTTTTAGACGGGGAAAAATGTCTATATGTGTGTGCGTGTGCGTGTGCGTATGTGTCTGTGTACGTCAGAAATACAACGACACACGAGAGAGAGAGAGAGAGAGAGAGAGAGAGAGAGAGAGAGAGAGAGAGAGAGACAGAGACAGAGAAGAGACAGAGACAGAGACAGAGACAGAGACAGAGAGGATGTAAATTTAACTCAAGAATTGTCTGCTCTCTAGTTTGCCTGCTTTTTCTGTTGCGTGCCTTCGGCGTATCCAGAATGCCACGGCCTGTCTTGCCCTTCATAAAAAGCAGCATGATCATGTCAGTTCCTTACTTCACTTTCTCCATTGGCTGCCCGTTTCTCATAGAATTTTAGACAAAATCAATTCATTATTCTACAAGTGTATCATTGATACTGTACCTATTTATCTTCGTGAAACTTCCAAATATACATCCCTGCCCGACCTGTCCATTCTAGTTGTGATACTAGTTCTTTACAAATTCCTTGATACAAATGTTGTACAGTTAGTCTCCGCTCTCTTCCTGTGTCTGGTCCGCACAATACTGGAACGATCTTTCCCTGTCTGTTCCACAGTCACATATTGTCTTCCTTCCTTCAAGTCTAACTTGAAGAGATACCTTTTTGTCCAGCAGTGACTTCCCCCTCTATGTGCCCATTCATTTGCCCCACTCCCCTCTTGTCTCCCCCCCCCCCTCCCGGTTTACGGGTGCTTTGTGCCTGGAGTTCTGGTCGTTGTTGGGTGATTGCTTTGGTGAATGATGAGATGATGAGAGTGCGCGCTTTGGTCTGACTTTTGTGTCAAGATCTTCGCCTTACATATGTCGTTATTATTATTATTATATTATCATTATTATTACTATTATTATCACTATTATCGTTGTTGTTGTTGTTATCATTATTGTTATTATTACTATTTCTTTTTTGTCAGAACGAATTTCCCTTGTGAAATTCGGATCGTTGCCTCGTTGCTGAGTGCAGTGGCACCCTTTCTTCCATATGTGAGTATTTCTGTTTACCAATGAAAGTGGATTTTGCCGAAGCATTGCACCAGGAACACCTCTTTTGTTACTGTGGGACTGTTGACATGTGATGAATGAGGCAGATGGAACCTGAAAGACTTCATCTAATAAACCACCACCTAGGAGCTAGTGAAAAATCCTGTCTGACCTATGATTTGAACCTGAATTTCTCGCATCGTAGTCAGATGCTTCAACCACTGGGCCACACAATCCCGTGGGATGTGGAAGGTAGAGCAGTGTCAGACCTCCACCCTGGCCAAGCCCCTAGAGCACAAAATGACCACCTGTGAGATGCCTTGTTGGATAACAGCTGTCAACAAGACCAAACATGGCATGATTATCAACACCAAGACCAGAGAAATGGTGGACACTACATCAGTCTACCGCCATGTTTATCGGCACAGAAAAAAGTCACTGGTGACTTGACCAGAATATCACCTCACCAGATGGATCAACAAGCTTACAACAAAAAGATTGAAAGCAAGAGGAAGACCAAGGAAGACTTAGATCAAGAGGCCTTGCCATCACACGGCATGTCTCCACCTCTGTCCTTCCAGCTCACTGCTTGACCGTCAACTCCTTTTCCCTGTGACAGCCACGATGGCAATAAGCAGACGGACAAAAGAAGGAGCAGAAGGTAGAGCAGAAAAAGAGAGGCGACGGGCATTGCTCTGATAATAATGGCCCCACGTTCATGAGAAGCTGAGGTTTTGAACATCTCACTACCTAGCCACCATACCTTTTTCTGAGAGATCAAATATCAACTATGTCAAACATGTTTATAAAGGTCACGGATTTCGAGCAAATTCCTCATGTGCATAGAACAGTGCATGGCATTAGAGATCTAACGATGACAGACTCTCCCTGTCGATGTGACCAAAGAATAAGCATATGTGTGTTCAGCGTCTGGTGAAAGTCTTCATGGGGGTTACAAGACTGATTCTGGAGGCACACGTTCTTCAGAGTATGGATGTAGTGGTCTGTCTTGGGTCACCAGTCTTCTACAGCCTCATGTTCTTTCATACAGGAACAATCATGTTTACAAGTGTATCAATCAGTCATTTATCACCAGGTGGGTTATAAAGCAAACCTGAATACATATATATAAACATAACTAAGTGCACTAAAACATATATAAAAACTATTCTAAGTCACCTAAAATTGCTTCTGCATATCACATTTCCTTGAAGCCAAAAATGCAGTTAATACATGTGCCAAATTATCAATCCTCAATACAGGTAAATGGGCCAGCAAGGCAGAAAATGGTAGGAAAACATGAGAGAAAGTAAAAAAAACCCAAAAAACAATAAAAAAAACAACCAATACAGAAACAAAGAAAGTGACAGAAAAGAGGAAATTTCTGGCACAGAATTTCCAGGTTGGGTTATTGTGTATACTGGAAGAGCCCCCGGCATCCCCACGGGGGATACGGTATGTCAAACTGTAATGCACGCGCGTGCGCGCGCGCGCCACACACACACACACACACGTACACATACATGGATACACACACTCACACGCAGGCACATCACTACTCACTCACACACTCTCTCTGTCGTCTAAAAGCACATATGTGAATAGACGTTAAAAGAAATAACGAACGAACACTCTCTCTGTATCAGACACACGCACATGCATGTACGCACACTTGCACGCGCTCGCGCGCACATACACATGCACACACGCACAAACACGAACACACACACACACACATACACACAGACACACACGTATACACACCAGTTTGTCATCCCTTAAGAGAATACCTGAAGTTCCCTCCTCACATCCCCTATCACACCTCCCCATCCCCCGTGGCGCTGTTTTTCTTTTTTTCCTGAAAAATGAAAAGCTATGTGGACTTCGTTCTGAACTTTATTTGAACTTCTCGGCTTTGTCATATGGAATGAGAGGGATTTGAAAGGATAGTGATGGAAAGGACCCTCCTGCTGTTTTCTTATCATTATTATTATTATTATCATTAAAAGAGAGCGAGAGCAAGAGCTAGAGCGAGAGAGAGAGAGAGAGAGAGAGGGAGAGAGGGAGGGAGACAGGGAGAGAAGGAGTTTCATAATTTGGTTAATCATTGTCTCATAAAGTAGTCAGCCCAAACAAGACAAGGACTTATTTCAAACTAAGCAACAAAAACGCGGAAAACCACAGACATAAGTTACGTTAACAAAGACGTGACTAGCACACCCGCAGACATCCTATATAAAATGTCTGTGGTCACACCACAACATAAGCA
>CM060307.1:6321263-6381263 GCA_030674185.1 Monoplex corrugatus
ATCAATTGTCAAGCCACATCAATCAGTCAATAATCCATCCACATCAATCATCAATACATCCATTATCATCATCATGGTCTTTGTCATCATCATCACCATGAACACTACCAGCACCACCATCAGCATCATCACCACCATCATTACCACCACCACACCACCATCATCATCATCACTATCGTCATCATCATCATCACCATTATCATCACTGTATAAAGATGGGGTCACTGGGGGTACGAACAGGACGCAGTAGCAGCCAAATGATGGTGGTCTGGGTGCCAGTCTTTTGCACGTTTCTTACTTGACACTGTTGAGTGTTTTCTGAAGGATACTGCAAGTTTTACTGACACACTGGACACAACACAGACGGACCAGACTACGTGACCAAGTGGTTGACGTAACGGACTACTGACTAGGAGGTCGTAGATTCGAACCTACATCAATCCAAAACATTGTTGTGGATGTTACATTTCAAAAAAAAAAGAAAAAAAAATAAATTCATTGTGAAAGTGCGAATGCGATAAGAGAAGTGTGACGTCAAAATGTGTCTGTCGATTCAGCTACTTTCTGCTGTTCGCTCTTGAAGATTAGTTTGTGATTCGCTCGATAATGAATCGAGAATAGGCCTATTTGTTTTGGTTTATGCTAACACTGAAAATATATGTTCGATTTCGTTGTATGGAAATATGTAGAACCCTCTGGAACAATCTAGAAATGACAAGAAAAACGCAGAATACCTTAGATCTTTCTAGAATGTTCCGGAAATTGTAAACAAATTTAATCTGTACAATGATTGGCTAGAACTACAGAATATTCCAGAAAGGGAAGGTTCGAGAATGTGGCTATGATCGGCTGAAAATCTAGGGAAAAGCCGAGAATATTGTGGAACTATGATGATATAGGCCTAAATAAAGCGTGACTGAGAGAGAGAGAGAGAGAGCGATCGAAAGAGTTGAAGTGTAAACCTGCTGTCAGAGATAGAGAAGTTGCTATAGACTCGTGGAGTTGCTGAGTGTAGATTCGAGGACTGAAGAAGAATAATTCTGCAAACTAGGAGTGTGAAGTTCATGTTGTGTTTCATTCGTTCTTCAAATAAAGGATCATTTTCGTTTAACCTGGACTGGTGTATCTTGTCTCTGAGAAGAACGATCGACTGCTAGATCTCCACGAACCTGCATAAACTGCAAGACACTGCCAGTCACCTACATACATGCTTACATTGTGACAATTCGTTTGATCTATCCAGAGACTCCATACTACGGCAAAGTGTTAAAACGAATTTGATCGTGCAGTTTAGATCTGCATTGTGTTGACTTCGATGGTGACGGTACTTGACTAGGGTATAGGCTCAGATCAGTGGAACTTTAGAAAGGGAATTTACGCAGTGGAGTGTAAGCAGTGTGTTGATTCAGTCCAGGGAAGATTAGTTGGAGAAAACTAGATCTATCGCCTGGGATTGAAAGAAGAGGCCACTGAGACAGCTACTTGGGACAGTAGATCTAGTGGTAGGTTGAAGTGATTTTTGAGTCTATAGTTCCAAAGACTGATCGCCGTTGTTAATCTGAGCCGTGTCACCATGGAATACATCGAACTTGGCAGAGAACTGGGTCTACAGGGTGAAGCCCTCCAAAGTTTCGTACTACAGCAACAGGAGAAACGAAGACAGCAAGAAATAGAAGAGAGAAGAAGACAGCAAGAATTAGAAGAGAAAAGGAGACAGCAAGAATTAGAGGAAAGGAGAATACAGCAAGAGATAGAACGAGAAGAGCGAGCTGCTGAAAGAGAATTAAGAAGACTTCACTTGGAAAGTGAAGAGAAAGAAAAACAGAGAGAATTTGAACCGAGAATGGCAGAAATGAAGTCTCAAAATGATGAACAAATTTCCCGCACAGAAGTCAGCAGTGCCAAGAGACCACGCCTTCCTGCGTTTGTGGATGGGAAAGACAACCTTGACAGTTACCTTGAACGCTTTGAACGCCACGCTGAAGCTATGAAGTGGTCTAGACAGCAGTGGGCAATTGATCTGAGTGCTCTATTTACTGGTCATGCCCTTGAACTACCAATTGAAGTGTACTCCAGATTAGGTAAGGATGACGCCAACGACTACGAAAAGCTCAAATCGGCGCTTCTACGCAGCTACGATTTTTCAGAGCAAGGTTTCCAGAGACGTTTCCGTTCCAGTCGGTCAGAAAAGAATGAAAGCCCTGCTCAGTTTCTAACCCGTATCCAGAGTTATCTGGGAAGATGGCTGGAGTTAGCCGGAAGGGAGAAGGATTATAATGGACTGAAAGAGCAGTTCCTGGAATCATGTCCCAAGGACCTGGCAGCCTACCTTCTAGGGCTTACAGGAGAAAAACCAGAGCCTAGAATCCCTGACTGAAGCAGCACAGAGGTTCCTGGAGTCTCAAAATCGGAACTTTGACATCAAGACAAAGCCAGCCACAGCATCTATGGACAGACCAAAGACAGCCCAAGACCCAAGATCATCGAATCAGAACTTGAAATGCTTCAGTTGTGGACGCATGGGACACAAAGCCATTGAATGCAGAGCACGAGTGAGGACAGACAGAAATGGTCTTCAACACTCTGGCCGTGAAGAACAGTAAAGCCTGGGTCGAGCTGGAAACAGGAAAAGTATGACTTCTGCCAATGTTGCCATCAGAGAAAGGAGCCTGGACAGAGAACCCTTCCAGAGTGTTCAAAAACACACAGAACATAACAGAAGTCACAATACTTAGACTTCGAACAAATTAAAACGACCACCATGGAAAACTGTTTACCGTTGTTAAACTTTAATTATCTTCAGATCGGAGAGCTCAAAATAAACAGATGCGCATGCGCACACATGTATTCATACGCATGCACGAGCACACATCACCAGACTGTACTACTGCCACACGCGATCCACAACACAGAGAATACCCAGGGTTACATCAGATCAGAAAATCTAAAGAGCATGAAGAGGTGGTTCGGTGCGCATTCATAAACCGTACCCATAATGATCTCAATACCATGCCAGTGGTGAAAGGGCGCTATGAAGACATGGAAGTGGATGTGCTTAGAGACACTGGATGCAGTGGTGTTATCATCAAGAGAAAGCTCGTACCAGAAGAACAATTTACTGGCAAGAAAGGGTACCTGCGGTGGGTGCACGGACATGTTGAATCAGTTCCAACTGCTGACATTGAGATCTCCACACCATATTTCATTGGCAAGACAAATGCCTTGTGTTTGCCTGACCCACCTAATGACATCATCATAGGGAATATTGAAGGAGCCAGAGCAGCAGAAGATCCAAACCCTGCATGTCAGCACAACCGTGCAGCAGTGACACGTGCACAAACGAGGACAGAAAACGGAAAGGTGACCATCCCACTGAAGACCGATGACTCTAGTGGAATTCCACAGATAAACAGGGAAAAGCTGGCCCAGTTACAAGATGCAGACCCCTCTCTGCAAAAGTACACACGCACACACACACACAACACATACGCAAAACACATACACACCCAGAAACATACACCACACACCATACACAAACGCACACGACACACACACACACACACCCTCACACACACCCACACACACATACACAGAAACACACACACACACACACACACGCACGCACGCACGCACGCACACACACACACACACACACGCGCGCGCACACACACACAATCACTCAACACGCGCGCACACACACAAACACACGCACACACACCACACACACACACACACACACACACACACACACACACCACACACACACACACCACACACAACACACACCACACACAACACACACACACACACACACACACACACACACACACACACACACACACACACACACACACACACACACACACACCACACACACACACACACACACATCCAAATGGCAGTCGTCGTCGTTTAGGCTGCTTTTGTTTCTTCTGCCTAATTCTGCAACGCTTCAAATACTTGGATTAGTGAAACAAAAAAAGTCCTGATGCTGTTGTGCACACGTGACACTAAGTGGCAAAGCGGCAGTCAGTCTGGTCAGTCGACAACAAAGAAAAAAACAAACAAAACGAAACAAGATGACCAAGCCATTCTAATAATCTCCTGTTTATAAAAAATAATAATTTAAAAATGATGCACATCTGCCATTTTCTCCTGCTGGACACCACGCTTGCAAAATTGTCTACTTTTTTATGCTAAATGTTATCTATCAATTTATTTATTTATTTATTTATTTTTTGTATACGCTTGACAAAGGCCACTTGACTGACAATTTGCGCCTGTCTTGTTTTGTCACATTTAACTACGCGTTCTATTGCTAGTTTTTGTTTTGCTTTACTGGTTCGGTTTTGCTTGAGTGCTGGCAGTCACCTGGATTCAGATATCAAATGTAAAAAATCAAGATTGTGTTCTTTCAAAAGTGACTGACCTTGAAGAAGCATCCGATGAGATAGAACTTGACATGAGCGAGAACAATGGCAAAGTGTTACAATAGTAAAAGTCAGTGCTATTCACACGGCTTCCAAACACGTGCCACTTTTATGCTTTTTTGTCCATGTAACCTTGATGTGTTAAATGATCTATAAAACATTAAAACATTGAAACAGTCTGCGCGTGTGCTTGTGTATTTTTGTTTAATTATTTCGTGTGAACGTGCGAGATTCAGTCTCAAAGAGAGAGAGAGAGAGAGACAGACAGACAGACAGAGAGACAGAGAGAGACACAGAGAGAGAGACACACACAGAGAGAGACAGAGAGAGAGACAGAGAGAGAGACAGAGAGAACAGGAAGACAAACAGAAAGGCCGGTCATCCCAGTATGTTTGTGAGTGGCAGTGATGACACCGTGCATTGTCTGTGTAAAAAACATGTGCACAGTACAAACACAGGCACTGGTCCATTTGTTGATTTGTATTAAAACACAGCCAACTGGAGTGAGCCATCGCCACGACTTTGTATATATTGTTTATTCCTTACCACACTACGCACAAGTGTTCTTGATCCTTCACATTAAACAGTTTCCTCTTACCACCCACGGCTTCAGACTTCTGCTGTCGCTGCAGTATACATACAGTAGTTAAATGTAGCTACAGTACACAGTTGTAGGTTATTTTTTCTTGCTTTGATATATTTTTCGTTTTTTGTTTGTTTGTGGTTCTTTTAACTCATCCTCTGCACCTCATTTGTGTCACTCCCTCACCCCCACCTCGCCGCTCATTTGGGCTTTCCCAAACACCTCCACACCACTAAACCTGATGTCACCATGACCGCGGGGCATAGACGAGCGTAGAATGTGGAACAATTTTTGACAATGCTATGATGTGGAAATGGAAATCATAGTGACTATGCTACAGAGTTCATTTTGGACTGAGACTGAATGAGAGGGCTGAAGTCTATGCTTCATCATCATTATCATGTGCCCTGCCGCATGGCGTTGGTGATCATGGCCCTCCATATATATCTATCCCTTGTTGCCGCAAGCACATCTTCCACCCTCTCTGTCCTCAGCCACCCTGCAAGTCCGTCCGATATTTTCTCCCTGGGTCTACCTAATGCTCTCTTTACCTCCAGATTTCCCGTTGCAACCAGATGCTCTAATTCCCCTTTCCTCATAACATGGCTTATAAATGTTGCCTATCTTTTCCTAATCCTTATGAATGACCTTGTGTCTGCATTCATCAGGACTGTCTCGTTTGTTTTCTTTGCTGTCCATGGAACTTTCAACATTCTTCTGAGAAACAAATTCTCGGCTGCCTCAATCTTGTTCTGGATTTGCTTGTTGACCGTCCACGCCTCAAATGTAGAATGTGGAACAATTTTTGACAATACTATGATGATGAAAATGGGAATCATAATGACGATGCTTTTGATTTTATTTTGGACTGATACTGAGTAAGAGGGCTGTAGTCTATACTTATTTTCTTAATACATACTGGTGTGAACCAGAACTGCGAGATACAAACACCTGCGGCGTTGGTCAGAAAATGTCAGCAATACCCTCTTTGACGCATATGTAAAGTGGATAAGACTCGACTGTGTAGTTCCGATCTTCTCAACGAGCCCGGAGCACACTCAGCTTTCGGTGGAAGCCGGTTGGGGGTTATTAAATTATTTGGACTGATGGAGATTCGAACACATCATCTATTAGTTAGTAGTCAGTTGCGCTAACCGATTAGCCATGTTGACGGGTGATTTTTGTCTTTAACTAACAGTTTAGAGTTTGGATGATGAGTTTGTTCCATTAAGGCAACTGAATTATCCATAAAACTCTGATCCTTACGTAGCTGAAAACTATGATAGCTGGATTATCCACAAAAAACGTATCCTCAAACAGCTCAAAACTGAGGCAGCTGAATCATCCATGTGTATCTGATCCTAAAATAGGTAAAAAAAAAAAAAAAAAAGCAAGTAACATGAATTATCCATAAAACTCTGATCTTCAAACAGTTCAAAATCAAGACAACTTAATAACAATTTCATCCACAAAAAAATCGAAACTAAGGCAGCTGAATTGTCCATAAAAACCCATCCCCAAACAGCTCAAAATGAAGGCAGTTGAATGATCCATAACAATGTCATTCTCGAAAAGGAATAAAATTCAACATCATCGTTGCATCATGTCTTGCTTGAATGTAGGCGTTATTTACACGTTAAAAAGAATTTTTTAATTTTATGCTTGAAAACCCGGGCGAGGACGTATGAAATGTAATGCTCTCAAACCACGCTCCATAATTCATTGGCGTGTGTGTGTGTGAACGTGTGTGAGTGGTGAATGTGTGTGTGTGTGTGTGTGTGTGTGTGTGTGTGTGTGTGTGTGTGTGTGTGTGTGTGTGCGTGTGTGCGTGCGCGCGCCCATCCCCCCTCGCACACACACTCGTCTCTCACCTACATTATTGCATTATTGATATCGATCATTTTAAATCTAGGATTATATAGCTCAGGGGCAGTCAGCTAAAATGTTTTAACTGGCGATCAGTGAATTGCACTATTACATTGTTAAAGAAGATATCCAGTCCATACTAAGATTCTCCTTTTACCCACATCTTCACAATTACTGATCAACAACATGAATTCAATTCAGCAACCATTCATTGTCAGAATAAATGATATTGTACTGACAACGAAATTATCAAGATCATTCATGAAAACAACAGGAAGAAAAAACTCAAAGCAACGAATGAAAGCAGCCCAATTGATAAAATATCAAAAATAACAATAATGATTACACTAACTACAGTTGTCCCATGATCTTGATGTTGTAGAGGAGTGAGGTGGTAGAGAGCTCATTTTTTCTCGGGGCCAGCGTTATGAGGGCAGTAACTGTCTTCTCTCCCTTGGGGCTTTATAGAACACATACAAGTTAATGGACCAACAAGGAAGACAATGATAGGTTGAGATGACACAAAGCAAAGGAACAAGGCAGAACCAAACAGCGTGACAGAGAAGATGAAATTTCTAACATAGAACGTTCAGAATATGAGGATGCGGTTTATACTGAAAGAACCCGCGGCATTCCAACGGGTGCATCATATACTTATCTATCTATCTATATTGTATATTATGTATGCATTCCACACACTCACACGCAGACATGTAAACACACACACACAGACGTACACACAGAGACACACGCACACACACACACACACGCACACGCGCGTACGCACCCACGCATATACACACACATACACACACACACACACACACACACACACACACACACACACACACACACACACACACACATTTCGTAACCGCACAAATGCGCACATTACAATAACATGAAAAGTAAAAACAAAACAAAACTACGTACGAACAAAATTATAAATATTTCATAAAACCTTAAATTTTAAAATATTAACAGATAAAAAAGCATTAACGGAAACTTTAAAAACAATCCATGGTAATTCAAATAGCCAGCATTGTGCTAATGATATCAGATAAGTATCAAACGCACCTTCATCATCATCGTCATCATCATCGTCTCATCATCATCGTCGTCGTCGTCGTCGTCATCGTCATCATCATCATCAACTATTTAGCATAAGATAACATAAAAGTTATCCACAAACACACAACCCCAAATACACACAGGTACGCAAACAAGCACACACACATACACATATGTATGCACGCATGTAGACACTCGTAAACACATACACTAATACCCACACATGCACACACACACATGCTCACACACACACACACACACACACACACACACACACACACACACACACACACATACGCATGCACGCACGCATTCGCACACTCACACGTATACACACATGCACCTGCGCGTGCGCACATGCATACGCAGACACACGCTCACACACACACGCATGCACGCACACACACACTCACACACGCGCACACACACATACACACGAACATACACACGCACACACACACACACACACACACACACACCGTTGTCATCATTCTTCTATTACATTTTAACATGCTTATAACTATTCTTCTTGCGTCTCTTTTGAATTTCAAAATTAAGAGATTGTACTCAAAAACATGAAACTGTGAACAGGTGGGATGAAAATAGGATGAAGATGTTACTTCATACGTAACTGATGCTTCTCTGCCCCCTCCGCTTTTTTTAAATTCTCGTTTGTTTCTTTTGAGGGAAAGTGAAGAAAACAAGGCACCCCCCCCCCCCCCAAAAAAAAAAAAAAAAAAAAAAAAGAAATGAAGAGGGATATTATCACATCTTACTTATTCTTTCTTTCTTTCTGTCTGTCTGTGTCTTTCTTTCAGGCATGAAGCATGTGACGTAAACGTATTACCTCCGAATGGTTTTGTACATTAAACGACAGAAAATTGCCAAGATGGTTAGGCCACGCTCAACATCTCCTTTTTTCAGAAAAATTAAAAATTACACACACACATGCATGCACGCACGCACGCACACACACACATACACATGCACACACACACACACAACACACACACACACGCACACACACACACACGCACGCACACACACATACACACACACACGCACACACACACAACACACACACACACACTCGCACGCACACACATACGCACACACACACGCACGCACACACACACACACACACACACACACACACATACTTCACACACGTACTCATACACACACATCGATCCACAGACACACAGAGAGACGGACGGAAACACAGACACATTAATTAAGGACGGGAAAAAAAAGAAATTTAATGAAGAAGGCCAGATATGTATGTGAACATATCACAACGATTTAACAATAATAGCACATGAAAAGAACAAAATTAATTGGATGTACAACGGGAGGGAAGAGAAGGGAGAGAGAAGGGGTGCGGAGAAAGGGGAGAGAGAGAGAGAGAGAGAGAGAGAGAGAGAGAGAGAGACAGACAGACAGACAGACAGAGAGAAGGAGAGACAGAGAGAGACAGAGACAGAGAACGGGTACAACAAACCTATGGTGACAAAGCATTTCAGTTGTACACGATTTTATGTTATGATTTCTTTGAATTAGTAACAAATACCAACCAAAGCTTCTCTTTTGTTTTGTTTACTTATTGCGTCGTCAAAGAGCATTCTGTTCACGTGATCCAGTACCTCCTGCCCCCTCCTCCTTCCCAACACCGTAGACTGCAGTCCAACGTGCACTTACATAATAATAACAGTGGGTTTTTACTGTGTGGATTTGTTCTTTCTATTTCTTCTTTGGCTTCACCATTATGGCAGTCTTATCCCGTGTTTGAAGGCTGAGCATGTTGGGAGTGTTTTGTGTTTCCATACACTACTGAATACTACAATGATATAATTATGATCTGCGCCATGCGTATTTGATATTAACGCGAGGGACAAGTGTTGTGACCGATCTACTATCGGGCACATCGGATCAAGTTTTATAATCTCCCTTAGAAAAAGGAAAATAAGTTATTTGTTCTTTTCCCTTAAACCCCTCTGCTGTCCCTCTTTTTCGTGACCTATTTTGTGCAGTTTTAATAAATCACCGGATTTCGTGCAGAACAGTTCCTTTCCATTTCCTTTGCTTTTCAATTTTCTTCCTCCTCTTTCTTTCTTTTCTTTTTTTTTTTCTTTTTTTCTTTTTTACAGGTATTACATCGACCGGGGGCAGGCTGTGGCTGTGTTGAATGGAACGCCGTAAAATTTACGGCAGTTTATGGAAAAGAAATATTGAGGACATTTCCATCAAATGTGCACCTTATCGATAAATTAGGATTTCCAGAATGTTTTAGAGTATAATAAAGCATGGACCCAGCATGATTTCAAACAGAACTAAAGAACTCAGCTATGATTTCACTGCTGCTATGGGTGAGTCTACATCAGATTTTGGGGAAAATGTTCAACAGATTAAACTAACATGCCTATAATGTACATTCCACTATTCAGTCACTCGCAATCTTTGTTTCCCTTAAACCCCCTCCCCACCCAAACACACAAAAGTTCACATCTTTAGTATGAACAGGAAATGTATTATACTTACCGTAGGGCTGGAAAACTGTTCATACAAATACAATACAATGTAATGCAATACGCTACACTACAATACTATACAGTACAATACAACGCAATGCAACACACAACACACAACACAACACAACACAACACAACACAATGTAATGCTATCAGCTGTTGCTTCTCCAAAATCCTGCTCAACTTAATCCCCATAGTGTATTCACATTATTGGTTGTGAGAGAAAATGTTATTTTAAGTATGTTTTATTGATCTGTTTGTATATGCCTTGCATCAGCACATGTCCGTTCGTCTGCGTGGTCTCTGTGTGTATGTGTGCGAGCGTGTGTGTAGTGTGTGCGCGCGATCGCGATCTTGTTTTTTCTGGTGAGCTATTGTGTTGTTTTCTTGTCTTGTTCTATGTTATGTTATACTTCTATGATTGACTTATTGTTTGCTTATGTTGTTATTGATGGTAAATTCACTATTGACTTATGTTGTTATTGATAATTGATATATTGTTGACTTGTTATTGATATGCTTGATTTACACTTGACTCGTGTTGTTACTGATATGATCGCTGTATTGTTCATTTATGTTTTCATTGCATAACTTTTTCTGCAAAACGCAAAGCGCTGAAGAACCTGCCTCCGTGGACAGCTTTTCATCATCGTTATTATTCTTATTATCCAAATTCATCACCAAAAATTTGGACATAACAGGAAATCTTACCGCATATATATGTATGTATACGACTATGGTCTTGAAACATACTAAACAGATTTTATCAGAAAAATAAATTTCAACAATAGCAAGGCCATCTTAATTCCCCCTCCTCTTGCAATTGTAACAACGGTTGCGTGCAAAAGAGCCACAATCTTTAAGTCTTCATCCTTTTTTTCTCTCAATCCACGGTCATTTTAAAAACAAGAAGAAAGGCAATGAGATTGTTTCATATTGACCAGAAAAGTGTGTGTGTGTATGTGTGTGTGTGTGTGTGTGTGTGTGTGTGTGTGTGTGTGTGTGTGTGTGTGTGTGTGTGTGTGTGTGTCTGTGTTTGTGTGTGTGTGTGTATGCGTGTGTGTGGGGTGTGTATGTGTTTGTGTGTGTGTGTGTGTTTGTGTGTCTGTATGTGTGTTTGTGTGGGTATGTCTCTGTGTGTGTGCGTGCTTGCGTGTGCGTTTGTGCATGTGTGTTTGTGCGTGCGTGTCTGTCTGTATGTCTGCCTGTGTGGCTCTATGTATGAGTGTGTATGCGTGCACATGTGTGTGTATCTGTGAAAATTTTTTTCTGAGCTCTTTATGGGTGGGTCTTAACTCAATTTTGGTAAAAACTGTGAACTTTTGAGGGGTCAACAAAGCATATGTATGGAAGGTCAAGCTCCGAGATTAAGGTCATTCGGAGAGAAGGAAAAGGGTGTAACAATCGGACGGACTAAAGACAGCTCTTTCTCAGGAATTTATAATAATAATAATAATTAATAATAATTAATAATTAATAATAATAATAATTAATATTAATAATAAATACAATATTTATATAGCGCAAAATCTTGATAAAATCAAATCTAAGCGCTGAAGCAGACACACACGCAAGCACGCACGCACGCACGCACGCACACACACGCACGCACACACACACACACACGCACACACACACACACACACACACACACACACACACACACACTCACACACACACGCATGGCTATAAATGGGGAGAAAGAATAAAAGCAATAAAAGCAAGAATAAAAGCAATGGAAAATTATAGAGAGCATAGCATATACAATTATATATTATAACCATGTGATTCCCCTCCGAGCGGAGACAGGCTGCAGAGAGGGGGGGGGGGGGAGGGGGGGTTGAGTGAGGTTAGGATTTTATGCGGAGGAGAAAAGGTGAGTTTTGAGAGCGGACTTGAAGGAGACAAAAGTAGGTTGCTGACGGACTGAGAGAGGAAGTTTGTTCCAGGAGAGTGGACCAGAAACAGAGAAGGCTCGTGGACCATAGGTATTGAGCTTAGTGCGTGGAAAGCGAAAAGTCAGAGGATCGGAGGCAGAGCGGAGGGTACGTGAGGGAACATAGATCTCAAGTAGGCTTGACAGGTAATCGGGGGCTGCGTTATTGAGGCTTTTGTAGCACATGGTGTCTAGTTTGTACTGTATGCGCTTTGATACAGGGAGCCAGTGAAGTTGTGACAGGAGAGGAGATATGTGGTCAGCTTTTTTCTTTTTGAGTACAAGGCGTACAGCATTGTTTTGAATGCGCTGTAGGATGTGAATGGTGGCGGCAGGAAGACCAGACAGGAGTGAATTGCAATAGTCAATGCGAGACATTATGAAGGAGAGAACGAGTTTTGCAGTTGTTTCGACAGAGAGATACTTCCTGATCAGCCTTATACGATGGAGATGATAGTAGCAGGATCTGGCAGTTTGAGAAACAAAGTTGTTCATGGAGAGGGCAGAGTCAATGCAGACACCAAGGTTTTTAGCTGAATCAGAAATTGGGACTGATGTGTTACATAATGGGAGAGAAAGAGGAGGCAGCTGAGAAAGTTTCTGACGGGTGCCAATGAGAATAGCTTCTGTCTTGTCGTCATTAAGCTGAAGTTTGTTGAACGTCATCCAGTTTCTGATATGTCATTCAGTTTCTGATAATGTCTACAATTCCAAAGGAAATAAGAGGGAAACAGGGAGAATTTTAAATATCAAATAAGTAACGTAACTCTTGAGAGTCACGGAGTTAATTCCCATGTAGAATTTCTAAAACCCAACACAGTTTGCGCTACCCATTCAGCTAGCATAGACGCAGCCACAAAGCATAAAGTGGTAAGCTCAGATCATTCGTTTTCACCTTTCTAGCAGTCTGCCATTGTCTCCGCTGCACGTCAAGTTTATTGGGACTGAAGCCTTTTCAAGGTCACAGTGACCTTGAGAAACACAAAAATGTGGATTTTCTGTATGAATAGGGAAATGGTTAGAATGGCTTGACCATTTCTTTTTTTTATTTTTAGATTTTTTGGTTTGATTGTTGGTTGGTTTTCTCCATGGCTTCCTTTTTCTCCCTTTTGTCTCTCTCATTTCCCCCTCTGCTTACCAATTCCATCATGTCTTTGTTTTTCTTCCCCTTCTATCGTGTTTTCTGTGTGTATCAAAGAATTAACGGCTTCTTCTTTTCTTTCCGAGAATAGAAAACATCCAAGATCCTTGTCGAGTTCAGTTGACGTTTTCTTGCAATAAAGCCAAACTGTTGTGTGTTGACAGATATATTGCTGAAGAGATCTTAAAAAGCTATTTGAACTACATAGACAGACACACATACACACACACACAAACGCACAAGACACACACAAAACGCACGTACACACACACACACAGCACGTACACACACACACACACACACACACACACACAACACACACACACACACACACACACACACCGTGACCTGTGTCAATTTTTACTTCTTACATTTTAAGATTTATATCCCAAATCCTTTCTTTTTGCTTTTCAAGAATTTCCAAAGAATATGCTGAAAACTATTAGGAGATGATTGTTAAGTGAGGGAAGAACAGAAAAAAGAAATTAATAGATATTGAAGTTCCCTCGTTATGTCTAGAGCAATTTTCCCCAATAAAACATACAAGTAAACCATATCATGTATTCGTGAATCATTTTAGCATCATGAACATTGTCCCAGATTCTGTGGCAATTCCAAGCCAACAGTAACAGGACGGTGCCCATCTTCATGTTTCTCATCATTCTGGTGGTGTGAGCTTCGTGTTTCCTAGGTTCCCCCCTCCCCATTCCAAGAGCTTGCCGAGCATAGGCATCAGCCAGGTAATTGGTAGCATATCTGGGAACGATAATCTCACTGGCAGATGCACATCAGAAATAGCCAGCAGAATCGGCCAAGCCACAAACAGCATCAAAAAGATGAAAAGCGTTCTTACCAACAAATGCCTGTGAGTTCACATCAGGAAGAGAGTTCTTGAATGTTAGATAGAACCGATAATGTTATACAGTTGTGAGGCGTGGACAGTCAACAAGCAAAGCCAGAACAAGATTGAGGCAGCCGAGATTTGGTTTCTAAGAATGTTGAGAGTTCAATGGACAGCAAAGAAAACAAACGAGAGTCTTGATGGAGGCAGACA
The DNA here is from genome assembly GCA_030674185.1 of Monoplex corrugatus. NCBI lineage: Eukaryota > Metazoa > Mollusca > Gastropoda > Littorinimorpha > Ranellidae > Monoplex > Monoplex corrugatus. The sequence continues at coordinate 6,335,873 of CM060307.1, forward strand.
CAAGAAGATCATTCATAAGGAAAATTAAGAAAAGACAGGTAACATATATAGCCATTTTATGAGGAAAAGGGAATTAGAGCACCTGGTCACAACAGAAAAGGTGGAGGGAAAGAGAGCACCAGGCAGACCCAGGGAAAAATATTGGACGGACTTACAGAGTGGCTGAGGACAGAGAGGGTGGAAGATGTACTTGCGGCAACAAGGGATATATACATATAGAGGGCCATGATCACCAACGCCATGTGGCAGGGCACATGATAATGATGATGAAGCATAGCCCTCTCAACAAGGGATAGATGCATATGGAGGGCCATGATCGCCAACGTCATGTGGTAGGGTAATTAATGATGATGATGATTTGGACGGAGCGCATATGCAATTGTTTGAATGTGATGAAACTCTCTTGAGCAAACTCCAAACTCCATATGTAATAGAATATCAGGCGAAACAAACTCACAGGCACAATAAGACAAATGCAAGACAACGGAAAAATCAGAAAGTCCCTTCATTTTTGAAAACATAACCAAGCACAAAACAAACACAGATACAACGAAAAAAAAATCTGAATATCTCATCGGGAGACAATTTCCGCATGTACTTCTTTCTACTGGGCTGTCATACATATTGACTGTTGGATTTTCACTTGCTGTTATTCTATATATCCAAATCAGGGTTAAAAGACCTATTAAACTTTGGACTTTGCTTTTTTACAAGATACTTTCAAACTGATCTGTCTGGTCATTTTCTGTTTATAAGTGTGAAGTGATAAATTAAGCAAATTGGTTGGGGCTTTCTGCACAACCTACATAGACACACTTACGCGCGCGCACGCACACAGACGCACTTTTCCATTTGATTTGAGTTTTATGTCAGAACGCACCTCAGGTGATACAGCTGAAGGAGGTAACCATTCCAGGGAAATGGAGGCTTGATCGAAGATGATGAATGATAAGATTATGATCTGACACACACACACACACATACTCTCTTTCTCTCTGTGTGCCTGTCTCTGTCTCTGTGTCTGCCCCTCTCTCTCCCTCTCTCCAACCCCCCTCTCTCTGTCTTCAGCCTCTCGACACACACGCTCCTGTAAGTTTTCAGGCGATGGGGGCTGGTTTCAATTTCCTCTTGCAAAGATTAAAGAAAATGGCCATGTGTCAATGTTGTCCTGGGCGGAGGGGTCGTGGATATGGCTGAGTCCCCCGCCCCTCCAGCAATGCAGAATACTTTTGGATACATACTGTCTTGGGAACCGAGCACACCTGTGGTTTACTTGTAAAGGAAAATTGAAATCAGATTTATACTGTCTCAAGTATAATGAACTGCCTATGCAAGGAGTCATGCCTATCTGGCTCTATATGTTATCATCTTTCTATCTGTCTCTCTGTCTGTCTCTGCCCATCCATTCATATGACAATCTATCTAACCTGCCAAGCAGTCTATGCACATTATCTATATTCTATCTCTATGTCTATATCTCTATCAATCTATCCAACCATCGATCAACCCATCTACCATCCATCTAGCTGCCAGCCAATCTATCTATCTTCTTGACGGGCATGGCAGTCAGTGGGTGAAGGCAGACCTGAAACTGGAAGGTCCTGGGTTCAGTCCATCAAGACAGTCCACCTGGTGAGTAAAGAGTGGATGCTGTTTTAATCTCACAGGCCAGCATATATACGGACCTGCCAGTACCTATATATACCCCCCGTCGGGTATATACCTATGCAGAATGTCAAATATGCAATTAAAGATCTTGTAAGTCATGTCAGTGGCTGGTTTATGCAAACACGAAAACATCCAGCATGCAAGCAGCGGCTTTTAGCTGATAACTGCTACGGATGGAAAATAAAATGTTATTGCCATTGTTTTTCGTTCTTTGATTTTTTTGATGGAAACTTTCAGTTACAACGAATGGTACTCATGATATACACATACGCTGCTGACACTGGAAGAGATAGAACGATAGGTCAAAGGGGGTTTTCAACAATGAAATATTTAACACAAATGGTCAGATTTAGGAGGGGAGGGTAAGGTCCAGACTCTTATGCGTCAGATGCTGATCTGTTTTTATTATCATTTATTTTTCTTTAGCTTTTTTTTACAATTCTTTTTGGCTGTTTTCTTGTATATAAGAAAGTTGCCACGTAGTGTCGGTTCTCAGGGCAGAATGTAGCTGCATGTTGCTTTGAGGAAGTGATGGCTAGAAGCTGCTCAAGAGTGTTTGTTTTCGTTTTTAACTCATGTCTTTCTCACACACACAGGCGCACCCCCACCCTCCCCCTCCCTCCCCCACACACAAGCACACCGCTGATCCCCCTGTCCAGCGTTTTCTTCAGAAGGCCATCAAAGGAGTGTTTGTCTTCACCACCTGTGTATGTCTTCTTCAGGACGCCACACGGAATGGAAGGAAGGAACAGCCCGAGTGACGGCAATTTCGGTGAGACAGCTGCCATGACTCTGTACACAGTGGTCCAGAATCAAGTTGCTTTATTCATCTCCCACGATCTGGATTGATATTCCCTTTTTCGGATATTACCTACCACTGTCTGTTTGTCTGCCTTCTTCTTGAGCATGCGCAAAGTCATACCCCCTAGCAAGATCTTTAAGCGGGGAGGAGTGATGGTGGATGAGAGAATGGGACCTGTGAAATACCAGACTGACACCACCAGTATTATTGGAGCATTAACACGGCAGCGAACTGGCCATGTTGCAGGCTGGAATTCAGCATCAAGATACATTAACATTCACGACTCCAACAAAACAAAACAAAACAAAACAAAACAACAAAACAAAACAAAACAAAAACTCTCAGACTGGGTGAAAATGTGGCCCACTTGAGGATCCAACCAACGGCCCTTGTGCTATCACTATAGCGCTCTGAGCAATTAAGTTAACTGGACGACAACAACAACAACAAAAAAAGCAACAAACAAACAAACAAACAACAAACAGACAAACCATCATCACCACCACCACCACCACCATCACCACCACCACCACCACCATCACCACTACCACCATCACCACCACCACCACCACCATCACAACCACCACCACCACCATCATCACTACCACCAGCAACAACATAAAACACCAAGTATAATCTTTTTTTGTTATTTACGCTTACTCCCACGAAATACTTCTATTCATAGGCTCTCTCTGTCTGTCTCTCTCTCGTCTGTCTGTCTGTCAGTCTGTCTGTCTGTCTCTCTCTCTCTGTATGTCTCCTTCTGAACATAAGTGCATATCTTAACAACAAACAAACACCTCTTCTTTCATTTTCAAGATTCAAATAAACCAACCCCAGTTCAGCGTCACCCAAACACCTCAGTAGAAGGACTGACCACTGGATACTGGTGATCCCACAATTCAAACTTGAACACGTTTAGATGTATTTTTTTCTAAGCTTCTATGACTTTGCTAACGCCTAAAACTTGTTCATTGATTGTTTACTCGTAACAGCCTTCAAATCCCTGTATTTGGACACCACTTAAGGCTTCTGAATCCAGTTTCTACCTTAACATTATGCTCCCTCTTGGTCTGTGTGACAAACGGCCCCACTAGCTGTCTGCTGGTTACAGCGCCATGCTCATAACAAAGGTCCTGGGGTCAAACCTGAGGCAGGCCACAAATAGTGTTTTTATTTTGTTGTGTTATATATCAGGCTGATTGGTTTTTCCCAAAGAGCCAATGATTGATAATCTGATGTCTCTGGTTCAATCCCAGCCTGCAAATTTAAACCTGATCTGCTGCTGCCCATCCTAATGGTACAGTCATTTTGGCGGTGTCAGCTTAGCGTTTCGTATTGTCAGTACAACATCAGTTAATCTGACAGTGTAAGGTTGTTGAATTCAAATGACTTGAATGTTTCATTATCCTTTCTATCCACATCTCTCTTTCCCATTTCAAGACTTTGCTAACGCATAGGATTCTGCAACGCTCTATGAGTGTCCCACATAACTGCTAGCAGGCCTGAGTGGAGCGTATATGGCATTGTCCGTGTGCAACGAATCCTCCTGAACAAACTTCAAAGTTCTCATCACACATTCTCTTCCTGCTTCCAAGTGTCTTCAAAGTTCTCACCACACATTCTCTTCCTGCTTGCAAATGTCTTCAAAGTTCTCATCACACATTCTCTTCCTGCTTGCAAATGTCTTCAAAGTTCTCACCACACATTCTCTTCCTGCTTCCAAATGTCTTCAAAGTTCTCATCACACATTCTCTTCCTGCTTGCAAATGTCTTCAAAGTTCTCATCACACATTCTCTTCCTGCTTCCAAGTGTCTTCAAAGTTCTCATCACACATTCTCTTCCTGCTTCCAAGTGTCTTCAAAGTTCTCACCACACATTCTCTTCCTGCTTCCAAGTATCTTCAAAGTTCTCATCACACATTCTCTTCCTGCTTCCAAATGTCTTCAAAGTTCTCATCACACATTCTCTTCCTGTTTCCAAATGTCTTCAAAGTTCTCATCACACATTCTCTTCCTGTTTCCAAATGTCTTCAAAGTTCTCATCACACATTCTCTTCTGTTTCCAAATGTCTTCAAAGTTCTCATCACACATTCTCTTCCTGCTTCCAAATGTCTTCAAAGTTATCATCACACATTCTCTTCCTGCTTCCAAGTGTCTTCAAAGTTCTCACCACACATTCTCTTCCTGCTTCCAAGTGTCTTCAAAGTTCTCATCACACATTCTCTTCCTGTTTCCAAGTGTCTTCAAAGTTCTCACCACACATTCTCTTCCTGCTTCCAAATGTAGGAGGACGATGACAAGCAAAGCCCCCAGATTTCCATGTCAAGAACTGGGATACAGATCGTGCTGAGGCTCCTCATGTTTGGCTTGAGTGTATTGACTGGAAAAGGAAAGAACGGACAGACAGCATCACAGAGTGGACCAGAGAGAGCTTTGCTACTTTTCAGTCTACGACCGTGAGAGGCGAAAACAACTGGTGTAGTGTTCATCTAGTCAGCGGTCCTAGGAACCTGGCAGGGGTGTGGGGTCAATAATTAGTGAGTAAGCCGTATTGAATGGCATTGCTTCCCTGATTCCTGTACGGCCTCAATGATTATACACATGTGGTGATCTCCTACATCCCACTTCAAGAGAGGAGAGGATTTGCATTCCTTCTTATCAGATTATACGAATAGTGGGCACGTGTGTGTGTGTGTGTGTGTGTGTGTGTGTGTGTGTGTGTGTGTGTGTGTGTGGTGTGTGTGTGTGTGTGTGTGTGTGTGTGTGTGTGTGTGTGTGTGTGTGTGTGTGTGTGTGTGTGTGTCTGTGAGTGTGAGTGAGTGTGTGTGTGTGGTGTGTGTGTGTGTGTGTGTGTGTGTGTGTGTGTGTGTGAGTGTGTGTGTGTGTGTGGTGTGTGTGTGTGTGTGTAGGTGTGTTTAGATGGGCGTATGGACCAAGCTATGGATAATTAGCTCCATTGCCTTGTGGACATCTCGGGAGAGAATAAGGCTAAGGGAGTTAACCCTGAAAAAAAACTATGGAAGGCAAGGGGAAAACAACATCGTAGTTTCCCCAGGACAATTATGGACAGAAAAAAGATGGAAGATGAAGATAACGACGTGAAGGGACTGTCATGCGGCGCAGGTGACACCAGACCGTCAGCCAGCTACATCGACCAGACCCACCAAATTCAAACTTAGAAACACCAAGATAGCAACATGGAATATCAGAATACTGTTGCAGAAGGGAAAATTAGACAACATCAAAACGGAGATGGAAAGGCTTAACATTAGTATTTTAGGACTAGGGGAAGTGAGATGGAAGGGGGCAGGCATGAAAACATCATGATAACATACACGGTGATATACTCTGGTAGTAATTCACATGAAAGAGGAGTAGGCATCATAATGGACAAAGACAAATCAAAAGCAGTTAAGGGATACTGGGCTGTGTCCGACAGAGTTTTGCTGGTCAAATTGGGAGGAAAACCATATATCAACATCATCCAGGTGTATGCACCAACATCCGCAAGTACTCAGGAAGACATCAACAACTTCTACGAAGTATTAGAGATGGCCAAGGTCCAATGTATATCACAAGAAGTTACAGTCATAATGGGAGATTTTAATGCTAAAGTGGGACAGGATAGGGTGGAGGATATAGTTGGGCCTCATGGCCTTGGTACACAAAATGAAAGGGGAGTGAAACTTGAAGAATGGGCACAGATGAATGAGTTCATTATAGGAAACACCTGGTTTGAGCAGCCTAATAGAAGAAAATGGACTTGGATGAGTCCAGGAGATAATACCAAAAATCAGATTGACTACATCCTGATCAACAAAAGATTTAGAAATTCTTTACTGTCAGCAAAAACACTACCAGGCGCAGACTGCAACAGTGACCACAATCCTGTAATGGGAAGGTTTAGGCTGAAATTAAGGAAAAGAAAACAGACCAAAAGCAACATCAAACTAAACTTTGGACTCTTAAAAACAGATGAAATGATACGTAAAACATTTAATGTACATGTTCAAAACAAATTCAGTGCTCTGGAAGACGTTGGTGACAGTGAGGAACAATGGACAAAGTTGAGAAATTCGATAAATGAAGCTTGTGAAGAAATCTCTAAGGCAGATACAAAAGCAAAAAAAGAACTGGATGACTAATGAAATTTTGGGCTTGATGGAGGAAAGGAGGAGGGCAAAGAGAAACAAGGAGATATACAGGAAGATAAACAAAGAAATCAGGAATATGTGCAATGAAGCTAAGGAAGCTTGGCTGAACACAAAATGCAAACAAATAGAAGACCGACACAAAACGGATCCTCAGGATATGTACAGACGAATTGAAGAAATAGTCCACAGGAAAAATACATGCACATCAACTGGTTGCTTAAAATCGAAAGATGGCACGCTTATCATGGAAAAAGACAAAATATTAGACAGATGGGGAGAGTGCATTGAAGACCTTTTGAGGATGACAGAAACGTAGAACACATTATAAAAAAAAGAACTTTGAAGGACCATCCATAATGAAAGATGAAGTTAGAGCAGCACTGAAAAAGATGAAACCAGGAAAAGCTCCAGGACCAGACAACATTACTACAGAGATGATTGAAGCCCTGGAGGAATTTGGCATACAAAAAATAACAGTCCTCCTAAATGAAATTTATGACACTGGAAAAATCCCAAAAGATATGTCAAAATCAATTTTCATTGCACTTCCAAAGAAGACAGGGGCCATAGAATGCGAAGTCCATCGCACAATCAGTCTGATGAGCCATGTAACAAAAATGCTGTTAAGAATAATCATGATGAGGACAAGGAATAGAATCAAAAGAGAAATAGCAGAAGAACAGTGTGCATTTGTGGAAGGGAAAGGAACTATTAATGCCATATACATCCTAGGAACTATAATGCAGAGGTCAATTAAGATGAATAAGGATTTGTATTTATGCTTTGTTGACTATACCAAGGCTTTCGATCGGATAAGACATGAAGAATTGATCAACCAACTGGAGAGACTCAATGCTGATGGAAAAGATCTACGAATAATCAGAAATATGTACTGGGAACAAACAGCTGCAATGAGAATACAAAACAATATAAGCTCTTTCCAAAACATCAAAAGAGGAGTCAGACAGGGTTGTGTTTTGTCACCAGATCTGTTTTCACTTTACAGCGAAAACATCATGAGAAACCTAGAAGAAGACCCTGGATTAAAGGTTGGAGGGAAAATGATAAACAACATTCAATACGCAGATGACACCGTGCTAATTGCAGAAAATGAAAGGGACCTACAAAATCTTGTGAATATACTAGAAATAGAAAGCAAAGGTAAGGGGTTGGAACTAAACAGTAGGAAGACTGAAGTCGAAGTCATGGTGATCAGTAAAAAAAAACATGAAATCCCCTCATGCAAAATAACAGCAAGTGGCATAACCTTGACACAGGTTAATGAGTTTAAATACCTGGGAATGGTCATTTCATCAAACGGCAGATGCACATCGGAAATAGTCGGCAGAATCGACCAAGCCAAAACAGCATTCAAGAAGATGACAAGCATTCTTACCAACAAATGCCTATCAATTAACATCAGGAAGAGAGTTCTTGAATGTTATATAGAACCAATACTGTTGTACGGATGTGAGGCGTGGACAGTCAACAAGCAAAGCCAGAAGAAGATTGAGGCAGCCGAGATGTGGTTTCTAAGAAGAATGTTGAGAGTTCCATGGACAGCAAAGAAAACAAACGAGACAGTCTTGATGGAGGCAGACACAAGTAGATCATTCATAAGGATGATCAGGAAAAGACAGGCAACATTTATAGGCCATTTTATGAGGAAGGGGGATTTGGAGCACCTGGTCACAACGGGAAAGCTGGAGGGAAAGAGAGCACCAGGTAGACTCAGGGAGAAAATGATAGACGGACTTGCGGAGTGACTGAAGACAAGGAGGTGGAGGTGATGCTTAGGGCGGCAAGAGATAGAGACAGATGGAAGTCCATGATCGCCAACGCCATGCGGCAGGTCACCTGATGATGATGATGGACCAGAATGGACACTGCTCCTGAATCAACATTGGTACGCTTGCACTGAAACCTGTGCTTGGTGCTGTGTATTTGTGAATGAACAGGATATCTTTATCTTTATCTTGCACACCTGTCTGAGGCAGACTACCTGTCAACTTTCAGCATATGAAGTCATCACAAATTATGGGGAAGTGTCGGAGATCTATGGCGTATCTTAGGCAGACTGAATGCAAACGCATATTTTGTAGTGCGACAAAACAAAACAAACAAAACAAGACAAAACAAACAAAAACAAACCAAACAAACCAAACCAAACCAACCAACCAACCAAACAACAACAACAACAACAACAACAAAAAGTGAAGTACAATACGTGTGTTCGACTATGCATGATTAGCAAGAAAAATATGTCTGAGTTTGGTATTATTTTTGATGATTGGAATGGTTGTTTTCATTCACATTAAATGCTGTATCACATAGTACAATTTATACTGTTATGGGACAGAAAGGTATTGACATTTTACGTATACGTTACATTGCGAGTGTTAACAGGAGGTAAAAATTTGTCTGATTGTGACAAGACAGGTTTAAAACAAAATGACCGTATTTTTTAACAGGATCTGAGAGGAATTAGGTTTCTTGAAATATGAAAGAAACCAGCACTGAAGAAGGATCCATGGTGCACTGCACAATATTGTGTTCTGTGGACTGAGGTATCCTTGAATAAAAAAAATGTCCGGACATTTTTCTCGAACGTATATTTATTTGCACCACAGGAAGGGAAGTTATTCCTTTGGCTTTAGGGGAAGAGTTAGTTCTCTTGAATAGATATTAGTGAAGAAGATTGAGGCAGCCGAAATGTGGTTTCTGAGACGAATGTTGAGAGTTCCATGGACAGCAAAGAAAACAAACGAGACAGTCTTGATGGAGGCAGACACAAGTAGATTATTGATAAAGAAGATTAAGAAAAGACAAGCAACATTTATAGGCCATTTTACGAGGAAACGGGAATTAGAGCACCTGGTCATAACAGGAAAGCTGGAGGGAAAGAGAACACCAGGTAGACCCAGGGAGAAAATATTGGACAGACATGAAGGGTGGCTGAGGACAGAGGGTGGAAGATGTGCTTGCAGCGACAAAGGGATAGATTCGTGTGGAGGGCCATGATCGTCAACGCAGTGCGGCAGGGCACATGATGATGATGATGATGATGAAAGAGGACGGACACCGTAGACCTTGTCCTAGCGTATGTCTGTTGTACCATTGTTGTTTAAGCAAGGGACATGTTCCTTTGACTTCTGGGGAAGGGTTAGTTCCCTGGAAGAGACAGAGAAAGGTAAGTTAACGTCAACGACGGTGACCAGAGGCATTAAAGCCGGGGACTTGCATTCTTTGTTGTGCAGGCCTACACCAGACAAAAGACAGCTGGAGGAACATTTTCGTCTATTTCGCTTCGTCAACTACGAGGGTGAGTCAAAAAGTAATGCCTTTTTATTTATATCAGACAAAGATTTTGCTAAAATTACCTGAAATGTTGCTCAGTTACAAGGGAAACCCCTGTGAACATTCACAGACGATTACAGAATGTGTATAAGGAAAATACTTTAGAATATAGCAATTTTCGCAGGTGGGTCTTGTCGTCTGAATGATGAAAAGGTGGAAACTGCAAACGTTGCCGATAAACCCAGTTCTGGCCGTTCGTCCACTTCTGTGAATCATGCTAATAAAGCAAAAGCAGATGCTCTGATTAGAGAAGATAGGCGCATAACTCTTGAGGAGTTGGCAGAAAACTTTGAAGTGAGCCATGGAAGTGCTTATAACATTGTTGAATCACTTGGGTTTTCAAAAATGTGTGCCCGTTGGGTACCGAGAGAGCTGTCTGCCGAACGCAAGACTGACAGGGTCAACGCCTGCACTGAACTTCTTGAATTAAGTCAAAGAAACAATACCTTCTTTGGAAGGCTCGTTACCGGTGATGAAACATTTTGAACCGGAATCAAAGAGGCAGTCATTAGAATGGCGCTACCCTACGTCACCAAAACCGAAAAAGTTCAAGACGGAAAAGTCAGCTTGAAAAATCATGTGACTGTCTTTTGGGATGCTTAAGATGTCATTCTGGTTGATTTCTTGCCAAGAGGAGAAACAATAAACTTTGAGGCATACATTAAGACCCTGACGAGGCTCAAAGCAAGAATCCAACGAGTGAGACCCACTTGCAAACCGATAATGTCCTCCTTCTGTAGGACAAAGCTCGACCACACACAAGCATCAGGACAAGGGAGACAATCACCTCATTCGGGGGGACAACTTTACCGCATCCTCCATACTCACCAGACTTAGCGCCTTCAGACTATCATCTCTTCGGCCCCATGAAAGAGGGTTTGAGAGGCAAACATTATGCCAGTGACGAGGAAGTGAAAACCGCAGTGAAGACATGGCTCCAAGAACAGTCAACAGAATTTTACGGGGCAGGGATACATGCCCTTATCCGAAGGTGGAATATTGCTGTTGAGAGAAACGGTGACTTTGGTGAGGAGGACGGATGTGATTCTCAGAGGACCAGCATCATTTTGATGTATGATACATGTTCCTGTGTCGGTAATTGTTCCTGTACTAAAGAAAAAGACTTACTTTTTGATTCACCCTCGTAATAACATTCTCGTTCTGTTTCAATGTGTGGTGACATTCGTTGTTTCCATTTATTTATTTCGTTCTTATTTGTTTATTTGCTTTTTGTTTTGGTTTTACAATATATTTTACGCGAACAATGGCTGTTACTTTTCAATGTCCTTTATGTTCATTTTCATTCCCTAACTGTCCATACTGTCCACTACCCTCACGACGAAATTTTATGGGTGTATAGAGGAAGGCAGGGAATAGCTCTCTATCAAACGTTGTTGTCGTTGTCTCCAATGTCAGAGCAAGGCTGGCTATTGCGGCGCTGGACGCGTGGCGAGAAGGTTTAGGTTTTCAGGAAATAGCCCCATTCATCATTCCTGTCGCGCAGTCCCACAGAGACCCAGCTGACCCTTACGACACAGGCACATGAAACAGGCTCATTCATCATCCTGAAATCCCTACATCACACCCCTTCTTAATACATACGCGCGTACATACCCCTCCTCCTCCCTCCGCTCTCCCCCACCCCCACCCCCCTACACTTGTCTTCACTGAGTTTACATTTTATAATTCAAAAGCTGCATTATTGAGTTAGACTGTGGACAGATAATGGTGAAAGATCAAAGGCAGACAGACAGACAGACTGACAGACAGACGGACAGACACACACACATACACACACACACACACACACACACACACACGCACGCACGCACACACGCACACACACACACACACACGCACGCACGCACACACACACACACACACACACACACACACACACGCACGCACGCACACACACACACACACACACACACACACACACACACACACACACACACACTGTCAGCTTAACTCAATGAGTGGATTATTACGTATTCACACAGTTTGTTCCAGCTGAAGTAGAACTAAGAGGCCATTGATTCCATAAAAGTGGTTTGTTTTGACGGTAGAAATTTGAACGTTTCCAGTATCAGAAGAGAAAACAAGAAAATAGAATAACAGTTTGTTACAACGAAGGAACTGATTATTGCTGAGTCTCCAGTGTATTCAGAAAGTTTTCTTCATCTGAAGCACTTCTGTCAAGACGGTAATGGTGTTTACAACAATTTGTTGTGATATGGAAATGTGAATCGTAAGAATATCGGAGGAGAAAACAAAACTGTCCATATGAGCATAGATGGAAGGTCAGGTACTATCTGTGACTGCTGTCTGGCATCACGTGGAAGCACAGAGAAGACATTCTGCCTGGAAAACAGAGATAACATGGCTTTCTGATCCCGGTGTTCATATTCACATCCTTTCGCCCAGTTTGAGACCATGCCCTGCAGGTTTATTCTGAAGTCTTGGGGTCAAGCATACGTTTCTGTGTTTTAACTTGAAACAAATAAGAAAAAAAAAAGAGGAAGCAGGGAGACAGAGAAAACAAGATACGCATCTTATCCCAAGTTTCTGAAACCCATACCATATTAAATGAAGTTTTATCGTAAATCTGATTTGTGCACCCTCCTGGGCAATTTTTTAAAACCATGCCTTGAAGCTGAGATCTGAAATCTTTGGAGTAAATCTTGTTTATCTGTATTTCAATCTGCAGCAAGTCAGGAAAACCCAGGGAACGAAAGATGAAGAGAAAACATGACAGGCAGAAATGGTTTCAGGTGTGGTAAAGGACAGAAAATGGCAAAGAGAAGTTGAAGCAGCATTGTTTGAAAGACTCACAAATTATGGTGTTCAATTATGACTGTGTTCAATTAAAAAGAAAGAAAGGCAGAAAGAACAAAAACAGAAAGAAAGAAAGAAAGAAGAAAAGAAAGGAAGGAAGAAAGATCACTACAACTCTCATCTTTTCACTGTCTAGTTTCCATAGAAAACAAAATATTTGATCACGCTTACAAAATCATTTATACATAAGAACAGGATTGACAAATGTGTTCCGAATATAATTACCTACTTTTGAAAACATAGTAAATACAGATTCAAAATTGAACAGTATAACTGCAAAGTAAACTTTCCTGTGTCCGTCTTTAATGCTCAATGGAATAATTACAAGCCATTGTTTTATCAATAAAGAACGAAGTTATTTTCATGTCATGTTTTTAAATCTTGATGTATTCTTTGAAATCTCCATTTTACAAAATATTGTTATCTGTTTTCTGTATGTTGTATGTTGTCAGATGTCCACAATGATTCTGCTATGTGTTTCAGTTTCTCAAGATGACGTCTCCGTGCTCGGAATGAATTCCATATGCACTAACGTCACAGGTGCCATGTGTATGGTAAACATGGCGTAAGCCTTAAGCCTGCATATAAACCGACGTGTAAAAACTGATATCATTTTTCGTTACTACATTGTATGTTGATGTCTATTTGTTGTAAAATTAAATTAATTTAAAAACAGTTTAATAAACAAAAGTCGTCTGACCAACACCACAAGTGTCTGTTTCTCTCGGGACCGATTAACGCCAGGATATGTTATGACAGTAACTTAGAATACATCCCTGTCACATAATCAGTCCTAGATGGAACTTCATATCATCATGTTTATCGTTATTAGCATCACCATCGCATTGTAAAAATTGTCCCAGCTTCTGTTGCCATAAAAGTGGAGTAGAAAATAGGACAAAACCAACCAACCAACCAACCAACCAACTAACCAACTAACCAACTAGCCAACCAACCAACCAACCAACCAACAAACAAATAAATAAACAAACAAAAACCCGGTCACAGAGTGTTACAACACAAAGCAATTAATTTTTAACCCATTGATTTCAACTCAAACGTATTTTTGAGAGGGCTTTGGAGTACTGATTCACAAAGTCTGTATTTACTCATACTGTGGAAAGTGTGAAATGTATAGTTTATGTTGGAAGAGTGCTCTGTCGGTTCTTAGCATCATGTTGCTCCGTGGTGTAACAAGACTAATGTAAACACCACACACACACACACACACACCACACACACACACACACACACACACACATACACCACACACACACACACACACACACACACACACACACGCACACACACACACAACACACGTCACACACACACACACACACACACACACACACACACCACACACACACACACACACACACACACACACACAAACAAACAAAATGCACGCGTGTTTAGAAAGTCTGATACAGTTAGAGCAGGCCTTACAAGGCGCAAATTATGCTCATTTGTTTTTTTTTTCTGTGTGTCTGTGGGTCTGTCTGTGTCTCCATCAACAGCCGCCGCTATCAACTTGTAAATAAACACATATGTACCTGCTTGACTCCAAGAACTTATGAAGACAAGTGAAAGGCTTTCTTTCAAACTGCCAATCTCACAATCACTCCGATTTCTATCGAAGAAAATGGGTTTGTGTGATACAGACATCAACACAAGTCTGTTTGTGTGATACAGATATCAACATAAGTCTGTTTGTGTGATACAGATATCAACATAAGTCTGTTTGTGTGATACAGGCATCAACATAAGTCTGTTTGTGTGATACAGACATCAACATAAGTCTGTTTGTGTGACACAGGCATCAACATAAGTCTGTGTAACACAGACATCAACATAATTCTGTTTGTGTGATACAGACATCTGTTTGTGTGATACAGACATCAACATAAGTCTGTTTGTGTGATACAGATATCTGTTTGTGTGATACAGACATCAACATAAGTCTGTTGTGTGATACGCATCTGTTTGTGTGATACAGACATCAACATAAGTCTGTTTGTGTGATACAGACATCAACATAAGTCTGTTTGTGTGATACAGACATCAACATAAGTCTGTTTGTGTAACACAGATATCACCATAAGTCTGTTTGTGTACACAGACATCAACATAATCTGTGTGTGACACAGACATCAACATAAGTTGTTTGTGTAACACAGATATCAACATAAGTCTGTTTGTGTGATACAGACACCAACATAAGTCTGTTTGTGTGACACAGACATCAACAAGTCTGTTTGTGTAATCACAGATATCAACATAAGTCTGTTTGTGTGATACAGACATCAACATAAGTCTGTTTGTGTGTACAGACATCAACATAAGTCTGTTTGTGTGATACAGACATCAACATAAGTCTGTTTGTGTGATACAGACATCAACATAAGTCTGTTTGTGTGATACAGACATCAACATAAGTCTGTTTGTGTGATACAGACATCAACATAAGTCTGTTTGTGTGACACAGACATCAACATAAGTCTGTTTGTGTGATACAGACATCAACATAAGTCTGTTTGTGTAACACAGAATCACATAAGTCTGTTTGTGTGATACAGACATCAACATAAGTCTGTTTGTGTAACACAGATATCACCATAAGTCTGTTTGTGTGACACAGATATCACCATAAGTATGTTTGTGTGATACAGACATCAACATAAGTCTGTTTGTGTAACACAGATATCACATAAGTCTGTTTGTGTGTACACAGATATCACCATAAGTCTGTTTGTGTGAACAGAATCACATAAGTCTGTTTGTGTAACACAGACATCAACATAAGTCTGTTTGTGTAACACAGATATCACCATAAGTCTGTTTGTGTGACACAGATATCACATAAGTCTGTTTGTGTAACACAGAATCAACATAGTCTGTTTGTGTACACAGATATCACCATAAGTCTGTTTGTGTAACACAGACATCAACATAAGTCTGTTTGTGTAACACAGATATCACCATAAGTCTGTTTGTGTGACACAGATATCACCATAAGTCTGTTTGTGTAACACAGACATCAACATAAGTCTGTTTGTGTAACACAGATATCACATGTCTGTTTGTGTAACACAGATATCACCATAAGTCTGTTTGTGTAAACAGATATCACCATAAGTCTGTTTGTGTAAACACAGACATCAACATAAGTCTGTTTGTGTAACACAGATATCACCATAGTCTGTTTGTGTAGACACAGATATCACCATAAGTCTGTTTGTGTACACAGACATCACATAAGTCTGTTTGTGTAACACAGATATCAACTATGTCTGTTTGTGTAACACAGATATCACCATAAGTCTGTTTGTGTGACACAGATATCACCATAAGTCTGTTTGTGTAACACAGACATCAACATAAGTCTGTTTGTGTAACACAGATATCACCATAAGTCTGTTTGTGTGACACAGATATCACCATAAGTCTGTTTGTGTGATACAGACATCAACATAAGTCTGTTTGTGTAACACAGACATCAACATAAGTCTGTTTGTGTGAACAGAATCACCAAAGTCTGTTTGTGTGACTACAGACATCACATAAGTCTGTTTGTGTATACAGACATCAACAAGTCTGTTTGTGTGATACAGACATCAACACAATGTTTGTGTGACACGGATATCACACATAAGTCTGTTTGAGTGAACAGAATCAACAAAGTCTGTTGTGGATACAGACATCAACATAAGTCCTGTTGACAGGACACCAACATAAGTCTGTATGACACAGACACCAACATAAATCTGTATGACACAGACACCAACATAAATCTGTATGACAAGACACCAACATAAATCTGTATGACACAGACACCAAATAAATCTGTATGACACAGACACCAACATAAATCTGTTGACAGACACCAACATAAATCTGTATGACACAGACACCAACATAAATCTGTATGACACAGACACCAACATAAATCTGTATGACACAGACACCAACATAAATCTGTTGACATAGACACCAACATAAATCTGTATGGACATGACACCAACATAATCTGTATGACAAGACACCAACATAAATCTGTATCACACAGACACCAACATAAATCTGTTTTGAACAGACACCAACATAAATCTGTTGTGACACAGACACCAACATAAATCTGTATGACACAGACACCAACATAAATCTGTATGACATAGACACAACATAAGTCTGTATGACACAGACACCAACATAAATCTGTATGACACAGACACAACATAAATCTGTATGACACAGACACACATGCACACAACACTAAATCTGTATGACACAGACATCAACATAAGTCTGTATGACAGACTCAATAGATGACCAAACATAAACTGTTACACAGACACCAACATAAATCTGTATGACACAGACACCAACATAAATCTGTATGACATAGACACCAACATAAATCTGTATGACAGACACCAACATAAATCTGTATGACACAGACACCAACATAAATCTGTATGACATAGACACCAACATAAGTCTGTATGACACAGACACACAAATAAATCTGTATGACACAGACACCAACATAATCTGTATGACACTAGACACCAACATAAGTCTGTATGACACAGACACAACATAAATCTGTTATGACACAGACACCAACATAAATCTGTATGACACAGACACCAACATAAATCTGTATGACACAGACACCAAATAAATCTGTATGACACAGACATCAACATAAGTCTGTATGCCCTGTATGACACAGACACAACATAAGTCTGTTGAGTAACATACGGACACCAACAAAGTCTGTATGACACAGACATCAACATAAATCTGTTTGACACAGACATCAACATAAGTCTGTATGACACAGACACAACATAAGTCTGTATGACACAGACATCAACATAAGTTGTATGACACAGACATCAACATAAGTCTGTATGACACAGACACAACATAAATCTGTATGAACAGACATCACATAAGTCTGTATGACACAGACATCAACATAAGTTGTATGACACAGACATCAAATAATCTGTATGTACACAGACATCAACATAAAGTCTGTATTGACACAGACATCAACATAAGTCTGTATGACTACAGACATCAACATAAACCTGTATGACACAGACACTCAACATAAATCTGTATACACAGACATAAGTACAAGTCTGTTTGTGTGACACAGACATCAACTAAGTCTGTTTGTGTGATCCAGACACAACGATAAGTCTGTTTGTGTGACACAGACATCAACGTAAGTCTGTTTGTGTGACTAGACATCAAGATAAGTCTGTTTGTGACAAGACATCAAGATAAGTCTGTTTGTATGACACAGACATCAACATAAGTATGTTATGTTGATACAGACATTCAATAAGTCTGTTTGTGTGACACAGACAAACATAAGTCTGTTTGATGACACAGACATAAACATAAGTCTGTTTGTGTGACACAGACATCAACATAAGTTCTGTTTTGTGACACAGACATCAACATAAGTGTGTGTGTGTGAACAGACATCAACATGAGTCTGTTTGTACAGACATCAACATAAGTCTGTTTGATACAGACGTCAACATAAGTGTGTTTGTATGATACAGACATCAACATAAGTCTGTTTGTGTGACACAGACTTCGAGATAAGGATGTGTGTGTGATACAGACGTCAACATAAGTCTGTTGATGTGACACATACAAAACATAAGTCTGTTTGTGCGATACAGACATCAAGATAAGTCTGTTTGTGTGATACAGACATCAACATAAGTCTGTTTGATACAAACATCAACATTACGTCTATTTGTGTAACTCAGACATCAACATAAGTCTGTTTGATACATACATCAAGATAAGTCTGTTAGTGTGATACAGACATTAAGATAAGTCTGTTTTTGTGACACAGACAACACCATAAGACTGTTTGCGTGACACAGACATCAACATAAGTCTGTTTGTGTGACACAGACATTAACATAAGTCTGTGTGACACAGACATCAACATAAGTCTGTTTGTGTGACAGAGACAACAGGTCTGTTTGTGTGACACAGGCAATACAGGTCTATTTGTGTGACAGAAATCAACACAAGTTTGAGTGACACAGACATCAATATAAGTCCGTTTGTGTGATACAAATATCAACATGTCTATTTGTGTGATACAGATATCAACATGTTATTTGTGTGATACAGACATCAACATAAGTTTGTTTGTGTGACACATACACCAACATAAATTTGTGTGACACAGACATCAAAATAAGTCTGTTTGTGTGATATAGACATCAACATAAGTATGTTTGTGTAACACAGATGTCAACATAAATTGTGTGACACAGACATCAACATAAGTCTGTTTGTGTGGCACAGACATCAACATAAGTCTGTTTGTGTGACACAGACATCAACATAAGTCTGTTTGTGTGATACAGACATCAACATAAGTCTGTTTGTGTGATACAGACTTCAACATAAGTCTGTTTTTGTGATACAGACATCAACATAAGTCTGTTTGTGTGATACAGACATCAACACAAGTCCGATTATGTGACACAGACATCAACATAAGTCTGTTTGTGTGACACAGACATCAACATAAGTCTGTTTTTGTGATACAGACATCAACATAAGTCTGTTTGTGTGACACAGACATCAACATAAGTCTGTTTTTGTGATACAGACATCAACATAAGTCTGTTTGGTGACACAGACATTAACACTAGTCTGTTTGTGTGACACAGACATCAACACTAGTCTGTTTGTGTGACACATACATCAACTTAAGTCTGTTTGCGTGACACATACATCAACATAAGTCTGTTTGTGTGATCCAGACATCAACACTGGTCTGTTTGTGTGACACAGGCATCACAGGTCTATTTGTATGAGAGACATCAACACAAGTCGGTTTGTGTGACACAGACATCAACATAAGTCTGTGTGACACAGACATCAACATAAGTCTGTGTGATACAGACATCAATACAAGTCTGTTTGTGTGACACAGACATCAACACAAGTCGGTTTGTGTGACACAGACATCAACACAAGTCAGTCTGTTTATGTGACACAGAGATCAACATAAGTCTGTGTGACACAGGCAGAAACATAAAATTTGTGTGACACAGACATCAAACAAGTCTGTTTGCGTGATACAGATATAAACATAAGTATGTTTGTGTGACACAGACATCAACATAAATTTCTGACACAGACATCAACATAAGTCTGTGTGACACAGACATCAACATAAATTTCTGTGACACAGACATCAACATAAGTCTGTTTGTGTGACACACACATCAACATAAGTCTGTTTGTGTGATACAGACACCAACATAAATCTGTGTGACACAGACATGAACATAAGTCCGTATATGTGACACAGACATGAACATAAGTCTGTTTGTGTGACACAGACATCTACATAAGCCTGTTTGTGTGACACACACATCAACATAAGGATGTGTGGGTGATACAGACATCAACATAAGTCTGTTTGTGTGACACAGACATCTACATAAGAATGTGTGTGTGACACACACACATCAACATCACTGTTTGATACAGACATCAACATAAGTCTGATACAGACATCAATATAAGTGTGTATGATACAGACATCAACATAAGTCTATTTGTGTGACACAGACTTCGAGATAAGGATGTATGTGTGATACAGACATCAAAACAAGTCTGTTTGTGTGACACAGACATCAGCACTAGTCTGTTTGTGTGAGACAGATATCAACATAAGTCTCTTTGTTTGATGCAGACACCAACATAAATATATGTGACAAAAACATCAACATAAGTCCGTTTATGTGACACAGACATCAACACAAGTCTGTTTGTGTGACACAGACATCAACACTAGTCTGTTTGTGTGACACAGATATCAACATAAGTCTGTTTGTTTGATGCAGACACCAACATAAATCTATGTGACACAAAAATCAAAATAAGTCCGTTTATGTGACACAGACATCAACACAAGTCTGTTTGTGTGAAACAGATATCAACATAAGTCTGTTGTGTGACACAGACATCAACGTAAGTCTGTTTGTGTGACACAGATATAACATAAGATATTTGTGTGACACAGACAGCAACATAAGTCTGTTTGTGTCATACAGACATCAACATAAGTCTGTTTGTGTGATGCAGACACCAACATAAATCTGTGTGACACAGATATCAACATAAGTCTGTTTGTATGATACAGACATCAACATAAGTCTGTTTGTATGATACAGACATCAACATAAGTCTGTTTGTATGACACAGACATCAACATAAGTCTGTTTGTATGATACAGACATCAACATAAGTCTGTTTGTTTGACACATGTATCAACATAAGTCTGTATGACACAGACGTCAACATAAGTGTGTTTGTATAATACAGACTTCAACATAAGTCTGATTGTTTGACACAGACTTCGATATAAGAATGTGTGTGTGATACAGACGTCAACATAAGTGTGTTGATGTGACACAGACATCAACATAACTTTGTTTGTATGACCCAGACATCAACACTGGTCTGTTTGTGTGACACAGACATCACAGGTCTATTTGTATGAGAGACATTAACACAAGTCGGTTTGTGTGACACAGACATCAACATAAGTCTGTTTGATACAGACATCAACATAAGTCTATTTGTGTGACACAGACTTCGAGATAAGGATGCATGTGTGATACAGACATCAACATAAGTCTGTTGATGTGACACATACAAATCATAAGTCAGTTTGTGCGATACAGACATCAAGATAAGTCTGTTTGTGTGACACAGACATGAAGATACGTCTGTTTTTGTAACACAGACATCATCATAAGTCTGTTTGTGTAACACAGATATCACCATAAGTCTGTTTGTGTGATACAGACATCAACATAAGTCTGTTTGTGTAACACAGACATCAACATAAGTCTGTTTTTGTGACACAGACATCACCATAAGTCTGTTTGTGTGACACAGACATCAACACAAGTCTGTTTATGTGACACAGACATCAATACAAGTCTGTTAGTGTGATACAGATATCAACATAAGTGTGTTTGAGTGACACAGACATCAACATAAGTCTGTCTGTTTGTGTGACATAGACATCAACATGTCTGTTTGTGTGACACAGACATCAACATAAGTGTGTTTGTATGAAATAGACATCAACATAAGGATGTGTGTGTGACACAGATATCAACATAAGTCTGTTTGTGTGATGCAGACACGAATATGAATCTGTGTGACACAGACATCAACATAAGTCTGTTTGTGTGACACAGACATCAACATAAGTCTGTTTGTGTGACACAGACATCAACATAAGTCTGTTTGTGTGACACAGACATCAACATACGTTGATTGTGTGATGCAGACACCAACATAAATCTGTATGACACAGACATCAACATAAGTCTGTTTCTGTGATGTAGATACCAACATAAATCTGTGTGAAACAGACATCAACACAAGTCTGTTTCTGTGATGTAGATACCAACATAAATCTGTATGACACAGACATCAACATAAGTCTGTTTCTGTGATGTAGATACCAACATAAATCTGTATGACACAGACATCAACATAAGTCTGTTTCTGTGATGTAGATACCAACATAAATCTGTGTGAAACAGACATCAACACAAGTCCGATTATGTGACACAGACATCAACATAAGTCTGTTTGTGTGACACAGACATCAACATATGTCTGTTTGTGTGATACAGACATCAACATAAGTCTGTATGACACAGACATTAACATAAGTGTGTTTGTATGATACAAACTTCAACATAAGTCTGATTGTTTGACACAGACTTCGAAATAAGAATGTGTGTGTGATACAGACGTCAACATAAGTCTGTTGATGTGACACATACAAAACATAAGTCTGTTTGTGCGATACAGACATCAAGATAAGTCTGTTTGTGTGATACAGACATCAACATAAGTCTGTTTGATACAGACATCAACATACATCTATTTGTGTAACTCAGACATCAACATAAGTCTGTGTGACACTACAAACAAGTCTGTTTGTGCGATACAGACAACATAGTCTGTTTGTGTGAACAGACATCAACATAAGTCTGTTTGGATACAGATATCAACATAAGTCTTTTGTGTACCAGACATCAACATAAGTCTGTGTGACACAGTCATCAACACAAGTCTGTTTGTGGATACAGACATCATAAGTCTGTTTGTGTGAACAGACATCAACATAAGTCTGTTTGTGTGATACAGATATCAACACAAGTCTGTTTGTGTGAACAGACATCAACATAAGTCTGTGTGACCAGTCATCAACACAATGTTGTTTGTGCTGATACAGACATCAAGATAAGTCTGTTTGTGTGATACAGACATCAACATAAGTCTGTTTGATACAGACATCAAACAAGTCTGTTTGTGTGATGCAGAATCAACAAAGTCTGTGTAATCAGACATCAAATACATGTAGTTGTTGATACAGACATCAAGACAAGTCTGTTTGTGTGATACAGACATCAAGATAAGTCTGTTTGTGTGATACAGACATCAAGATAAGTCTGTTTGTGTGATATAGACATCAAGATAAGTCTGTTTGTGTAACACAGACATCAAGATAAGTCTGTTTTTGTTACACAGACATCAAGATAAGTCTGTTTGTGTGATACAGACATCAAGATAAGTCTGTTTGTGTGAGACAGACATCAAGATAAGTCTGTTTGTGTAACACAGACATCAAGATAAGTCTGCTTGTTGTAACTCAGACATCAAGATAAGTCTGTTTGTGTGATACAGACATCAATAAAGTCTGTTTGTGTGATACAGACATCATAGGTCTTTTGTATGAGAGACATCAACACAAGTCGGTTTGTGTGACACAGACATCAACATAAGTCTGTTTTTGGAGCAGACATCAAACAATAAGTCTGTGTGATACAGACATCAATACAAGTCTGTTTGTGTGATACAGACATCAACATAAGTCTGTTTGTGTGATACAGACATCAACATAAGTCTGTTTGTGACACAGACATCAACATAAGTCTGTGTTATGTGACACAGACACAACAAAGTCTGTGTTGACACAGACATAAACATTAAGTCTGTTTGTGATACAGGCACAATTTTCAAACTTCTGTTTGTGACACAGACATCAACATAGTCGTTTGTGTGATACAGACATCAACATAGTCTGTTTGTGTGACACAGACATCAACATAAGATTGTTATGTGACACAGACATCAACATACAATCTGTTTGATCACAGACTACAACATAATCTGTGATACAGACATCAACATAAGTCTGTGTGACACAGACACAACATAAATCTGTGTGACACAGACATCAAACAAGTCATTGTGTGATACAGACATCAACATAAAGTTTGTGTGACACAGACATCAACATAAATCTTTGTGACACAGACATCAACATAAATCTGTATGACACAGACATCAACATAATCTGTTGACACAGACATCCAACATAAATCTGTGTGACACAGACATCAACATAAATCTGTAGTGACACAGACATCAACATAAATCTGTGTGACACAGACCAACATAAACTATGCACAGACATCACATAGTTGTGTGACACAGACACAACATAAATCTGTGTGACACAGACACAACATAAATCTGTTGACACAGACATCAACAATAAGTCTGTGTGACACAGACACAACATAAATCTGTGTGACACAGACATCAACATAAATCTGTGTGACACAGACACAACATAAATCTGTGTGACACAGACATCAACATAAAATCTGTATGACACAGACACAACATAAGTCTGTGTGACACAGACACAACATAAATCTGTGTTGACACAGACACCAACATAAATCTGTATGACACAGACATCAACATAAGTCTGTATGACACAGACAACAACATGAGTGTGTTTGTTTGACACAGACATCAACATAAGTCTATTTATGTGACACAGACATCAACATAAGTCTGTTTGTGTGACACAGACATCAACATAAGTCTGTTTATCTGACATAGACATCAACATAAGTCCGTTTATGTGACACAGACATCAACATAAGTCTGTTTGTGTGACACAGACATCAATATAAGTCTGTTTATGTGACACAGACATCTACATAAGGATGAGTGTGTGACACAGACATCAACATCATCTGTTTGATACAGACATCAACATAAGTCTGTTTGATACAGACATCAACATAAGTCTGTTTGATACAGACATCGACATGAGTGTGTTTGTATGATACAGACATCAACATAAGTCTATTTGTGTGACACAGACTTCGAAATAAGGATGTATGTGTGATACAGACGTCAACATAAGTCTGTTGATGTGACACATACAAATCATAAGTCTGTTTGTGCGATACAGACATCAAGATAAGTCTGTTTGTGTGACACAGACATGACGATACGTCTGTTTTTGTGACACAGACATCAACATAAGTCTGTTTGTGAGACAAAGACATCACAGGTCTGTTTGTGTGACACAGACATCAACACATATCTGTTTGCGTGACACAGACATAAACATAAGTCTGTTTGTGTGACACAAACATCAACATAAGTCTGTTTGTGTGATACAGACATCAACATATGTCTGTTTATGTGATGCAGACATCAAGATAAGTTTGTGTGACACAGACATCAACATAAGTCTGTTTGTGTGACACAGACATCAACATAAGTCTGTGATGCAGACACCAACATAAATGTGACACAGATATCAACAAATATCTGTTTGTGTGACACAGACATCAACATAAGTCTGTATAATACAGACATCAATACAAGTCTGTTTGTGTGACACAGACATAACATAAGTCTGTTTGTATGATACATACGTCAACATATGTCTGATTTTGTGACACAGACATCAACATAAGTGTTGTGTAACACAGATACCCACATAAATGTTTGTGTAACACAGACACCCACATAAATGTTTGTGTAACACAGACACCCACATAAATGTTTGTGTAACACAGACACCCACATAAATGTTTGTGTAACACAGACACCCACATAAGTGTTTGTATAACACCGATACCCACATAAGTGTTTGTGTAACACAGACACCCACATAAGTGTTTGTATAAACACAGATACCCACATAAGTGTTTGTGTAACACAGATACCCACATAAGTGTTTGTATAACACAGATACCCACATAAGTGTTTGTATAACACCGATACCCACATAAGTGTTTGTGTAACACAGATACCCACATAAGTATTTGTGTAACACAGATACCCAAATAAGTGTTTGTATAACACAGATACCCACATAAGTGTTTGTGTAACACAGATACCCACATAAGTGTTTGTGTAACACAGATACCCACATAAGTGTTTGTGTAACACAGATACCCACATAAGTGTTTGTATAACACCGATACCCACATAAGTGTTTGTGTAACACAGATACCCACATAAGTGTTTGTGTAACACAGATACCCACATAAGTGTTTGTGTAACACAGATACCCACATAAGTGTTTGTGTAACACAGATACCCACATAAGTGTTTGTGTAACACAGATACCCACATAAGTGTTTGTGTAACACAGATACCCACATAAGTGTTTGTGTAACACAGAACCCACATAAGTGTTTGTGTTACACAGACATCAACATAATTGTTTGTGTGACACAGACATTAACATAATGTCTGTTTGTGTGACACAGACATCAACATATTCTGTTTGTGTGACACAGACATCAACATAATTCTGTTTGTGTGACACAGACATCAACATAATTCTGTTTGTGTGACACAACATCAACATAATTCTGTTTGTGTGACACAACATCAACATAATTCTGTTTGTGTGACACAGACATCAACATAATTCTGTTTGTGTGACACAGACATCAACATAATTCTGTTTGTGTGACACAGACATCAACATAATTCTGTTTGTGTGACACAGACATCAACATAATTCTGTTTGTGTGATACAGACATCAACATAATTCTGTTTGTGTGACACAGACATCAACATAATTCTGTTTGTGTGACACAAACAACAGCCCAAGTCTAACAGGACACTGGGCACACAGGCAGGAGGTCATGAGATCCCTGGTCTCAGAACTTGTCCCTGGCTTTCTGTCCGCGTGAAGGGAGACAACAAAATATTTTCACTGCGCTTCCCCGCCATGCCTGACACCAGTCCCAGATAAAATCTGATCTTCCATGTATGCTCTGTACTGACTGGGGGGGGGGGGGGGGGTCCTACAAAACAAAACAGAGCGGACAAACAGAATTACTGCCTTGTGCTTCAACTGCATCAAACTTTGTGAAAACATTCAGCACGAATCCACTCCCTGTTGCGTGATGTGTTTAAATAGTTATGACACCTTAGAACAACAACGTCTTGAAGCCCCTCCCCGAACCCATTAGTTCCAGTTGGGTTAAAAATGGCTGCTTTCATGTTTAATCCAAAACAAGTGTGACTGCCCACGGCCAAACATACAGGAACTCGAAAAACACGCAAACAAAACAGGTACGTTTTGCTGTTTTTCCCCTAGTTATTTTCAATGTTATTGTTGTTGCATTTTTAGCTCGTTTTTTGTTGTTTTCTTACGTTTAAGCTTGAATAAGGCCGGTTGGCCGGAAATTTGCGCCTGTCTTGTCCTGTTATGTCAAATACGTGTTCTGAATCTGTTTTTCGTGTTTTTCTGGTTCACATTTAAATAATCTACGCTCGACAGTGTGAGCTGGGAAACGAGGGAGAAAAATGTGGGGCTGAGTGGTGGAAGAAAGATTTCGTGAATGGGAATCTGTAGATGGAATGTGTTCATGATGCTACTGACAGTGTATTGTCTTGGTTGTTCATTTGTGTTTTTAATTCAGCTGTCTAAATATCACAACTTCTGTAACACAGCCTTATTTCAACTTCATATCAGAATTGGATTGGAATTGTTTGTTTTTAAGTGCCCTTTATCACAACTCAAACACTTCTCTGTGGTTTCGTTGTGTACAACTCAAGTCAGTCTGTCTGTCTCTTGACTGATGTAATTTGTTTCCATTTAAAACTCATATGTACCTGTTTGATACTGACGATTTGGGAACACCACTGGAAGACCTGCTTTCCAATTGATCAAGTCAGTGTGATAATGTCTTTTGTGCTTCTCCGTCATTTCAGACATTAGTCCCAGACAATATCTGTCTTCTCTGTAAGCTTTGTGTTGACAGTGGTGTTTCTCCTTCTAGGTTAAAATGGTGCAGCCTGCCAATGCCTCAAGCCCCTTTGTGTGCATATGCATGCAGAATATCACACATGTAGGTTAAAGATCCTGTTAGTCATTAAGTGTTCGGTGGTTTATAGAATCACAAAAACACCAACGTGCACGCCCACCAGATACAGATTGTACAACAACGTGGTGGACTGTGGTCAGCTTGGCCAACAGCTTTTGTTTTCCACGCTTTACTAAGAAGTCTGATTTTGTGTAATGCACGGTGAGTCGGAGAATAGCGCTACACAAAAATGACTTATGATAACATTCACACCATTCCCACTATCAAAACAAAACACTTTGGACAAACATTATTACTGCCTTGTCAGGCGTGCTGCAACCAGAACACACTTTTTGAATACAGTCTTAGCAATTATCAACTTT
Organism: Monoplex corrugatus; assembly: GCA_030674185.1. Lineage (NCBI taxonomy): Eukaryota > Metazoa > Mollusca > Gastropoda > Littorinimorpha > Ranellidae > Monoplex > Monoplex corrugatus. Next base: position 6,364,316 of record CM060307.1, read on the forward strand.
TGGGTTCAAACAACCATCTTCGGTTCCATGTGGCGTTATGTGTCTACATAGTCCTATGACACACCAGATTTTCAGTCTGTTTGGAGTTTGTTAAAGAGTGATTCATCGCACTCGGACAATTCCATATGTGCTCCACCCAAATCTGCCAACAATTATCTGGCAGACTCCTTAAGCCAACACAAAACCCTATGCTCTGGCAACGTCTTGAAATTGGGGAGGAGAGGGATGAGACCCATGAAACACAAAGCTGACACCACCAAAATGATGGAAACATTAAGATGGGCGGTGAACAGGACAGTTTTTAATGTTGCTGTCTGGGGTTGAATTCGAGATATCAGGTGTTGAGTTCACGGCTCTGTCATAAGAACACACCAGAACAGCGCGCAATGTGTCTGTTGCCTGTTCTTCCAATAGCAACTATGCATGACACACAACAATGACAAACAAGATTTCCATTGTCACAATGTAAATCAGCACGGATATTAGGATCGACACTTTCAAGCGTACTCCCCCCCCCCCCCCCCCTGTTTGTTCCAGTTAGAGAGAAAACGGTTGTCTTTGTAGTTTAGTGATTTTTGCCTGGGATGAGTTTAACAGACAAAGAGTGTGTTGGGAGATAAGGCAGAATATGGGGAGGTAGGGGTGGGGGGTGGATGACAAAGTGTGTGAATATGATTGTGTGTGTGTTTCAGTCTTTGACTGTCTGTCTGCGTGTTTGGTTGGTTTCTTTGGTTTTGATCCACCTCACTTTTTAAAGAGAATCAACTTTTAAGTCTATAGCACGACATATTTATGGAAACTATGTAACATAATCAAAACTGTTCACCCTAATACGGTCACTAATACGGTCAGACACTGCACTATGATCTCTGTCTCTGTCTGTCTGTGTCTCTCTTTTCTATCTCTCGCTCTCATTGAAAGCAAACAAGCAAACAAATGAACGAACGAACGAACAAACAAACAAACAAAAACAAACAAACAAGTAAGGAAGCAAAGGAAGAAAGAAAGAAAGAAAGAGAGAGTGAGAGACAGAGAGAGCTAGAGACACACACACAGACAGAGACAGAGACAGAGACATAAGAGACAGACAGATAGAGAGAGAGAGAGAGAGAGACAGACAGACAGACAGAGAGACAGACAGAGACAGACAGACAGACAGACAGACAGACAGATAAAGTGAGACAGTGAGAGATTCAGATTCAAATTCAGATGATTTATTTGTGAAGGATGCGGCCGTTAGTTGATTAGCAACGACACCAAACATTCACAAAAGGCAGTAATTACCTTAGGACAACATTCATTTCGTGGTTTAAACGTTTGGTACAGACAAACTGTACAACGTTTGACGTCTTCCTCGTTCACCGATCACATTTATATTATAAGCCTGGACTGAGACAGGTAGAGACAAGACAGAAAGAGGGTAGGGTGAAATACACACACACATACACATAGGCACACAATACACACGCATACACACATACAAACAGACACACAATACTCACGCATACACACAGACACCACAACACACACAAACACACAAATCAATATCGAAACACTAAATACAGCAACTGAGTAAACACACACACGCACATAGACACACACGTACACACATACATACACACAGACTCACACACACACATACACACGCACATGCGCGCCCGATCTCTCTCTCTCTTCTCTCCCCCTCTCCATCTCTCTCACACACACACACACACACACACACACACCACACACACACGCACTCACACACAAATCACTATCACAACTCTAAATACAGCAACTTAGTAATCAGAAAAATAGATCCAAGGCGACACAATTTACTTAAAAACAAACACTTTGTGCGCTTGTGAATATCGGAATTATCTGCTTACTACCTACAATAAAATAAATGTGCGCCTCTGAGTGAGATATTGGGTTATGTGCATTATGGAACGTTCCCAAGAATTAGGGGCATAAAACCCAATGTCCATACTGATAGGCGAGAAATTATTGCTGAAAGATTGTTAACACTTGTGGTCGTTATGATCTCGGTATGATAAACTTGTGAGCATCTGAACTAGAAACACACACACACACACACACACACACACACACACACACAGCGCCGCGCGCGCGCGATTTGACACAACAAAACAAGACACGCATGATGAAGGTAAGGAGAGTGAGAGAGAGAGAGAGAGAGAGAGAGAGAGAGAGAGAGAGAGAAGACAGAGCAGACAGAGAGACAGACAGAGACAGACAGACAGACAGACAGAGACAGATAAAGTGAGACAGTGAGAGATTCAGATTCAAATTCAGATGATTTATTTGTGAAGGATGCGGCCGTTAGTTGATTAGCAACGACACCAAACATTCACAAAAGGCAGTAATTACCTTAGGACAACATTCATTTCGTGGTTTAAACGTTTGGTACAGACAAGTCTGGCTCCTTCATTCTTTCTTGGTCAGGTAGCTGAGTTGGGCCTGGCTGATGTCCGTTGTGTGACTATGTCCCGGGGTTTTTCCCTGCCTTGCCATCCGGCCTGTGAACAAGGTAACTGATGAATGTGATGAGTGGATCCGAATGTGTCGTGCATCGTTTGGACAGCTTCCCCTTTCCCTTTGCTTGCCCAGATGTTAACCGTACGTCGTCGGGAGCTGAGAGGTGACTGTCCTGTCAGTGGTCAGGCATTGTTGCTCTGGGTCCCATCCAGCATCCTCGAGTGTTTCTTGATATTAACAGTTCTTCATTCTTCTTCTTCTTTTTGTTGTTGTTCTTCTTCTTCGTTTATTGTTATTATTACTATTATCATTGGTATCATCATCATCATCATCATCATCATCATCATCATCATTCTTGTTGCTTTTGTTGTTGTCGTCGTCGTCGTCGTCATCATTATCATCATCATCATCATTATTATTATTGTTATTATTAATATCATTATTATCACTAAATATTTTCGTTCCGATTTGTTCATTTCCTTTCGTTCGTTTTGTGACTTCCTACCGCCCTAACTTCTTTCTTTCCATCTTGCTGATGTTAGTGTATATCCTACATGGACAAGGGTTAGATAAAACACAGAACAAAACATCTTTCTGCTTTAGCCACTGCACGCCAATAAAAAGAATTGTTCGCATGTTTATCATGTTCTTTCTTTTTTTTTCCACCTTTTTCTTTTCTTCCTTCCTCATTTTCAATAATTGTTTTGTTCTGTCTTTTTTAAATTCCATTTTATATATTTCCGCTTTCTTCTCTGTCCTGTTTTTACTTTTCTTTTCATATTTTTTGTTCTTCCTTGTCCCCTCCCCCTCCCCCATTTCTTCTTCTTGGATGTTTCTTCAATTTTCTGTCTTACTATTCATCTTCTTTTCTCCCTTCTTCTCGTTTCACTCTTGTCTGTTTTTCCCTATTTTCTGCCTTTCTTTTTCTCATCTATTTCTTCCTCGTTTTCCCCCTAGTAGTTATGAAAATGCAGGGGAATGAATCCCCATTCTTCATATTTTTCCATACTGTTGTTTTTACCTTTTCTTTGTTTCTTCTGCTTTCATTTTTTTCTTCTCCCTTTCTTGTTTTTCTTTTGTTTGTTGGTGTGTTCCTGTTTTTCTTTCTTTCGTTTTTATTTCCTTACTTTCTCCTTCTACTTTTCTTTCTTTTAGTATTCTTTCTATCTTCTTGTCTTCCCTCATTTGTAAATTTTGTTTGTCAAAGGCGATGTGATGCGTCTAGTGTGTCGGCTAGTGACTAGGTGCTTGTCACCTCTCACTTTCACAGCCTGCACTGCTGGCTAGCACTGCTGCTTGCATCTATGCGAAAAGAAGAGCAGAATGCGTAAGTCTCTTCCTGTCAGTACATAGCCTCTCCATCAGCAAGCCCTACGTTGTGCCTCCTCGTTGCGACAGGCAGTAAGTGAGCACCTCTTGGACTCAGGCTAAATCTCGTGGGACTCGGAGGAGGTCTGGCCCCCAGACGTGAGGCACGCAGGCCCACCGGCGTGTGGATATGCCCTGGTGCCCACGAACAAGATCCTCAAGCTGTGGGTAAATAGCTCCACTGCCTTGTGGACATCTCGGGAGAGAAGAAGACTAAGGGAGTTAACCCTAAAAAAATCACCCTACTGCCTTGTAGGTTGTCGTGGGAACGACAAAGGCTAGCGGAGAGACCATAAAGAAACCGATGGAAGGCAACGGGAAACCACCATCGTAATTTCCCCAGGATACTCATGGATGAATAAACAAAAGGAAAATGAAGACAACGACGTAAATACTGTACAGGAGCACCTTCGTCCGGTAGGGACCGTCATGCGGCGCAGGGGACACCAGACCGTCAGCCAGCTACTACGACCAAAGTCAGACTCCAAAATATTAAAATAGCAACAAGGAACATCACAACACTGTTGCAGAAGGGAAAATTAGACAATATCAAAATGGAGATGGAAAGGCTTAACATTAGTATTTTAGGACTAGGGGAAGTGAGATGAAAAGGGGCAGGCATGATAACATCAGGAGAATACACAATGATATACTCTGGTGGTAACTCACATGAAAGAGGAGTAGGCATCGTAATGGACAAAGACAAATCAAAAGCAGTTAAGGGATACTGGGCTGTGTCCGACAGAGTTTTGCTGGTCAAATTGGGAGGCAAACCATTTGATATCAACATCATTCAGGTGTATGCACCAACATCCGCAAGTACTCAGGAAGACATCGACAACTTCCACGAAGTATTAGAGATGGCCAAGGTCCAATGTAAATCACAAGAAATTACAGTAATAATGGGAGATTTTAATGCTAAAGTGGGACAGGATAGGGTGGAGGATATAGTTGGAACTCATGGCCTTGGTACACAAAATGAAAGGGGAGTGAAACTTGAAGAATGGGCACAGATGAATGAGTTCATAGTAGGAAACACCTGCTTTGAGCAGCCTAATAGAAGAAAATGGACTTGGATAAGTCCAGGAGATAATACCAAAAATCAGATTGACTACATCCTGATCAACAAAAGATTTAGAAATTCTTTACTGTCAGCAAAAACACAACCTGGAGCAGACTGCAACAGTGACCACAATCCTGTAGTGGGAAAATTTAGGCTGAAATTAAGGGAAAAAAACAGACCAAAAGCAACATCAAATTAAATCTTGGTCTCTTAAAGACAGATGAATTGATACGTAAAAAAGTTAATGTACATGTTCAAAACAAATTCAGTGCTCTGGAAGACATTGGTGACAGTGAGGAACAATGGACAAAGTTGAGAAATTCGATAAATGAAGCTTGTGAAGAAATCCCTGAGGCAGATAGAAAAGCAAAAAAAGAACTGGATGACAAAAGAAATTTTGAGCATGATGGAGGAAAGGAGGAAGGCAGAGAAACGAGGAGATATACAGGAAGATAAACAAGGAGATCAGGAATAGGCGCGATGAAGCTAAGGAAGCTTGGCTGAACACAAAATGCAAGGAAATAGAAGACCAACACAAAACAGATCCTCAGGGTATGTACAGACGAACTGAAGAATTTGTCCACAGGAAAAATACATGCACATCAACTGGTTGCTTAAAATCGAAAGATGGCACGCTTATCATGGAAAAAGACAAAATATTAGACAGATGGGTAGGATACATTAAAGACCTTTTTTGAGGATGACAGAAACGAAGAACACGTTATAAAAAAGAACTTTGAAGGACCACCCATAATGAAAGATGAAGTTAGAGCAGCACTGAAAAAGATGAAACCAGGAAAAGCCCCAGGACCAGACAACATTACCACAGAGATGATTGAAGCCCTGGAGAAATTTGGCATTGCCAAAATAACAGTCCTAAATGAAATTTACGACACTGGAAAAATCCCCGAAGATATGTCAAAATCGATTTCCATTGCACTTCCAAAGAAGACGGGGGCTACAGAATGCGAACTCCATCACACAATCAGTTTGATGAGTCATGTAACAAAAATCCTGCTAAGAATAATCATGATGAGGACAAGGAATAGAATCAAAAGAGAAATAGCAGAAGAACAGTGTGAATTTGTGGAAGGGAAAGGAACTATTAATGCCATATACATCCTAAGAACTATCATAGAGAGATCAATCGAGATGAATAAGGATTTGTATTTATGTTTTGTGGATTATACCAAGGGTTTCAATCGGGTAAGACATGAAGAATTGATCAACCAACTGGAGAGACTCAATGTTGATGGAAAAGATCTACGAATAATCAGAAATATGTACTGGGAACAAACAGCTGCAATGAGAATACAAAACAATATAAGCTCTTTCCAAAACATCAAAAGAGGAGTCAGACATAGGGTTGTGTTTTGTCACCAGATCTGTTTTCACTTTACAGCGAAAACATCATGAGAAACCTAGAAAAAACCCTAGGATTAAAGGTTGGAGGGAAAATGATAAACAACATTCGATATGCAGATGATACCGTGCTAATTGCAGAAAATGAAAGGTACCTACAAAACCTTGTGAATATACTAGAAATAGAAAGTAAAGGTAAGGGGTTGGAACTAAACAGCAGGAAGACTAAAGTCATAGTGATTAGTAAAAACCATGAAATCCCCTCATGCAAAATAACAGCCAACGGCACAACCTTGAGACAGGTTGATAAGTTTAAATACCTGGGAACGATCATTTCATCAGACGGCAGATGCACATCAGAAATAGCCAGCAGAACCGGCCAGGCCAAAACAACATTCAAGAAGATGACAAGCATTCTTACCAACAAATGCTATCAATTAACATCAGGAAGAGAGTTCTTGAATGTTATATAGAACCAATACTGTTGTACAGTTGTGAGGCGTGGACAGTCAACAAGCAAAGCAGAACAAGATTGAAGCAGCTGAGATGTGGTTTCTAAGAAGAATGTTGCGAGTTCCATGGACAGCAAAGAAAACAAACGAGACAGTCTTGATGGAGGCAGACACAAGTAGATCATTCATAAGGAAGATTAGGAAAAGACCGGGAACATTTATAGGCCATTTTATGAGGAAAGGGAATTTGGAGCACCTGGTCACAACGCGAAAGCTGGAAGGAAAGAGAGCACCAGGCAGACCCAGGGAGAAAATACTAGACGGACTTGCAGAGTGGCTGGGGACAGGGAAGGTGGAGGAGATGCTTGAGGCAACAAGAGATAGAGACAGATGGAAGTCCATGACCGCCAGCGCCATGCGGCAAGGCAACCCGATGATGATGATGAAATTTTAAGGACTGCATTTATCCATTTACTGATCTATTGATTTTTTTTTTATAGACTTACCTACTTTAGAAAGAGGAGTTCTAATGGCTTTGAAAAAAAGTAATGTGTCACCCATTTCTTCTTTTCTTTCTTCGTTTTTTCCCCTTTCAATCCTTTGAGTTAGTTGTCTTCCTCTTTTTCATCTTTTTCATAATGAAGTCAGTGAGGGAACATGTCCTTGAATGTGACTAGGATCAGGTTAACCCTTTTACACCCACATCTTATCCATTGTCTTTTCTTTTCTGCAGAAAACTGATGGATAGGTTGAAGGACTTGAAGGTTTAAACATGGTTACGGCAAGCTGTTGGGTAGGGTAACGGAGTGAAACAGTCAATGCAATAAGCTGGTAGGTAGGGTGTGAGACCAAACGGGTTAATGCAGGAAGCTGGTAAATAGGGTGAGGGAGCAAAATGGTTAATACAGGACTCTGCTTAGTAGACAGGACGAGGGTGTGAAAGAGTTAACCATGGCTGCAGAAAGCTGGCGGACAGGGTGAAGGAGCGAAAAGATTAACACAAAAGGATGGTGGATATGGTCAGGGAGTGCAAATGTCAGTGCTGGAAGCTGGTGGACAGGGTGAAGGATCAAATGCTAGTGGACACGATGAGGGACAAGAAACTGGTGGACAGGTAAAGGGAGTGAAAAGGTTAATGCAAGAAGCTGGTGGACAAGGCGAGGGAGTGAAAGAGTTGATGAAGACAGCTGGTTGACATGGCGAGGGAGTGAAAGAGTTAATGAAGACAGCTGGTTGACAAGGCGAAGGAGTGAAAGGATTAATGAAGACAGCTGGTTGACATGGCGAGAGAGTGAAAGGGTTAATGAAGACAGCTGGTTGACACAGCGAGGGAGTGAAAGGTTAATGAAGACAGCTGGTTGACAAGGCGAGGGAGTGAAAGGGTTAATGAAGACAGCTGGTTGACAAGGCGAGGGAATGAAAGGGTTAATGAAGACAGCTGGTCGACAAGTGAGGGAGTGAAAGGGTTAATGAAGAAAGCTGGTTGACATGGCGAGGGAGTGGAAGGGTTAATAAAGAAAGCTGGTTGACACGGTCATTAACCCTTTCACTCCCTCGCCATGTCAACCAGCTGTCTTCATTAACCCTTTCACTCCCTCGCCTTGTCAACCAGCTGGTTGACACAGCCAGGGAGTGAAAGGGTTTATGAAGACGGCTGGTTGACACGGCGTGGGAGTGAAAGGGTTAATGAAGACAGCTGGTTGACACAGTGAGGGAGTGAAAGGGTTAATGAAGACAGCTGGTTGACACAGTGAGGAGTGAAAGGGTTAATGAAGAAAGCTGGTTGACAAGGTGAGGGAGTGAAAGTGTTAATGAAGAAAGCTGGTTGACACAGTGAGGGAGTGAAAGGGTTAATGAAGAAAGCTGGTTGACACAGCGAGGGAGTGAAAGGGTTAATGAAGAAAGCTGGTTGACACGGTGAGGGAGTGAAAGGGTTAATGAGAAAGCTGGTTGACACGGTGATGGAGTGAAAGGGTTAATGAAGAAAGCTGGTTGACACGGTGAGTGAGTGAAAGGGTTAATGAAGACAGCTGGTTGACACGGTGAAGGAATGAAAGGGTTAATGAAGAAAGCTGGTTGACACGGTGAGGGAGTGAAAGGGTTAATGAAGAAAGCTGGTTGACTAGTGAAGGAGTGAAAGGATTAATGCAGGAAGTGTGTGGATAGGCAGAGGGATGGTAAGGGTTAAGCATGGCGTGTAGCCGGACAGTCAGTGTATGGCAAGGTGCTTGTGAGCCCTCGTCCAATTTCCTTGTGGCCTGATGTGACATACTTCACCTTGCCCCACCTTTGTCACTCTCTTCCACACTCATCTTTTCGGAGGGAGGTTGTTTCAGATGGATCTGAGGTGTAAGTATGTGCGTGTGTGTGTGTATACGTACGCGTGTGTGCATGAGAGAGAGAGAGAGAGACAGACAGACAGACAGACAGACAGACAGAGACAGACAGACAGACAGACAGACAGACAGACAGAGACAGAGACAGAACTTCACCGAACGTTTTTCAAGCTACAGGCTGTTGAGGAGTCAAACAAACGTAAGTTTGGGTGGTAGAGCGTCAAGATCAAGAAGGTCAAGATCATACCGATTAAAACAAGTTGCCTGAAATATAATAATGAAAGTGTGTGAACAGCGCTTTGTCAAGAACATTTGACAATATTTGAAATTAGTTTTCACTGTTGTGACTGTCAGCCATTGGTCTCGATAAAACGTCACCTTCTCTTTCAACTGAACTTCCTCAAAGTCACTGCCAGCTTGAGGAGTATGAACACCGGATTTTTCTGTAATACTTTTGTGTATAAAAAGGTAGATTCTTCGAATGGCTTGACCATCTCGTTTTTGTTTTGTTTTGTGTTTTGTTCATGATTTTTCGCGCTTTTCTCTCTTGTTTTCGCTTTTTTCCGTTTGCTTTTTTCTTGATTTTGCATACTTCACTCTTCTACTCCCCCCATCGTTTTTTTATACGTCCCCTAAATCTCCTTCTGTTTTCGGTTTAATTAGTTTTTGTTTTCATTTGTTTTTAGATAGTATGTGATTTATTCAGCACTGGCACGGTACCTATGTGTATTTCCTGTTGTCCATGCCGTTATGTTTTACCCCATTTTAAAAAGGGTTATTTATTCATTGTTAGAAAGATGTAAATTCTGTTAGCATGGAAACATTTTTCATTTATTTATTTATTCATTTATTTATTTACTTATTTATTTATTCATTATTTATTTATTTGTTTATTTATTATTCATCTTTTTTTGTTTTGTTTAATTGTTAACAAGAATATGTAAGCTTTGATGGTTTGAAAGAAGAATAATTACTTCCCACAAAAGATATATTTCGTTTTTAGTGACCATTCTGCTTTCTTTCGTCAGTAGGGGTCTGTGTATGCGTGTCGTTAGTAAGCAGCAGCAATGCAGAGTCCACTCTGCTGGGTGGCCTCATGGTGGCTTGACATTTCTGGCTTCCGTATGCTTCCTGCCACTGGGACTTCCACTGAATGACCTTGGTGTTGGTGGGTGTTAAAAAGCCTGAATAACCGGCGTGGAATTAATGCCACTAAAGCAGCGCAGAAGATATGGCAGTTAAACATAATTCATAAATAAACAGCCTTTCGTCTTCCATTTTTACAGGTCTTCTTCCATTCTTCAAGTTCAATCTTTTCTTCTGTACGCTGTCATCAAGTTACCAAGAAACTTCCGAGGGTGTTGGATGGTACCTAGAGCCACAATGCCTCACCACAAGTCAAACACCGCCCAAATGTTGATGCCACACTATATCTATTTCGCCAAGCAAAGGGGTGGGTTAATCATTGTGTAACCCATTCGGGCACAGTCATCAACTACCTCACTCACAAGCCAAGTAGCAAGATGGGGAAATAACAAACCGCGGACATAGTCACAGGAAACATACCACCCAGGTCCAGCCCAACTACCGGACCAAGAGAAAATGAAAGAGCCCCCCCCCCCCCTTCCTTCGCCTTACTCCGGGCCTTCGTCTTTCTGTTGGGCAGCTTACCCAGCCACCAGCTTGCATAGCTGCCAGCTCTTCTCCTCTTACTTCTACAGCTCAACACTTTACAATCGGAAGTTCCCAGCGTTGTTTTACCAAAACATCAAATGATGTATGTTTCAATCGCAAAAGCGTTCAGATACCATGCTCCAGACACAGTTTTTCGGGTAGGTTTGACATGCCCCTAACAGATTCCAGGTTGCCCTTATATGATACTCAGTCACCTATTTTTTTCCCCGAAATTAGTTCAACTTATTTATGATTCGTTTTATGGTGTCTTTAATATCATGCGAACCAAATGGTCAAGCAATGCTGCTAATCTCCCTGTTTGCACACAAAAACAGAACCCAAACATAAATAAGCGTCATTGCCAGACAGTTATCTCTCGGATATTCATCATAGTAATTCTCTTGGTTATCACCTCGTTGTGCTTCTTTTGCGTCTGCCTACGTTTTGCATTGCTGAGGCATGAAGACTGGCTAACCTCATTCCAACTGATAAAGTTCTGACTTGTAAGTATAGTAAACGTCAAAACATCCCGAAACATTTGTACAAGTTAAAAAAAAAAAAGGAGGGTGGTATAATGAGATCAACGGGAGCTTTATCAAAATACAATTAATTTCTTTGCAGTAATACATATTTTGTGTCTTTGTTAGTTTTGCACAGTTTGTGTCTTTGTTAGTTATACACAGTTTGTGTCTTTGTTAGCTATGCACAGTTTGTGTCTTTGTTAGTTATGCACAGTTCGTGTCTTTGTTAGTTATGCACAGTTCGTGTCTTTGTTAGCTATGCACAGTTTGTGTCTTTGTTAGTTATGCACAGTTCGTGTCTTTGTTAGTTATGCACAGTTCGTGTCTTTGTTAGTTATACACAGTTCGTGTCTTTGTCAGTTATACACAGTTTGTGTCTTTGTTAGTTATACACAGTTCGTGTCTTTGTTAGTTATACACAGTTCGTGTCTTTGTTAGTTATACACAGTTTGTGTCTTTGTTAGTTATACACAGTTCGTGTCTTTGTCAGTTACGCACAGTTCGTGTCTTTGTTAGTTATGCACAGTTCGTGTCTTTGTTAGTTATACACAGTTCGTGTCTTTGTTAGTTATGCACAGTTTGTGTCTTTGTTAGTTATGCACAGTTTGTGTCTTTGTTAGTTATACACAGTTCGTGTCTTTGTTAGTTATGCACAGTTTGTGTCTTTGTTAGTTATGCACAGTTCGTGTCTTTGTTAGTTATGCACAGTTTGTGTCTTTGTTAGTTATGCACAGTTTGTGTCTTTGTTAGTTATGCACAGTTTGTGTCTCTGTTAATAATAATAATAATTACAATAATATTTATATAGCGCAAAATCTTGATAAAATCAAATCTAAGCGCTGAAGCAGACACACACGCACGCACGCACGCACGCACGCACACACACACACGCACACACACACACACACACACACACACACACGCATGGCTATAAATGGGGAGAAAGAATAAAAGCAATAAAAGCAAGAATAAAAGCAATGGAAAATTATAGAGAGCATAGCATATACAATTATATATTATAACCATGTGGTTCCCCTCCGAGCGGAGACAGGCTGCAGAGGGGGGGGGGGGGTTGAGTGAGGTTAGGATTTTATGCGGAGGAGAAAAGGTGAGTTTTGAGAGCGGACTTGAAGGAGAAAAAGTAGGTTGCTGACGGACTGAGAGAGGAAGTTTTGTTCCAGGAGAGTGGACCAGAAACAGAGAAGGCTCGTGGACCATAGGTATTGAGCTTAGTGCGTGGAAAGCGAAAAGTCAGAGGATCGGAGGCAGAGCGGAGGGTACGTGAGGGAAGATAGATCTCAAGTAGGCTTGACAGGTAATCGGGGGCTGCGTTATTGAGGCTTTTGTAGCACATGGTGTCTAGTTTGTACTGTATGCGCTTTGATACAGGGAGCCAGTGAAGTTGTGCCAGGAGAGGAGATATGTGGTCAGCTTTTTTCTTTTTGAGTACAAGGCGTACAGCATTGTTTTGAATGCGCTGTAGGATGTGAATGGTGGAGGCAGGAAGTCCAGACAGGAGTGAATTGCAATAGTCAATGCGAGACATTATGAAGGAGAGAACGAGTTTTGCAGTTGTTTCGACAGAGAGATACTTCCTGATCAGCCTTATACGATGGAGATGATAGTAGCAAGATCTGGCAGTTTGAGAAACAAAGTTGTTCATGGAGAGGGTAGAGTCAATGCAGACACCAAGGTTTTTAGCTGAATCAGAAATTGGGACTGATGTGTTACATAATGGGAGAGAAAGAGAGGCAGCTGAGAAAGTTTCTGACGGGTGCCAATGAGGATAGCTTCTGTCTTGTCGTCATTAAGCTGAAGTTTGTTGAACGTCATCCAGTTCTTAATGTCCGAGTAACACTCAGTGGTGCGAGTCAAGAGGCGCTGTATATTATCAGGTGAGTCACTGTCTTGAAGTTGGGTGTCATCAGCATAGAAGTGGTGTTTTATAGAGTGGGAGTTGATGATGGTGGACAGGGGGGAGGTGTAAAGAGTGAAAAGAACAGGGCCAAGGACAGATCAGGTATGCAGGTTGAGAGTAAGTGCCATTGATGAGAACAGTTTGTTTTCTGTTTGATAAATACGAAGTGAAAAAGGAGAGAGCAATGTCAGAGATGCCAAAAGTATGATGAAGTCTAGAAAGGAGAATACCATGGTCAATGGTATCGAAGGCTGCAGACAGATCAAGGAGTGTGAGGAGAGAGACTTTGCCAGTATCAGTTGCAAGGAGGAGATTGTTGAGAATGTGTAGTAGGGCAGTTTCAGTACTATGGCATTGGCGGTAGGCTGACTGGAAAGGATTGAGGAGATTGTTGGCAGACAGGTGAGAGTTCAGCTGGTTGAGGACGACTTTTACAGGGAGTTTTGACAAGAAAGAGAGATTAGACATAGGCCGGTAATTTTTCAGTTCATTTGGGTCTAAATTGTGTTTCTTGAGGAGAGGGTGAACAATATAGCAGACTTGAAAGAATCTGGGACAGTTCCAGTTTGAAGAGAAGTGTTGATGATGTCAGTGATGAATGGGAGGAGAGTAGGGAGACAGTCGGAGTAGAGAGAACCTGGAAGAGGATCCAGTTCGCAGGTTTTGAACGACATGGATCTGATTGTGTTGAAAATTTCTTCTTGTGAGACTGGGGTAAAAGTAGTAAGAGGTGTGCCAGAGAAGGAAGAGTCAGGTGGGCATGGTTGACAGGGTGTCCTGTCAAGCCTGTCACGAAGAGTTTGTAATTTGGTGGTGAAATACTTGGAGAATACAGATGGGAGTTCTTCATTTGTATGTTTTGTTGGGAGAGGTAAATCTTTTCGTGTGCCAAGGAGATGATTCATTGTTGTAAAGAGTTCTTTTGAAGAAGAGGCATTCAGGATTTTGGTTTGGAAATAGCTTGTTTTTGCTGATGCAATGAGGGTGGATACTTTTGTTTTAGAGGCTTGGAAAAGTTGCCTGTGTACAGTGAGTTTGGATTTGCGCCAACGGCGCTCTGCTCTGCGGCGGGCACGTTTTGCACAGGCAATCTCATGAGTGAGCCAGGGGGTAGGGGGGCGGTCAGGTAAAAGACGGGTTGTGGCTGGAGCATGAATGTCCAGAAGATGGTGGAGAGTAGTATAGAATTCATCAGCAAGGTTATGTGACTTTTCAGAAAGGAGACGGGAGGCATCAGATGAAAATGTGGAGAGGTCGATAGATTTGAGATTGCGTCGAGTCACTGTGCGCATGGTACGGGAAGGAGGAGAAATGTCGAGAGAACAGAGAATTGCAGAGTGGTCAGATGGAAGGGCTGAAGTTAGAGGGGTAGAAAGAACTAAGCAATTGTCAGTAGCGGAATTGTGGTGATCACGAGAAATGATCCAGTCAAGAATGTGACCTTTTTGATGGGTTGGTTCAGAAATGTGTTGAGTCATATTGTGATTGGACAGAGAGTTGATGATATGTCTTGTGTCATAACGGTGAGTGTTGTCATAGTGGACATTGATGTCACCTAGAATGATGAGATTTCCAGGTAAGAGGCAGTAGTGGTCAAGCAATTGGTCAAAGTCAGAGAGAAACGTGGATGTGGTGAGTTTGTTGGCAGAGCTAGGTGGGGGTCGATAGACACAGGAGAAGGTGATGGGGTGAGGGGTGGATTGGAAGGATACTTCAACGTGCTCGAAAGAAGGATGGGAGAAAGGCAGAGACTGCGAGAAGGATAGGCGGGAATGGAGTGAGTCGTTGTAGAGGATGGCGATACCGCCACCTCGGGATGAGCGATGGAAAGAAGCAAGCCTGTAACCACTCGGAGTGAGGCTAGCATGTATAGGTTCGTGACCAAGGGGGTTAAGCCATGTCTCTGTGATAAAAGCAATGTCAACATGCTCATCTGCGATAAAATCAGCAATGACTTCGGCTTTGCCATCCTTGCATGTTGACTGAGCATTAAAAAGGCATAATTTTAGTTTATCACAGTCATATGGTGGTGGCCGGGGTGGCGACGAAGGCGGCACCGACGGGACAGAAGGTGAAGGCGGCACCGGCGGGACAGAAGGTGAAGGCGGCACCAGCGGGACAGAAGGTGAAGGCGGTACTATCCGGACAGAAGGCGAAGGCGAAGGCGAAGACGGCAGAGGAGAGACGAAGCTTGCAGCAGCGAGGTCGAGGGCAGGGGCAGTGGAGGAGACGAAGAAGCAGGAGACGAAAAGTGGCGTCGGGCAGGAGACAGGTTGTGCCAAAGACGGTGGAGACGTCCACCACGACAGGATCGCGCAGTGCGGGGCTTAGGACACAGCCCCAGTGTTCGTATTCGCTGGTAGACGCCTCCACCGAGGTAGCACTTGCTGTGTTTAAAAAGTGTCAGTCCAATTTGTTTTATAAAAGACGGGTCCATAATTGCGAGCCAGTCAGGAGAGGAAGATACTTGCATGATGGTGTGTGGGTTGGTCAGTTCACAACACTTAAATCCAGAGAACACAAAGGTTTGGAAGCTGTAGCGTTGGGCGAACACAGTAGGCTAAGATGTAAACACAATTCACAGAATAAAATGTCCGACTTGAGCGGCTGAATTAAAATGATGAAAAGTAGGTATAAAAAACTTTAAAATCAGATTATCTGGTAAAATATTCAAAATTAAAAAAAAAATTTACATCACCGTGTGTCAGGATTTCAAAGCAACAAACTGATACAAAATTCAATGCATAAAACCAAATAGAACCACGATAAAATCACTGTAAAACACCACACACACTTTTGCTGCCTGCTGGCGCGACATCTACTCACCAGTTATACACTGTTTGCGAAATCGTGACAGAAAATAACTTAGGTCGAATAACAATCTTGAAATGTGATCAGTGACATCATTTGTTCGTCTAAACGCACATATGTGAATAAACGTTAAAAGAAATAACGAACGATTATCATTTGCATACTCAGAACAACTCAACAACCTGAATATCGTGTGATACAAATGGAAGTTCAATTTTACAGGTTGTTTAACCTCAGTTGGGGCGTAGAGGATGAGAACACATGAACAAAAATTCAACGGAATCGATATATAAGAGTCCAAGAGAAAGAAGTAGTGTCAAGTCGCCTTAGGATAAGATTT
The DNA here is from genome assembly GCA_030674185.1 of Monoplex corrugatus. Taxonomy (NCBI): domain Eukaryota; kingdom Metazoa; phylum Mollusca; class Gastropoda; order Littorinimorpha; family Ranellidae; genus Monoplex; species Monoplex corrugatus. Next base: position 6,380,642 of record CM060307.1, read on the forward strand.
TTCAATGTTCAGATTATATACATGTGCACAAGAAACACCCGAGGATGCTGGATGAGACCCAGAGCACCAATGCCTCGCAACTCTCCAGACAGTCACTTCCCAGCTCCCAACGCCACATGGTAGTCATTTCACCAAGCAGATCTCTCTCTCTCTCCTCTCTCTCTCTCTCTCTCTCTATATATATATATATATATATATATATATATTGATATAATCCCCTCATGCAAAATAACAGCAAATGGCACAACCCTGACACAGGTTAATAAGTTCAAATACCTGGGAACGGTCATTTCATCAGACGGCAGATGCACATCGGAAATAGCTGGCAGAATCGGCCAAGCCAAAACAGCATTCAAGAAGATGACAAGCATTCTTACCAACAAATGCCTATCAATTAACATCAGAAAGAGAGCTCTTGAATGTTATATAGAACCAATACTGTTGTACGGATGCGAGGCGTGGACAGTCAGCAGGCAGGGCCAGAGCAAGATTGAGGCAGCCGAGATGTAGTTTCTCAGAAGAATGTTGAGAGTTCCATGGACAGCAAAGAAAACAAACGAGACAGTCTTGATGGAGGCAGACACAAGTAGATCACTCATAAGGAAGATTAGGAAAAGACCGG
>CM060307.1:6383763-6428763 GCA_030674185.1 Monoplex corrugatus
GAGAGAGAGAGAGAAAGAAAGAAACAAAGAGAGAGAGAGAGAGAGAGGGAAGAAGAAGAACAAGAACACGTTCTTGTTTTCGAGGGTAGTGGCATAGTCACATTAATTTTTGTTTTCACATCCAGCCTCGCCACTGGAGGGTCTACACAAATACAAAGACATTATGATATTCAAACAGAATCAAAATTAACTCAAATAATTATTGATATAGAATATACACAAATATAAATGAAGTACAATACTATATAGACATCAACATATTAGAAACTGGATGTTAGAAACACTGAGAAAGAAAGATATGGGGAGGGAGAGAGAGAGGGAAGGTAGGAGAGAAGAAAGAGAAAGGATAATTAATGCATGAGTGAGTACTTTATCCTTTCCACTTAGAAACTATTTGTTCAAAGGCACATCTCCCTGTTGCTTGCAAGCTGGATGTTTTCATGACTTGCTTTCCACTGACATGACTTACAGGACATTTAATGTGCATATTTGATAAACAGACAAAGAGGAGGAACGACAGAGAGAGAGAGAGAGACAGACAGACAGACAGACAGACAGATAGACAGACAGACAGACAGACAGACAGATAGACAGACAGACAGACAGACAATATTCACTGCACCTTAAGATTAGAGTTGTGTCTATTTTTGTTGCGTGTGTGCGTGCAGTATTTTTTGTTTTCTTTTTTTTTTCTTTTTGCTTTTTCCTTGATAATCTATTTCTGTGGTGAGTGTGGGTGTGGTGTTTAGCCAATACCACATGGAAGAAAAACAGTTTTCTGAAAATAACTCTGCAGGACAGCTTGTCTTGACTTCGGTATGATCAGCGATCTGGCAGCACGAACGACAAAACACTCTTCTCTTGTGCTCTCTAAACCTGATTTTTCCAGTCTGTTGCTAGTATACATCAGTACAACTTACACGGATGCCAAGCCTGGACAATCAACAAGCAAAGCCAGAACAAGATTCAGGCAACTGAAACGTACTTTTTAAGAGGAATTTTAAGAGTTCCATGGACAGCAAAGAAACATTGAGACAGTCTTGAAAGTAGGAAAAAAAGGAACATTAATAAAGAAGAACAGGAAAAGACAGTCAACAATTATAGGATATTTTATGAGGCAAGAGAAATTTGAGCACCCAGTCATAATAGGAAATTTAAAGGGGAATAAATTACCAGGTAGGCCCTGGAGAGAATATTAGACAGTTTTGCAAATCGGATGGTGACAAAATAAGTAGAGATATACTCGCGGCGACAAAAGATAGATTCGTATGGAGGGCCATGATCGCCAACACTATGTGGCATGGCACATGATGATGATGATGATGATGTTGGTGGCATGGCACATGATGATGATGATGATGTTGCTAAATGTGCAGTCCTGGTGACCTGCATGATACATTTAATGACAGTGCATGTATGTAGCTGAGGGGACTCAATAAAACGGACGCACACACACACACACACACACACACACACACACACACACACACACACACACACACATATATATATATATATATATATATATATACATGTACATATATATATGTATATATGTATATGTATATGTGTGTGTGCGTGTGTGTGTGTGTGTGTGTGTGTGTGTGTGTGTGTGTGTGTGTGTGTGTGTGTGTGTGTGTGTGTGTGTGTGTGCGTCTTATTGAGTCCCCTCAGCTAACATATACATGCACTGTCATGAAATATACATGTATCAGAGTGCCTTGCTCTGTTACGATCTTTCCCATTTACCTACAACGCTCAAAGGCAACACCGTGTAGCGTGCTTGCCTAGATCAAAAACGCTTTGCATTATCTTGGCCAAATTATACTGTAATCTTACAGCCTCTGTCTATCCATAGCTATGCATTGAACATTCCAAAGATCTAACCAATACATGACCCATATAACACACTGCTAAACAATGAACAGATCTACAATGTGTACATGTGTTCTAAAGTTAGGCCTACAAATTTTGTCGTCATTATAGTCCCAAATCTCCAGTCTGTTACAAGTTGTAGACCTACAGAGCCTAGAGGGGACCCTCATTAATGTATGCCGCCTTCAGCACATTGTAAAACAAACGCCGTGTAATAGCCAGTACGTAGCCGTCGGGAACACACAATGACCGCAGGGTGTGTTGCAGTTGTACGGAGCCCAGGGTGGACTGTCTCTGTCCCAACCACCCTTAGGTATTTGCGGCGCAATAGCCAGTATATAGCCGCCCGCGGAACTGCCCGACGGTGACCGGTGTACCAGTTGTGTGTACCAAAGCGCTGTGTTAAAAGTACACACCAAGTGTTCATTGTGTAGGTGAGAACAACCAATCAGACCTTGTCATCTGAAAGGTTTGAAAGTATGACCATCATGCTTTGTTCCCAGAGTATAAATTAACAAGGTGCGTCATAGTACGCCATTTCTTGCTGCCACTCTCATCAGAAGAAATCAGCCTCACGGTGTTAGACTGCTGTCACTATAGTAAGTTCTGGATTTTTATCATTTTATGATTCATTGACATTTGCAGTAAGCTTAGGGACTTTAGGGTCTCCTATTTCTTTAGATTCTAGCTTGCGCCTATTGAGTACTGCGCTACATTTGCAGAATTCGCAAGCAAGAAAGTATGTTTTGATCTAAACGATGTGCTATCTCACAAGATCTGTAAACTTTAGTGTGGCAGTTACTATTGTAAGGATCGGCCTGAGGTTTGAATGTAGTTGCCACTATAGAATTAGTCCCTATTTTCATGTGACTATTGTAGGACTATTGACAATCATATTCTGCCAAAAGCGAAGACGCAGTGCATTGTTGTGCAGAGGGACAGTATTTTATACTTGACAAGGTTGTATACACGTACTGACATAATGATGACTGATGAAACATGTGCTCAGCTAATTGATCCATTTGTTGTATCCCTTGTCTGCTCAGCACCACTGAAATCACGTATAGAGTGTTGTTTTGATGACATGGTTTAATAGTAATATGCTATGCTATTTTGACATCATTGTCTCTAGCACTTGATCTAGAATTATGCTTAATCACATAGAGCTAATGGGTAATAGATGACTCAAGTGTGTTGTTCTCTCAACACTGCTGACGGCTATTTGATAAGGTGCTGTTTGTGATGACATAGTTCTCATTGTCAAATACTATGTCGTCACCACTGAATATTAACTGTCTAATACTAGCTACTGAGATGCAATGCATTATTGTGCAGAGGAGCACTATTTTATACTTGACAATGTTGTATGTATACACATAATGGTAGTTGATGAAGCATGTGCTCAGCTAATTGATCCATTGGCGGTATCCCCAGTCTGCTCAGCACCATTGATAATCATTATAGAGAGTTGTTTTGATGACATAGCTTAATAGTAACATGCTATGCTATTTTGTCATCACTATCTCTAGCACTAGACATAGAATTACACATAACTACATGGAGCTAATGTTTAATGGATGACTCAAGTGTTGACTGCTATTTGATAAGGTACACCTACTGTTTGTGATGACATAATTCTCATAGTCAGATACTATGTTTGTCGTCACACTGAATATTAATGTTTAATAGCTGTCCGCTCAGACGTTACTGTTGCTATTTACTCAGCCCATGGCAGCCGAACAGCTTAATATGACTGTGCATTATTTTGCCAGTACACTATTGGAAGTCTACTCTATGCTAATGCTACTGAACAAGCAGTATGGTAGTTTACCCTCAACTTATTAAATGGTTACTCAAAGTTTTGTTATCAACTATTTGTTCCATGATTACAAATGCTAGTGCTTTTGAGTGTAAATATAGACACCACGTATTTTGTTATAATGTAGTAGTTCATTCTTGTACATTGACATCGATAGTTCACAAAATGTGCACTTTGTCATTGTATTTACAGGCACTGTCTTCTTCTTCTTCATGTCTTCCAGTCTTCTTCTTGTCTTCTTATGAAGATGCACTTGGGTGAGAACTCGTACACATGTAAATAAAGTTTGGGAACCACCGGCCTGGCTTTATATGTGTTCGAGTGGAAGAGTCCTCCATCTGCCTCTGACCTTGCACAACTATATCCCCAACACCTGAACCGACTCCGGTTTGGGCGGGGTTACCTCAATCTACGTCCCTTCTCCACCCCTTCGTCATATATATATATATATATTATATATATATATTATATATACATATATGTGTGTGTGTGTGTGCATGTGTGTGTGGTGTGTGTGTGTGTACACTAGAGCGCACGCACGAATGCGCTAGCGCGTACACGTGCATACCAAGACCATACCACACATATACTCAAACATCAGACACATAGTCACACATTACACACACACACACACACATACACACACACACACACACACACACACACACACACACACACACACACGCACGCACAAACACACACAGAAAGAAAAAAATATGGACAAACATCATATTTATGTCTGACTTGGGTTTAATTTGAATAATACTACCACAACTTTCATTTCACCTGCTACAGAGGCTGATGAATGTCTACTGTAGTTGTACTTTTCAATCTACTTGGATTATCTAATAAATCACTTGTTTTTCCTGACTGCGTTTCTATGTAATTTGTTTACATATGTTCTAAACTATAGTATAATGCACACATGTACAGACATGCAGAAACACACACACACACACACACACACACCACACACACACACACACACACCCCACACACACACACGATGAAAGGTACTATGGCTGCTTCAAGCCAGACTAACGATCACATCAGACGCCAGCCCAGAAAGACAATGTGGTGATCAGATTACTGCTGTGCGTTCAGCTGCAGCTCCCAAGATGTTATCGTCAAACACAGCGCATGTAAAAGACCCCACTCAACAAGACACTTGTCCTTGGAACAATTCTCCACCGGTAGGAATTTGGTTGCGTGCGACAGAAACAAGATTCTTGAGCCGTTCTAATAACCTTCCTCTTTATAAAAGAAAAACAATATTACACACAATTTTCACTTACACTCTCCAGCGGTGGGAGAGGGTGGGTGGATGGAAATGACTGAAATAAGATCGTCAAGCTGTTCTTACAATCTTTTTTTTTTATGAAAAACAAACAAAAAGCAACCAACCAACCCACCAAACAAACAAAAAAACAAGCAAACAAACAGGCAAACAAACGAACGAACAAACAAACAAACAAACAACAACAACAAACCACACACACACACACGATTATCAGATTTCGTACTTCTCAATGTCGCTATTATCTTGAAGAACCTTGGATTTATATGAAAACTGACATATTAAGGACACACACACACACACACACACACACACACACAACACACACACACACACACACACACACACACACACACACACACACACACTTTTTGAGATTTCGTACTTTTCAAGGTCGTTATTGTCTTGAAGAACTTTGATTCATATGAAAATTGACATATTGAGGACAACTGCAGTCTGTCACAACACTGGAAACAGATTTGGAATATTGTCAAAAGTACAGAGAAAGTGCGGTTCACATATCTTTCTGTAAAGGTGTTTGTTTTTTTGACGTACGTCTGTTCGGGTCCACGTGACCTTGATCTTGATGTCTTACCTTGTAAATTTACTCATTCGCAACCCACTTTGTTCTAATTTTGGAGAAAAAGTCCAGAACATATTAGAAAATCTTGCCAACATCATCGTTTGGTTACAAACAGTCAGACAGACAGACAGACCGACAGAGAGACAAACAGAGTGACATTCACACACATACACTTCGTCAATCATACATTTATATTCCCGTTGATTATTGATGACGATGATAACGCCAAAGGGCATATCATTAACCCTTGAAGCCATCAACTGCTACATCAACTTACCCATACGTGTTTTATGGCCACTGTCTTGTTTGTGTGCGTGTGTAAGTACTAATGAGCAAGAAACTTATATCACTGTGTTAATAAAATAAGAAAGATTAAATGAATGTTGGTGTTTCTTCTCCTTTTACTCTTCTTGTTCTTCTTGTACTCTTCTTCTTCTCTTCTTCTTCTTCTTTTTTCTTCTTCTTTTTTTTCTTCTTTTTTTTCTCTCTTTCTCCTTCTTTCTTCTATGCACAGGAAAGTTCACTTGAATATTCCAGTTTATTTTGCTCTTTATAATTTGAGTTAAAGCAATATCCATCTGTGTGATTTAGAAGAAGAAGAAGAAAAAGAAGGCAAAGAAGAAGGAGAAGAAGGAGAAGAAGAAGAACAACAACAACAAAGAAGAAAAAGAAGAAGAAGCAAAAACAGAAGAAAAAGGAGGAGGAGGAGGAAGAGGAGGAGGACAAGAAGAAGAAGAAGAAGAACAACAACAACAAAAGAAGAAGGAGAACAACAACAGCAACAAAAGGAGAAGGAGAACAACAACAACAACAAAAGAAGAAGGAGAACAACAACAACAACAAAAGAAGAAGGAGAACAACAACAACAACAAAAGAAGAAGGAGAACAACAACAACAACAAAAGAAGAAGGAGAACAACAACAACAACAAAAGAAGAAGGAGAACAACAACAACAACAAAAGGAGAAGGAGAACAACAACAACAACAAAAGAAGAAGGAGAACAACAACAGCAACAAAAGAGAAGGAGAACAACAACAACAACAAAAGAAGAAGGAGAACAACAACAATAACAAAAGAAGAAGGAGAACAACAACAACAACAAAAGAAGAAGGAGAACAACAACAGCAACAAAAGGAGAAGAAGAAGAAGAAGAAGAACAACAACAACAACAACAAAAAAAGAAGAACAAGAAGGAGAAGAAGAACAACAACAACAACAAAAGCAGAAGAAGAACAACAACAACAAAAGCAGAAGAAGAAGAAGAAGGAGAACAACAACAACAACAAAAGAATAAGAAGAAAAAGGAGAACAAACAACAACAAAAGAAGAAGAAGAAGGAGAACAACAACAACAACAAAAGAAGAAGGAGAACAACAACAACAACAAGAACAACAAAAAGAAGAAGAAGAACAACAACAACAACAAAAGAAGAAGGAGAAGAAGAAGAACAACAACAAAAGAAGAAGAAGGAGAACAACAACAACAAAAGAAGAAGAAGAAGGAGAACAACAACAACAACAACAACAACAAAAGAAGAAGAAAACAACAACAACAACAACAAAAGAAGAAGAAGGACAACAACAACAACAACAAAAGAAGAAGAAGGACAACAACGACAACAACAACAACAAAGAAGAAGAAAGACACAACGGTAGGAGATCCAAGAGCACCTGGCGATGAGCAGTAGAAAGAGAACACAAGGGCCTGACACGCACCATACCAAGGCTGGACCAGAACAGACAGGAGTGGAGAATCTTCGTTGCTGCCCTACCTGCCAATGGCACAAGAGGCAGTAAGCACAAGCAAATAAAGAAGAAGAAAGAAGAAGAAGAAGAAGAAGAAAGAAGAAAAAACCACGACGATGATGATACGAAGGTTCTTTCAGATCTTATAATAAAATCTGACACCGACAGGTCTAACTGTCAGCTCTGGCACCAAGGATTCTGGCAATGTCTGTCAGAGAACATCATACTGCCTCCTTTGTCTGCCACATCTGGATCAAAGAGATATTTTTCTAAGAATGAAGAAAGAGAGAGGGAGAGAGAGAGACGAGACAGAGAAAGAGAGCGAGCGAGAGAGAGAAAGAGAGAGAGTGAGAGAGAGATAGACCAAGTGAGAGAGAGGGGAAGAAAGAAAGAATGAAAGAAAGAAAGAAAGAGAGGAGAGAGAAAAGAGAGAGAGAGAAGAGAGAGTCAGAGAGAGAGAGAGAGAGAGAGAGGGACACAGACAGACATGGAGACAGACAGAGACAGACATAGAAACAGATAGACGAAGAAGGAGAGAGAGAGAGAGAGAGAGAGAGAGAGAGAGAGAGAGACAGACAGACAGACAGACAGAAGAGAGAGAGAGAATATTTCCTTCCTTCCTCCCTTATCACAATTATACATGTATCCTCTACACATAAAGAGATTTGGTGAATGTGTGCAGTGTCCTTCAGCTCTGTTTTAATCAGATCTTGTTGTTTTTTAGTGTTCCCTTGACAAAGGCCAGATGGTCGAAAAGTTGCGCCCGTCGTATTTGTTTTAAATTAAATTTGCGTTCTGATTCTATTTTTTGAGCGTTTTTGCTTTCTTTTTTTTAAAATCAGTTTAGAGATATCGCTGCTTTATTTCTATCCAGAAAAAGGGGACTTTTTCATATTGACTGGAGGTGGGTTGTCTATTTGTGTGTATGTGTGTTTTTGTGTGTGTGCATTCGTGCACGCGTGTGTGTATATACATATATACACATATATCTCTATATATATACCTATATCTATCTATCTATCTATCTACCTATCTATCTATCTATCTATCTACCTATCTATCTATCTATCTATCTACTATCTGTAAAATACATACATACATACATGTGTGTGTGTGTGTGTGTGTGTTGTGTGTGTGTGTGTGTGTGTGTGTGTGTGTGTGTGTTCGTTCGTTATTTCTTTTAACGTCTATTCACATATGTGCTTTTAGACGAAAAAGAAAAAAAAAAAAGGGGTTGCGTTGAAACAGGCCTTTACGGAGTAAGAAAAAAATCTAACAAGCAAACAAACAGGAGCAGGTGGGATTTACAGGTATACAACAACCAAGTGTGCGTGTGCGTGTGCGTGTGCGTGTGCGTGTGCGTGTGCGTGTGCGTGTGCGTGTGTGCCTGTCTGTGACAAAAACGAGTGCGCAAGATTTTGTCAGGTGTTTAAGCTAAATCCAAAACAAGTGTGACTGCCCGCGTTCAAGCAAACAGGAACCAGAAAAAACACGAAAGAAGAATACGAACGCGTATTTAATACAAGACAAGACAGGCATAAATTTTCGGCCAACTGGCCTTTGTCAAACGTAACATTACAAACATCTCGGGAGAGAGTAAGGTTAAGGGAGTTAACCCTAAAAAAAAAAACCGATGGAAGGCAAGTGGAAACCACCATCGTACTTTCCCCCAGGAAAACCATGGACAAAAGAAAGACGAAGAAGAAAGTTAACGACGTCAATAGATGCTCCTGTGGAGCACCTTCGTCCGGTAGGGACTGTCATGCGGCGCAGGTGACACCAGACCGTCAGCCAGCTACTGCGACCAAAATTAAACCCAAAGTCAAACTTAGAAACACTAAAATAGCAACATGGAACATCAGAACACTGATGCAGAAAGGTAAATTAGACAACCTCAAAATGGAGATGGAAAGGCTTAACATCAGTATTTTAGGACTAGGGGAAGTGAGATGGAGGGGGGCAGGCATGATAACATCAGGAGAATATACACTGTACAGTGATATACTCTGGTGGTAATTCATATGAAAGAGGAGTAGGCATCATAATGGACAAAGACAAATCAACAGCAGTTAAGGGATACTGGGCTGTGTCCGACAGAGTATAGATGGTCATATTGAGTGGCAAACCATTTGATATCAACATCATTCAGGTGTATGCACCAACATCCGCAAGTACTCAGGAAGACATCGACAACTTCTACGAAGTTTTAGAGATGGCCAAGGTCCAATGTAAATCACAAGAAGTTACAGTCACAATGGGAGATTTTAATGCTAAAGTGGGACAGGATAGGGTTGAGGATATAGTTGGACCTCATGGCCTTGGTTCACAAAATGAAAGGGGAGTGAAACTTGTAGAATGGGCACAGATGAATTAGTTCATAGTGGGAAACACCTGGTTTGAGCAGCCTAATAGAAGAAAATGGACTTGGATGAGTCCAGGAGATAATACCAAAAATCAGATTGACTACATCCTGATCAACAAAAGATTTAGAAATTCTTTACTGTCAGCGAAAACACTACCAGGCGCAGACTGCAACAGTGGCCACAATCCTGTAGTGGGAAGGTTTAGACTGAAATTGAGGAAAAGGAAACCGACCAAAAGCAACATCAAACTAAACCTTGGACTCTTAAAGACAGATGAAATGATACGTAAAACATTTAATGTACATGTTCAAAACAAATTCAGTGCTCTGGAAGACGTTGGTGACAGTGAGGAACAATGGACAAAGTTGAGAAGTTCGATAAATGAAGCTTGTGAAGAAATTCCTAAGGCAGATAGAAAAGCAAAAAAGAGCTGGATGACTGATGAAATTTTGGCTTGATGGAGGAAGGAGGAGGGCAAAGAGAAACGAGGAGATATACAGGAAGATAAACAAAGAAATCAGGAATAGGTTCAATGAAGCTAAGGAAGCTTGGCTGAACACAAAATGCAAAGAGATAGAAGAACGACACAAAATGGATCCTCAGGGTATGCACAGACGAATTGAAGAAACTGTCCACAGGAAAAATACATGCACATCAACTGGGTGCTTAAAATCGAAAGATGGTACGCTTATCATGGAAAAAGACAAAATACTGGACAGATGGGGAGAGTACATTAAAGACCTTTTTGAGGATGACAGAAACGAAGAACACATTATAAAAAAGAACTTTGAAGGACCACCCATAATGAAAAGTGAAGTTAGAGCAGCACTGAAAAAGATGAAAATTTTCCATTGCTTTTATTCTTTCTCCCCATTTATAGCCGTGTGCGTGTGCGTGTGCGTGTGCGTGTGCGTGTGTGTGTGTGTGTGTGTGTGTGTGTGCGGTGCGTGCGTGCGTGCGTGCGTGCGTGGTGCGTGCGTGCGTGTGTGTCTGTTTTAGCGCTTAGATTTGATTTTATCAAGATTTTGCGCTATATAAAATATTGTATATTATATATTATTATTATAAAAGCCCCAGGACCAGACAACATTACTACAGAGATGATTGAAGCCCTGGAGGAATTTGGCATAGAAAAAATCAGTCCTCCTAAATGAAATTTATGACACTGGAAAAATCCCCAAACATATGTCAAAATCAATTTTCATTGCACTTCCAAAGAAGACAGGGGCTATAGAATGCGAACTCCATCGCACAATCAGTTTGATGAGTCATATAACAAAAATCCTGTTAAGAATAATCATGATGAGGGCAAGGAATAGAATCAAAAGAGAAATAACAGAAGAACAGTGTGAATTTGTGGAAGGGAAAGGAACTATCATAGAGAGGTCAATTCAGATGAATAAGGATTTGTATTTATGCTTTGTTGACTATACCAAGGCTTTCGATCGGGTAAGACATGAAGAATTGATCAACCAACTGGAGAGACTCAATGTTGATGGAAAAGATCTACAAATAATCAGGAATATGTACTGGGAACAAACAGCTGCAATGATAATAGAAAACAATATAAGCTCTTTCCAAAACATCAAAAGAGGAGTCAGACAGGGTTGTGTTTTGTCACCAGATCTGTTTTCACTATACAGCGAAAACATCATGAGAAACCTAGAAGAAGACCCTGGATTAAAGGTTGGAGGGAAAATGATAAACGACATTCGGTAGGCAGATGACACCGTACTAATTGCAGAAAATGAAAGGGACCTACAAAACCTTGTGAATATACTAGAAATAGAAAGCAAAGGTAAGGGCTTGGAGCTAAACAGCAGGAAGACTGAAGTCATGGTGATCAGAAAAAACATGAAATCCCCTCCTGCAAAATAACAGCAAATGGCACAACCTTGACACAGGTTAATAAGTTCAAATACCTGGGAACGGTCATTTCATCAGACGGCAGATGCACTCGGAAATAGCTGGCAGAATCGGCCAAGCCAAAACAGCATTCAAGAGGATGACAAGCATTCTTACCAACAAATGCCTATCAATTAACATCAGAAAAAGAGTCCTTGAATATTATATAGAACCAATACTGTTGTACGGATGCGAGGCGTGGACAGTCAGCAAGCAAAGCCAGAGCAAGATTGAGGCAGCTGAGATGTGGTTTCTCAGAAGAATGTTGAGAGTTCCATGGACAGCAAAGAAAACAAACGAGACAGTCTTGATGGAGGCAGACACAAGTAGATCACTCATAAGGAAGATTAGGAAAAGACAGGCAACATTTATAGGCCATTTTGCGAGGAAAGGGGATTTGGAGCACCTGGTCACAACGGGAAAGCTGGAGGGAAAGAGAGCACCAGGTAGACCCAGGGAGAGAATGCTGGATGGACTTGCAGAGTGGCTGGGGATGAGGAGGGTGGGGGAGATGCTAGGGGCAACGAGAGATAGAAATGGTTGGAAGTCCATGGTCGCCAACGCCATGCGGCAGGGCACCTGATGATGATGAACATTACAAACAAACAAACACCAGATACAATAATTTTGAGAAAAAGACTGAAGCTTTCCTGCTGCTGTGTCCAATGTGAGAAAAGGAATGATTCATGGAAGTCATCATCATTTGAGCACAGGCGTCGTAGTCGCAAGAGCTGAGAGTAAGGAATGCTGTTTTTGGTGTTGGAAGTGTGAGATGATCGATAGTCCAGATAAGAATGGGAGTCTGTTGCCTTGTAGTGGACTGTAGTAATCAGTTTTTCAAATCAAACTGAAAGTTGATGGACGGACGAAAAGTTTGAACGTAGTGAATGTATTCTAAGAGTTGGTCGTGACTGAGGGATGTTTCACCAATGCCATCATCCTTTTCTCACATTGGACACAGCAGCAGGGAAGTTTCAGTCTTTTTCTCAAAATTTTTATATCTGGTGTTTGTTTGTTTGCAATCTTACGCTTGACAAAGGCCAGTTGGCCGAAAATTTGCGCCTGTCTTGTCTTGTTGTATTAAATAGGTGTTTAAGCTGTTTCTGAGTAGATCTTAACCCAATTTTAGTCAAAGATGTAAACTGTTCAAAGCGTCAGTTTGAAAGAAAGGTACGTAGATCCAAGTCCCGCCGACCAGATTAAAAGCGTGATATTTGCACTTTTTGTGGAAGATGTGTAAACATCACTTTCTCAGTAACTTCAGACATCATTGACGTCTCCTTGTCACTGTTGGGATTGTCATTATTGTTCTCGATGCTCATGAAACTTGATTTCAGTCGTAGTATTTTTTCAAGGTCAAAGTGACTTTGAGAAGTACAAAAATCTAGATTTTCTGAAATACTGTTTTTTATGAAATGAGAGATTGTAAGTATGGCCTGACTAACTTGCTTTTGTTGTGTTTTTTTTCCTTTTCTAACTTTCTTATTTTCTTTCTTGTTCTTCTCTCTCTTTTCTGTTTGCCCTGATCTCCTAAAACAAGTGGGACAAGAGATGGGTAAGGAACATAATATCTTTTTCACATCTAACTTTACATATTCTTTCTCTCTCTTCCCTTCTCGATAATTTTTTTTTCTAAGAAATATATTACGATACAATATAGAGTGATGATGAGTGGACGGAGAGAAAGCATGAGAGAGAGAGAGAGAGAGAGAGAGAGAGAGACAGAGACAGAGACAGAGAGACAGAGACAGAGACAGAGAGTGGGATGAGATAGAGAGGCAAAGACAGAAATGGGGAGCGACAGAAAAAGAGACAAAGAGAAAGAGGGGGGGGGGGCGGAGAGAGAGAGAGAGAGAGAGAGAGAAGAGAGACGGAGAGAGAGACAGAGACAGAAACAGAGAGAGACAAAGACTTTCAGACTTCAGACTTCAGAATTTGTGCTCAAGATAGGCATAGCCCCTACTGAAGGGGTGTTTGTAAGTATAATGAAATAATCAGATAGCATATCATACAGGATTAACAATCAACAACGAAATGAACTGTACATTAGGATAAAGCAATTTCCCTGATTTTAGCTACTTTGAGGAACAAATCAAAATTAATGATATAATCGAAACGAGTTGAACACATTAATAAACACAATTTAAACTTATTTGGGTATCTATAATACTTTTCAGGGATGAGCCTTGAATAGATTTCATATAAAGCTGGACAACACAGGACAAAGTATATTTCGTCTGAGAAAGAGAGAGAAAGAAAGAAAGAGAGAGAGAGAGAGAGAGAGAGAGAGAGAGAGAGAGGAGAGAGAGAGAGAGCGAGAAAGAGAAAGAGACAGACAGACAGACAAACAGAGAAGCTAAAGAGAGAGAAAATTCGAAACATTGAAATGTCATTCAAAACGGACATTTGGCAGACCAACAGCAGAACTGGGCGCTGATAGGCCGCGGGTCATTTCCAGGGCGCCGTGGTTTGCCTAAGCGGAATGCCCTGACAATGTCTTCTGGTTGCCATCTAGGGTTTGGATCGTGGTAGTTCAGGACATCGAGAATGATCTGAGGTGTCGTGGCTTTTGTTTTCCCTTTCACTCTTCTACATTCATAAATTTCAGGTTTGTTACTTTAGGTTTTTCTTATGTTGATCAAGTCTCCCGATGATCTTGATTTCATCCAGAACATCTCACATTGTCCTGTAATTATTTTTAATGTTTCATCGATGATGTTTTTGATCCATGGTGGAACTAACATGTAGATCATGCTGCATTTGAGAAAAACGCCAGTCCATGAACTGCGTTCTACTGTCCTGCTGAGACATCCGAGCAACAATGTGTGATCAGGAGAATATTGTACGTGTCAGACTGCTGGTCTTGCCCCTCAGCTACAGACAGAGAAAGAAAGAGGTGAGAGAGAGAGAGAGAGAGAGAGAGACAGACAGACAAACAGACAGACAGAGACAGATAGAAAGACAGAGAGAGAGAGAGACAGAGAGAGAGAGAGAGAGACAGAGACAGAGAGAGAGTGAGCCAGACAGTGAGCAGAGAGTGAGTGAGCCAGAGAGTGAGCGAGTGAGTGAGATAGAGAGTGAGGGTGGGGGAGTGACAGAGAGAGTGAGAGAGAGACAGAGCCAGAGACAGACACACAGAGAGAGAGACAGAGAGAGAGAGACAAGAGAGAGAGAGGGGTAGAGAGAGAGACAGAGAGAGAGAGACAGAGAGAGAGACAGAGAGAGGGAGCCCTTAATTCTTTATTTTTTATCGATGACTGATTTGGCTTTCACATATTCGCTGGACGTTAACAACGCATTTCTTTTGAATCACTTTAGAGATCCTTTCTGTTTTTTCAATATTTTTAAAGGAGATATTATTTCATCTCGACAGGAGAGAGGTGTGTGTCTATGTGTGTACGAGTGTGTAAAATCTTAATATCTATGATAAAATATATTAGCAACATTTTCTTAACTGTTTTGAACGTTCGTTCGTTCCTTCGTTGGAATCTTTTCACTGTAAACAAGTTAAACGAAGACGAGGTTGTTTCTCTTCTCGTTGCTCCTGGGAGTTCTTACTGGTTTTGATCGTTAACGAGTAGGGAAATCATAGATCATGGCGCTAAGGTTAAGGTCACATGGATGAAAAAAAAATACTCCACTAAAAACAAAGTTTCTTATAAGGGTGATGTGAATAATACTTTCTTAGAAACTTCTGACAACGATATTTACATTTTGTTTTTACTGTTGTGACAGTCAAGATTATCCTCACTTCACATTCAGTTTTATTCCATTTGATGCTTCTACGAGGTCACAGAGATCCTTGACACGTATTAAATAGATTTTGAAATCGATCTGTGTAGAAAAAGGAAAACTCTTAGAACGGCTTGAAAAATTTTTCTTTCACCATATTTTTTTCTTTCTTTCTTTCTTCTTTCTTTCTTTCTTTCTTAGTTTCTTTCTTTCTTTCTTCATTCCTTTCTAACATTGTTTTCTTTCTTTTCCCCTTTTCTTTTCTGTTTATCTTATTTTTCTTGTGAAAGAGCCAGGGGATTGGCGAAGTTTACTTTTTCCAATCTAACTTTAGAAAGGAACTCACCCTCTCCTCGATCCAACTTCTTTGACTTTTTTCGACGAAGAAGATGGATTCAAACAGAGGACTGACTGATGGTATGTGTGTGATGGGAAGGGAGAGAGGGAGGGAGGGAGGGGGAAAAAGAGGGTAGGAGAGGAAAAGTTTCAGTTTCAGATTCTGAGGATGGTGTCTCTCCACTCGGAATAAATTCCATATGCAGAGAGAGAGAGAGAGAGGGAGAGCGAGAGGGAGAGAGAGAGAGAGAGAGAGGGAGAGAGAGAGGGAGAGAGAGAGAGAGAAAGAGAGAGAGAGAAAGAGAGGCAGACAGACAGACAGACAGACAAGCAGTCAGACAGATAGACTGAATATATACTCGTGTGCTTGCATGATGATTTATATAGCTTGCGTTCGTGCGCGTCTGTTGTATGTATGTGTGTGTATATGTATCGAATTTGTGTATGTGTATGTGTCTCTGTGCATGTGCATAATTGCGTATGCAAGCACTCTCTCTCTCTGTCTCTCTCTTTGTATGCGCGCGCGCGCGCGTGTGTACGTGTGTATGTGTGTGTGTGTGTGTGTGTGTTGTGTGTGTGTGTGTGTGTGTGTGTGTGTGTGTGTGTGTGTGTGTGTGTGTGTGTTCGTTCTTTAATTTAACGTCTTTTCACTATAACGTTTCTTAGAAACTTCTGACAACGATATTTACATTTTTTTTTTTACTGTTGTGACAGTCAAGATTATCCTCACTTTACATTCAGTTTTATTCCATTTGATGTTTCTACGAGGTCACAGAGATCCTTGACACGTATTAAATAGATTTTGAAATCGATCTGTGTACAGGTAATGTGTGTGTGTGTGTGTGTGTGTGTGTGTGTGTGTGTGTGTGTGTGTGTGTGTGTGTGTGTGTGTGTGTGTGTGTGAGTGTGTGTGTGTGTGTGTGTGTGTGTGTGTGTGTGTGTGTGTGTGTGTCTGTGTGTGTCTGTGTGTGATTTTGTCTGTGTGTGCGTGCGTACGTGAATCCGTTTCGTCCTTTGTGGCTTCCTTTCTTTTCCAGTAGAACATGTACAGTGGCCTTCAGCTATGTCGTTATAATCGGGCTGGAGAGATCTTTTTCGGGATCTTTTTCTCTCTTTTTGTTTTGTTTTTGTTTTTTGTAATCTCCCGTGTTAATAATAATAATAATAATATATTTTATTTATATAGCGCAAAATCTTGACAAAATCAAATCTAAGCGCTGAGCGTACACATGCATACATACCTACATACATATGAGCGTATACATGCATACATACATGCCTACATACTTACATACATAAATCTAAGCTGAGCGTATACATGCATACATACATACATACATAAATCTAAGCGTATACATACATACATACATACATACATACGTACGCACATGCATACATAATAATTACAATATTTATATAGCGCAAATCTCGACAAAATCAAATCCAAGCACCGAAAAGACACACACGCACACACACACACACGCACCACGCACCACGCACGACACGCACGCACGCACACACACACACACACACACACACACACACACACACACACACACACGCACACACATGCATGGCCACAAATGGGGAGAAAAGAATAAAAGCAATAAAAGCAAGAATAAAACCAATGGAAAACCACAGAGAGCACATCATATACAATTATATATTAAAACAAAGTGAATCCCCTCCGAGGAGAACAGGCTGCAGAGGGGGGTTGAGTGAGGTTAGGATTTTATGCAGAGGAGAAAAGGTGAGTTTTGAGAGCGGACTTGAAGGAGGCAAAAGTAGGTTGCTGACGGATTGCGAGAGGAAGTTTGTTCCAGGAGAGTGGACCAGAAACAGAGAAGGCTCGTGGACCATAGGTATTGAGCTTAGTGCGTGGAAAGCGAAAAGTCAGAGGATCGGAGGCAGAGCGGAGGGTACGTGAGGGAACATAGATCTCAAGTAGGCTTGACAGGTAATCGGGGGCTGCGTTATTGAGGCTTTTGTAGCACATGGTGTCTAGTTTGTACTGTATGCCTTTGATACAGGGAGCCAGTGAAGTTGTGCCAGGAGAGGAGATATGTGGTCAGCTTTTTTCTTTTTGAGTACAAGGCGTACAGCATTGTTTTGAATGCGCTGTAGGATGTGAATGGTGGAGGCAGGAAGACCAGACAGGAGTGAATTGCAATAGTCAATGCGAGACATTATGAAGGAGAGAACGAGTTTTGCAGTTGTTTCGACAGAGAGATACTTCCTGATCAGCCTTATACGATGGAGATGATAGTAGCAAGATCTGGCAGTTTGAGAAACAAAGATGTTCATGGACAGGGTAGAGTCAATGCAGACACCAAGGTTTTTAGCTGAATCAGAAATTGGGACTGATGTGTTACATAATGGGAGAGAAAGAGGAGGCAGCTGGGAAAGTTTCTGACGGGTGCCAATGAGGATAGTTCTGTCTTGTCGTCATTAAGCTGAGTCTATTGGTGTCATCCAGTTCTTAATGTCCGAGTAACACTCAGTGGTGCGAGTCAACAGGCGCTGTATATTATCAGGTGAGTCACTATCTTGAAGTTGGGTGTCATCAGCATAGAAGTGGTGTTTTATAGAGTGGGAGTTGATGATGGTGGACAGGGGGGAGGTATAAAGAGTGAAAAGAACAGGGCCAAGGACAGATCCTTGTGGAACACCACAGGTCAGGTATGCAGGTTGAGAGTAAGTGCCATTGATGAGAACAGTTTGTTTTCTGTTTGATAAATACGAAGTGAAAAAGGAGAGAGCAATGTCAGAGATGCCAAAAGTATGATGAAGTCTAGAAAGGAGAATACCATGGTCAATGGTATCGAAAGCTGCAGACAGATCAAGGAGTGTGAGGAGAGAGACTTTGCCAGTATCAGTTGCAAGGAGGAGATTGTTGAGAATGTGTAGTAGGGCAGTTTCAGTGCTATGGCACTGGTGGTAGGCTGACTGGAAAGGATTGAGGAGATTGTTGGCAGACAGGTGAGAGTTCAGCTGGTTGAGGACGACTTTTTCAAGGAGTTTTGACAAGAAAGAGAGATTAGAGATAGGCCTGTAATTTTTCAGTTCATTTGGGTCTAAATTGTGTTTCTTGAGGAGAGGGTGAACAATAGCAGACTTGAAAGAATCTGGGACAGTTCCAGTTTGAAAAGAAGTGTTGATGATGTCAGTGATGAATGGGAGGAGAGTAGGGAGACAATCGGAGTAGAGAGAACCTGGAAGAGGATCCAGTTCGCAGGTTTTGAACGACATGGATCTGATTGTGTTGAAAATTTCTTCTTGTGAGACTGGGGTAAAAGTAGTGAGAGGTGTGCCAGAGAAGGAAGGGTCAGGTGGGCATGGTTGACAGGGTGTCCTGTCAAGCCTGTCACGAAGAGTTTGTATTTTGGTGGTGAAATACTTAGAGAATACAGATGGGAGTTCTTCATTTGTATGTTTTGTTGGGAGAGGTAAGTCTTTTCGTGTGCCAAGGAGATGATTCATGGTTGTAAAGAGTTCTTTTGAAGAAGAGGCATTCAGGATTTTGGTTTGGAAATAGCTTGTTTTTGCAGATGCAATGAGGGTGGATACTTTTGTTTTAGAGGCTTGGAAAAGTTGCCTGTGTACAGTGAGTTTGGATTTGCGCCAGCGGCGCTCAGCTCTGCGGCGGGCACGTTTTGCACAGGCAATCTCATGAGTGAGCCAGGGGGTAGGGGGGCGGTCAGGTAAAAGACGGGTTGTGGCTGGAGCATGAGTGTCCAGAAGATGGTGGAGAGTAGTATAGAATTCATCGGCAAGGTTATGTGACTTTTCAGAAAGGAGACGGGAGGCATCAGATGAAAATGTGGAGAGGTCGATTAATTTGAGATTGCGTCGAGTCACTGTGCGCGTGGTACGGGAAGGAGGAGAAATGTCAAGAGAACAGAGAATTGCAGAGTGGTCAGATGGAAGGGCTGAAGTTAGACGGGTAGAAAGAACTAAGCAGTTGTTAGTAGCTGAATTGTGGTGATCACGAGAAATGATCCAGTCAAGAATGTGACCTTTTTGATGGGTTGGTTCAGAAATGTGTTGAGTCATATTGTGCTTGGACAGAGAGTTGATGATATGTCTTGTGTCATAACGGTGAGTGTTGTCATAGTGGACATTGATGTCACCTAGAATGATGAGATTTCCAGGTAAGAGGCAGTAGTGGTCAAGCAGTTGGTCAAAGTCAGAGAGAAACGTGGATTTGGTGAGTTTGTTGGCAGAGCTAGGTGGAGGTCGATAGATACAGGAGAAGGTGATGGGGTGAGGGGTGGATTGGAAGGATACTTCAACGTGCTCGAAAGAAGGATGGGAGAAAGGCAGAGACTGCGAGAAAGATAGGCGGGAATGGAGTGAGTCGTTGTAGAGGATGGCGATACCGCCACCTCGAGATGAGCGATGGAAAGAAGCAAGCCTGTAACCACTCGGAGTGAGGCTAGCATGTATAGGTTCATGACCAAGGGGGTTAAGCCATGTCTCTGTAATAAAAGCAATGTCAACGTGCTCATCAGCGATAAAATCGGCAATGACCTCAGCTTTGCCATCTTTGCATATTGATTGAGCGTTAAAAAGGCATAGTTTAAGTTTATCATATGGCGGCGGCCGAGGTGGCGAAGAAGGCGGCACCGACGGGACAAAAGACGAAGGCGACACCAGCGGGGCAGAAGACGAAGGCAGCAACGACGGAACAGAAGAAGAAGACAAAGGTAGCACCGGCGGGACAGAAGACGAGGGCAGCGCCGGCGGGACAGAAGACGAAGGCAGCACCGGCGGGACAGAAGGCGAAGGCGGCACCACCAGGACAGAAGGCGAAGGCGAAGATGGCAGAGGAGGAGACAAAGCCCGCAGCAGCGAGGTCGAAGGCAGGGGCAGCGGAGGAGACGAGGAAGCAGAAAAAGAAAAGGGAGATTGTTTCATATCGACCGGAGAGAGAAGCATCTCTCTGTCTCTCTCTTTATTTGTGTATAGACGTCTGTCTGTCTGTCTATCTGTGTGTCGATCCACCTACGTGTCTGTGGCAGAATGTGCTTGCATGAGTTTCTCAGTGTCTGTGGATGGATCTTGATAAGCCTGGGTCATGGATCTGAACAAGCCTGTTTCATGGATCTGAACAAGCCTGGGTCATGGATCTGAACAAGCCTGTTTCATGGATCTGAACAAGCCTGGGTCATGGATCTGAACAAGCCTGGGTCATGAATCTGAACAAGCCTGGGTCATGGATCTGAACAAGCCTGGGTCATGGATCTGAACAAGCCTGGGTCATGGATCTTAACAAGCCTGGGTCATGGATCTTAACAAGCCTGGGTCATGGATCTGAACAAGCCTGGGTCATGGATCTGAACAAGCCTGGGTCATGGATCTGAACAAGCCTGGGTCATGGATCTGAACAAGCCTGGGTCATGGATCTGAAAAGCTGTTTCGTGGATCAGAACAAGCCTGGGTCATGGATCTGAACAAGCCTGTTTCATGGATCTGAACAAGCCTGGGTCATGGATCTTAACAAGCCTGGGTCATGGATCTGAATAACCTGAGTCATGGATCTTAACAAGCCTGGGTCATGGATCTGAACAAGCCTGGGTCATGGATCTTAACAAGCCTGGGTCATGGATCTTAACAAGCCTGTTTCATGGATCTTAACAAGCCTGGGTCATGGATCTTAACAAGCCTGTTTCATGGATCTTAACAAGCCTGGGTCATGGATCTTAACAAGCCTGGGTCATGGATCTTAACAAGCCTGGTCATGGATATTAACAAGCCTGGGTCATGGATATTAACAAGCCTAGGTCATGGATCTGAATAACCCCGGTTCATGGATCTTAACAAGCCTGGGTCATGGATCTTAACAAGCCTGGGTCATGGATCTTAACAAGCCTGTTTCATGGATCTTAACAAGCCTGTGTCATGGATCTTAACAAGCCTGGGTCATGGATCTTAACAAGCCTGGGTCATGGATATTAACAAGCCTGGGTCATGGATATTAACAAGCCTGGGTCATGGATCTGAATAACCCTGGGTCATGGATATTAACAAGCCTGAGTCATGGATCTAAATAACCCTGGGTCATGGATATTAACAAGCCTGGGTCATGGATATTAACAAGCCTGGGTCATGGATATTAACAAGCCTGGGTCATGGATCTGAATAACCCTGGTTCATGGATCTTAACAAGTCTGGGTCATGGATCTTAACAAGCCTGGGTCAAAGGTGTGGACCGTTGAGGTAATACGATTTGCATGGATTTGGAGGTCATGGGTCATACTGACCCAGAAAGGACCTGAAATTAGAAGTTTTTGTGAAGGTGTGTGAATGGCACTTTCTGCTTACATTACCGTGACAGTTTACCATTGTCCTCTCTTGACTTCAAGTTTCGTGTCATCTGATGTTTCTTCAAGGTCACAGTGATCTTGGAAAGTAAATTATCCGGATTTTGTTCTCAGCAGCTATATTTTCAAATTGCATTTCCTCAGCCTTTTACGACTGGGTCGTTTTGATTATTAGTAGATCCATTGCACGCACATATACCATCTTAACCATTTTTACAGAACGCTCAAGCCCCATAAAGGAAATTTGTTTTATCTTTCTTGTGTATTGTTACTAGTGTGAACAGAAACATTTCCATTACGGGTTCAAGTGAATATTACTGCATTTATTGATTTGATAATCCCTTTAGTCGAACTCATCAAAGAGAGTATGGCATATGTCTAAGATAACAGTTACAAGATTGTTGAAATGCACAGATCCCATCATAACTGAAAAATCTATAAGCCAAATGTAATCATAGTCAAGTAATAACTTTTAATTTCTAAATTTCACCCACATTGGGTCATTTCCAAAGCCACTTGTATTTTTGATATCATCTATACGACAGGAAGGCACAATATCAATATGGCTTGACCAACCATTCTGTTTATATTCTAAACCAACCCAACAGATCAAATTCTTAACTTTTTAAAATAGATCATTTCATATCGACCGAAGAGGGAGGTATGTCTTCGTGTCAAGTGCCTGTCTGTCTGTCTGTCAGTATGTAAGTATGTATGAATGTATGTATGTATGTATGTATGTCTTTACCAAATCTGGTCAAATGTGTGGACTGTCCAGAAGTCCGGAATAATTAAGTTTGAAAGTCATGGCAACAAGGCCAAGGTGACGTAAAGCAAGAATATTAACAAAACAAAAAACAAACACGAACAAACAAACAAACAAACAAACAAACAAACAAAAACAAAAAACAAACAACACAAAAACAAAAGGAAAACAAAACAAACAAACAATAAACATTATGTGCTTAAAATTATCACTTTTCATGTATGTATGTGAACAGCACTGTCTCAGGAACTTCTCAGATTACATCAGTTCTATTTTCACTGTTGTGACAGTCTACTGTTGACTTCGCTTTGCCCCATGTTTTAATTCTTTTGATGCTTCTTCAAGGTCACAGTGGTCTTGAAAAGTACAAAATCTGGATTGACTTGCAAGCAGCGAAAATTTGAAACGTGATATTTCTTTCAGCCGTTAATGACTTGATCATTATGATTTTTGGTAAGGTTATTGTATGCATACATGCACTGTATACATACCATTGGTAAGGAAACCATCAAATCATAAAGAAAAAAATCTTTTATCACAACGGTTATCATGCCAATTGCGTTAACAGCGACATCACCATTACTGATGAAAATGAATATAATCATTTTCACAGTTTTAATAACATCTTGAGCCAGACTCACGAATGCCGAAGTTTGGATAACTTTTGTACAATTCCGAGGTCATGTTGAAATATGCATGCATTGTCATAACTCAATGATTTAACAACCAAACATAATTATACATTTGATGTGTTTAGTGGAATTAAAACTTCCAACGAGGCAATTTTATTGACGTCAGGTCATTTTCAAGGTCACCTCTACTTTTACCATCAGCAACTTGGCATAAAAGAAAGAATATTAACAGGGCTTGACCATCCGGTGTCTCTATGTTTGATAAAGTACAGGCGTCCATTTTTGGACAGTATGTTTGTTTTTCTTTTCTTTTCTTTTCTTCTTTTTTATGCGTTCTGCTAAAGTTACATTTTCAATAGTTTTGGCAGAGGTATCCATAAGTGTAAAAGTCTACAGTGATGTAGGAATGCCTTTGCCAGGGATCCAGTATTTTGAATATACATGACTGACTTCAAGAAACAGTGATATCTCCCATTGCCATGAGCATATCAAATAACTTAAGTATAACATGTATACCACCCTGACACTTTTAATTCATTTCAGATACTGAAACAAGGAACACACGCAAATATGAATACAGCAACAAAATATTATCAGATTCTTCTTACGGTCTAAAACTAGCTCACATATGTAAATGAAAGACGCAATACAATGAAGTCACACTTTATATCTGTCAGACTTCCTACACTACAGACAGAAGAGTTCCTAAACATGTTCGGCATGTACTAACTCTGTTCCTTCTTCTTATGAAAGTAAACACACATGTTCAAACACAAAAAAAGCGTAAGAGATCTTTCTTCCCCCCATCTTGCCACACATACACACTACAGATCAGCACAGAGACAGAGACACACGCCGACACACATGGACCACGTGGTCCTACCAGCACAGTTGGTTAGTGCGCCATGCTGATGACAAAACGATAGTGGGTTTGAACCTCAGGGCAGGTCACAACACTTGTTTTCTCCTGTACAGGCTTAAGGCTTATGCCGTGCGTAATCATGTGGGATCTTCCCCAACACAGGGTATCAGTGACGTCAGTGCACATCGAATTTATTCAGAATAAGAAACTGGAAACTGAGAAGCTGACACTGTATATACACACCCACGAGCGCGCGCACGCACACACCACACACACACACCACACACACAACACACACACAAACATACACACACACACACACAAACACACATATACACACAGGGACACAGACACACACACACACACGTATACACCCGCCCTCACACACATACATACATACACACCCGCACACACATACACGCACGCACACTCACACACATACACACACCACACGCACGCACGCGCGCGCACGCACGCACACACACACACACACAAAACACAACACACACACACACACACACACACATACGCACACACACACACACACACACACACAAACACACACACACACACACACACACACACATACACACACACACGCACATAAACGCGCGTTCGTCTTTCCATACTTATCTGTTTCAAGAAAAGTCCATCGAAATTATATTTTTTAAAGGAAAAGGAAGACTGTTAGAATGGCTTGATCATTTAAAATGTTTTGTCTTTTTTTCATCTATTTTCTTTTTGTTTTGTAATTCTTTTCTGTTTTCTTTTTCATTCTCCTCGTAAATGATAGTGAAGGGATGGGCTGAGATTACTTTTTTTCCAATGTAACTATAGGGGGAATCTCACGCTCTCCCTATTCCGCTGCCTTCACTTGTTTCTTCCAAGGAGATGGATTCTAATAGAGTATTGACTGATGGGGTGTGTGGATGAGGACGCAGATAAAAGACAGACAGATGGGAGTCAGAAAGAAAGAAAGAGAGAGAGACAGACAGACAGACAGACAGACGGACAGACAAAAGAGGTAGAGAGAGAAAGAAAGAAAGAAAGAAAGAAGAGAGATGTAGTGTGATGTAGTGTTATGTGTGTTGTTGTGTTGTGTTCGAGTGATGTTTGTTTGTGTGTTTGTGTGTGTGTTGTGTGTGTGTGTGTGTGGGGTGTGTGTGTGGGGTGTGGTGTGTGTGTGGTGTGTGTGTGTGTGTGTGTGTGTGTGTGTGTGTGTGTGTGGTGTGTGTGTGTGTGTGTGTGTGTGTATGTATGTTTTGTGTATGGTGTGTTACGTTTTTTGTGTGTCCTTTCATCCTTTTCAAAACAAGTGTGACTGCCCGCGTTCAAGCAAACAAGAACAGAAAAAACACAAAAGAAGAATACGAACGCGTATCTAATACAACAAGACAAGACAGGCACAAATTTTCGGTCAACTGGCCTTTGTCAAGCGTAAGATTACAAACAAACATGCCAGATACAAAAATTATGAGGAAAAAAGTCTTTTTCAGTTTTTTTCTCATGATTTTTGTATCTGGTGTTTGTTTGTAATCTTATGCTTGACAAAGGCCAATTGGCCGAAAATTTGCGCCTGTCTTGTCTTGTTGTATTAAATACGCGTTCGTATTCTTCTTTCGTGTTTTTTTCTCTGGTTCCTTTCGTCCTTTGTTGTGTCCTTTTTTTCATTTCCAGTGAACCAATTGAATTTGCATGATGGAACATATGTTTAGCTCTGTCTTTGGAATCAGTTCGGAGGTATCTCATTGGAGATCTTTTTCTCTGTTTTTCCCAATTTTTGTTTCTCTCTTTCAGTTGTTCTACTGGTCTTTTTTCTTGTCTTTTTTCTTGTCTTTCTTTTCTGTTTTCCTTGTAAACAAAAACGAGAGGAGGACGAAGACTACTTTTTTTCAATTTAACTTTAGAGAGGCTCTCACTCTTTCCCCATTCCAGACTCTTTCACTTGTTTCTCCTTAGGAGATGGATTCTAATAGAGCACTGGCTGATAGTGTTTGATGGGGAGATAGATAAGGAGGGGTACAGGAGGGTTCTCAGTGAGAAGGGAGATAGATAAGGAGGGGACAGGAGGGTTCTCAGTGAGAAGGGAGATAGATAAGGAGGGGGGTACAGGAGGGTTCTCAGAGAGAAGGAGATAGATAAGGAGGGGGGTACAGGAGGGTTCTCAGTGAGAAGGGAGATAGATAAGGAGGGGGACAGGAGGGTTCTCAGTGAGAAGGGAGATAGATAAAGAGGGGGTACAGGAGGGTTCTCAGAGAGAAGGGAGATAGATAAGGAGGGGGGTACAGGAGGGTTCTCAGTGAGAAGGGAGATAGATAAGGAGGGGGGAAGAGGGTTCTCAGAGAGAAGGGAGATAGATAAGGAGGGGGGTTACAGGAGGGTTCTCAGTGAGAAGGGAGATAGATAAGGAGGGGGGACAGGAGGGTTCTCAGTGAGAAGGGAGATAGATAAGGAGGGGTACAGGAGGGTTCTCAGAGAGAAGGGAGATAGATAAGGAGGGGGACAGGAGGGTTCTCAGAGAGAAGGGAGATAGATAAGGAGGGGGATACAGGAGGGTTCTCAGTGAGAAGGGAGATAGATAAGGAGGGGGTACAGGAGGGTTCTCAGTGAGAAGGGAGATAGATAAGGAGGGGGTACAGGAGGGTTCTCAGTGAGAAGGGAGATAGATAAGGAGGGGGGTACAGGAGGGTTCTCAGTGAGAAGGGAGATAGATAAGGAGGGGGGTACAGGAGGGTTCTCAGTGAGAAGGGAGACAGATAAGGAGGGGGGTACAGGAGGGTTCTCAGAGAGAAGGGAGACAGATAAGGAGGGGGGTACAGGAGGGTTCTCAGAGAGAAGGGAGATAGACAAGGAGGGGTACAGGAGGGTTCTCAGAGAGAAGGGAGATAGATAAGGAGGGGGACAGGAGGGTTCTCAGTGAGAAGGGAGATAGATAAGGAGGGGGGTACAGGAGGGTTCTCAGAGAGAAGGGAGACAGATAAGGAGGGGGGTACAGGAGGGTTCTCAGAGAGAAGGGAGATAGACAAGGAGGGGTACAGGAGGGTTCTCAGTGAGAAGGGAGATAGATAAGGAGGGGTACAGGAGGGTTCTCAGTGAGAAGGGAGATAGATAAGGAGGGGGGTACAGGAGGGTTCTCAGTGAGAAGGGAGATAGATAAGGAGGGGGGAAGAGGGTTCTCAGAGAGAAGTGAGATAGATAAGGAGGGGGTACAGGAGGGTTCTCAGAGAGAAGGGAGACAGATAAGGAGGGGGTACAGGAGGGTTCTCAGAGAGAAGTGAGATAGATAAGGAGGGGGTACAGGAGGGTTCTCAGAGAGAAGGGAGATAGATAAGGAGGGGGTACAGGAAGGTTCTCAGAGAGAAGTGAGATAGATAAGGGGGGGGGGTACAGGAGGGTTCTCAGAGAGAAGGGAGGTAAATAAGGGAGGGGGGGGGTACAAGAGGGTTCTCAGCGAGAAGGGAGATAAATAAGGGGGGAGGGGACAGGAAGGTTCTCAGCGAGAAAGAGAAAGTTTCAGTCTCGGTTTTTCAAGATACCTTCTCCGTGGTCAGATCAAATCTATCTATGCACCGAGACCTTGAGATGGAAAAAATCCGAAATGATCGTGACATAATCCATCAACCTGCAGATAAGCCCGATGTGCTGGCAAGGTTTACAGGTACTATATGTTGGTTTTATGTCTGTCTTTGTATGAGAAAGAAAAACCCAGAGAGAGAGACAGACAGACAAACAGACTGAGAGACAGACAGACAGACAGACAGGCAGAGAGACAAAGACAGAGAATGAGAGAAAGAGACAGACGGAAAATTAGAGAGAGACAGAAAGAAGGAGAGAGAAAGAAAGAAAGAGAGAGAGAGAGAAAGAAAGAATGGAGAGAGAGGAAGACGGAGGAAAACAGAAGGTGTGTATATGTGTGTGTGTGTGTGTGGGGGGTGGTGTGGGTGGGGGGGGGGTGTGTGCGTGTGTGTGTGTGTGTGTGGTGTGTGTGTATGTGTGTGTGAGTATGTGTATGTGTGTTATGTGTGTGTGAGTATGTGTATGTTGTGTGTGTGTGTGTGTGTGTGTGTGTGTGTGTGTGTGTGTGTGTGTGTGTGTGTGTGTGTGTGTGTGTGTGTGTGTGTGTGTGTGTGTGTGTGTGTGTGTGTGTACCCTTCAACTATGTTTTTTTTTCAAACAGTCTGGATATATTCTGGTTGGGAATCTTTCTCTTCTTTTTTTTAATCATTCTTTCTTTCTTTCTTTTTGTCACTTCACTCATCTTTTTCTTTCTGTCTTTTATTCAATTTTTCTATTCTTTTATAAACAATAACCGTGCGGATGGGCGAAGACTACTTTATTTATGTAATTTTAGAGTGAATCATATTCTTTTCCCATTCTAAACGCCTTTCCCCTGAGGAGATGGATTTTGGAAGAGCACTGACAGACGATATGTGTGCTGGGGGGGGGGGGGGGGGGGGGAGAGAGGAGAGTGAGAGAGTGAGAGTGTGGAGAGTGAGAGAGTGAGAGGTGTGGAGAGAGGAAGAGAGAGCAGAAGACAGACAGACAGACAGATAGGCAGACAGACAGAGGCAGAAAGACAGACAGATAAACTAAATATTTACTCGTATGCTTGCGTGATAATGTATATTGCTTGCGTGTGCGCGTATGTGTTGTGTGTATGTGTATGTGTATGTCTGTGTGTGTATTACAAGTATATGTTAGTAAGATTAGATCAACTGTTTCTGGATATATCTTTATCTACAGTTTGGATCACAAATGTAGATCACTGAGGAGTCGCTAATGCTAAAGTTTGTAAGTCATAGCGCCAAGGTCAAGGCCACATAGGCCAAACAACAATGATAACTTCATCAAGGAAGGTATGGGAACAGAATATTGTCGGGATGTTTGACAGTATCTAAAATCTCTTTTCACTCTTCTGACAGTCTCTATTATACATAATGTATGCCAAGTTATATTTCAGCAAGAGCTTTTTCTGGGTCTTAATGACCTTGAGAGGTACAAAATATGGACTTTCTGTAATAATTTTTGTATAGAGGGAAGAACTGTACGAACGGCTCAACCATCTTGTTTTTCTTTCTTTTTTTTTTTTCGTTTCTTTCCCTTGCCTTTCACTTACCCAATCTACTTAAAGAGAAGAAACAGCAGCTCCGGGCGTGGAAAGGAACACTTCAGCTTTTTGCAAGTTCAAATGTGCGTGATATCGCCAGTTTTCCTTCTTAATTTTAGAAAATTGATTTATATGTATAAAACTGATTTAGACAGGACATTTCCTTTTGTCTGTATGTGCATACTTGCGTGTAAGCGCGCGCGCGTGTGTGTCTATGTGTGTATTTGAGTGCGTGTATGTATGTGCGTATGTGTACGTGTGTGTGTGTGTGTGTGTGTGAGTGTGTGTGTGTGTGTGTGTGTGTGTGTGTGTGTGTGTGCGTGTGTGTGTGTAAGTGCGTACGTGTGTGTATGTAGATGTGCTGGTAAGTTTAGGTAGAGTGCAATCAACTGTTAATGAATAAACTATAAACTCAAAGACGACCCTCTCTCTCACTCTCCCCCCTCTCTCTCACCTTCTGTCTCTCTGTCCTGTCTGTCTGTCTCTCTCTCTTTCTGTCTCTCTCCTTCTCTCTGTCTCTTTGTTTCTTTCTGTCTCTCTCTTTCTCAGTCTCTCTTTCAGTCATTCTGTCTGTCTCTCTTTGTCTCTGTCTGTCTGTCTCTGTCTGTCTGTCTCTGTCTGTCTGTCTCTGTCTGTCTGTCTCTGTCTGTCTGTCTCTGTCTGTCTGTCTGTCTGTCTGTCTCTGTCTCTTTTTCTCTATTTTTCTATTTCAGTCTCCTGTCAGCAGGAAAGGGGAAGGGATAAACAAAAACTGATTGTAATTAACACCAGTGCTTTTTCTGGCAGTCTGATTTTTTTCTTTATCTGTTTCTCTCGGATTTTCTTCTCTGCCTCTCTCTGTGTCTCTGTCTGTCTGTCTGTCTGTCTGTCTCTGTCTCTGTCTGTCTATCTGTCTGTCTGTCTGTCTGTCTCTCTCTCTCTCCGTCTCTTTCTTTCTTTTTTATGTGAAATGAAGACCCTCTTTGGGCGAGGGCTGGATGTAGAAAAAAAAGCGTATACATTGCTTCGTAAATACATATATATTTGGTCCAGCTCTGTCTCTCCCCTCCCCCGTTCTTTTTGTTCTCTCTCTCTCTCTCTCTCTCTCTCTCTCTCTCTCTCTCTCTCTGCTCTCTCTATTAGACTATCAAATTAACACAACACAAACATGCACAAAAATATTTTGTTATTCTTTGTTGCACAGCTCTGATAACATAAGACTTTAAAATCAGCACAACCTAAATATTACGACAATTCTAATGACTTAAGACACACACCATGCGTAATGATTTTAGACTAACATAAGTTTCGTAATGATTTCAGACATCCATTGCATACGGTTTAAAGAAAAAAGAAACGAACAGTTTATATTCTTAATGCATGCATTTACAAAACATCTATATGCATTTATGCATTTGCCGTATTTCCTGTCATTGGATATAGGCCCTACATGCTGTGTGCATACATATGTGTATACATATATATCGTTATTCATTTATTCATACACACGAATTTTTAATATGTGTAGTATTTGTAAGCATATGGTTCAGCCCCAGGACCAGACAACATTACTACAGAGATGATTGAAGCCCTGGAGGAATTTGGCATAGAAAAAATAACAGTCCTAAATGAGATTTATGACACTGGAAAATCCCCAAAGATATGTCAAAATCAATTTTCATTGCACTTCCAAAGAAGACAGGGGCTATAGAATGCGAACTCTATCACACAATCAGTTTGATGAGCCATGTAACAAAAATCCTGTTCAGAATAGTCATGATGAGGACAAGGAATAGAATCAAAAGAGAAATAGCAGAAGAACAGTGTGAATTTGTGGAAGGGAAAGGAACTATTAATGCCATATACATCCTAAGAACTATCATAGAGAGGTCAATTCAGATGAATAAGGATTTGTATTTATGCTTTTGTTGACTATACCAAGGCTTTCGATCGGGTAAGACATGATGGATTGATCAACCAAATGGAGAGACTCAATGTTGATGGAAAAGATCTACGAATAATCAGAAATATGTACTGGGAACAAACAGCTGTAATGATAATAGAAAACAATGCAAGCTCTTTCCAAAATATCAAAAGAGGAGTCAGACAGGGTTGTGTTTTGTCACCAGTTCTGTTTTCACTTTACAGCGAAAACATCATGAGAAACCTAGAAGAAGACCCTGGATTAAAGGTTGGAGGGAAAATGATAAACAACATTCGATATGCAGATGACACCGTGCTAATTGCACAAAGTGAAAGAGACCTACAAAACCTTGTGAATATACTAGAAATAGAAAAGAAAGGGAAGGGACTGGAACTAAACAGCAGGAAGACTGAAGTCATGGTGATCAGTAAAAAACATGAAATCCCCTCCTGCAAAATAACAACAAATGGCACAACCTTGACACAGGTTGATAAATTCAAATACCTGGGAACGATCATTTCATCAGACGGCAGATGCACATCAGAAATAGCCGGCAGAATCGGCCAAGCCAAAACAGCATTTAAGAAGATGACAAGCATTCTTACCAACAAATGCCTATCAATTAACATCAGGAAGAGAGTTCTTGAATGTTATATAGAACCAATACTGTTGTACAGATGCGAGGCGTGGACAGTCAACAAACAAAGCCAGAACAAGATTGAGGCAGCCGAGATGTGGTTTCTAAGAAGAATGTTGAGGGTTCCATGGACATCAAAGAAAACAAACAAGACAGTCTTGATGGAGGCAGACACAAGTAGATCACTCATGGGGAATATTAGGAAAAGACAGGCAACATTTACAGGCCATTTTATGAGGAAGGGGGATTTGGAGCACCTGGTCGCAACGGGAAAGCTGGAGGGAAAGAGAACACCGGGTAGACCCAGGGAGAAAATGCTGGACGGACTTGCAGAGTGGTTGGGGACGGGGAGGGCGGGGGAGATGCTAGGGGCAACGAGAGATAGAGGGAGATGGAAGTCCATGATCGCCAAAGCCATGCGGCAGGACACCTGATGATGATGATGATGGTTCAGACCATTCTCCTGGCCCGATGCATCGGCCACTTTGGCGTCGGCAAACTTAACGAGAACAGGCAACGACTCCTTGAGCTATGCTCCTTTCATGACCTCTGCATCACGAACACTTTCTTCCTCACAAAACTCAGCCACAGAGTGTCCTGGCGGCATCCCAGATCTCGTCACTGGCACCAGTTGGATCTCGTCATCACTCGAAGACCCTCGCTGAATTGTGTTCTCACTACTCGCAGCTATCATAGCGCTGACTGCGACACTGACCACTCTCTGGCCGCCAGCAAGGTGCGTCTTCAACCCAAGCGAATCCATCGATCAAAGCAGAAAGGACACCCTCGCATCAATACAGCCATGTCATCAGTCCCTGAACTACGTGAACGCTTTGCAGACGCCATCCAAAAGCCTTAGCAACTGCCAACCAGCAGTACGGAAGAGAGATGGAAACACATCCGTGATGCCACATACAAGTCTGCTGTTGGCGCTTTTGGAAAGAAAGGGTAGAGAAATCCCGACTGGTTTGAAGCCGGAATTGTGGACCTTGAGCCAGCCATCTCATTCAAGAGGGCTGCCTTACTCAACTACAAACAAGACCTCTGTGAAAAGACACTTGCCACCCTTAGGAGGGCTAGAAGCGATGCCCAACGGATCGCTAGACAGTGCGCCAACAACTACTGGCAGAACCTATGTCAAAGCATCCAACTGTCTGCCGACTGCGGCAACATTCGGGGTAATGTACGAGGGTATGAAAAAGGCCTTTGGCCCATGCGCCATCAAGATCGTCCCGCTGAAATCCGCCACTGGCGAAATCATCACCGATCGTGCAAAGCAAATGGAGAGATGGGCAGAACACTACAAGAGCTATACTCGAGGGAGACCATTGTTACAGACTCAGCGGTGGAAAACACGAGCCTCCTGCCAGTCATGGAAGAGCTCGACGACCCACCCACCACCGAAGAGCTCAGCATGGCCATCGACTCTCTAGCCAGTGGCAAAGCCCCAGGAAACGATGGCATCCCCCAAGGTCATTATAGCAGGCAAAGATACCAGTCTCCTCGATCACCTCCACGAACTCCTGCTACAGTGCTGGGAGGAAGGAACTGTGCCTCAGGACATGCGAGATGCCAACATCATCACGCTCTACAAGAACAAAGGCGATCGCAGTGATTGTAACAACTATCGCGGAATATCTCTCCTAAGCATTGTCGGGAAGACCTTCGCCCGTGTCGTACTGAACAGACTGCAGTCGCTTGCAGACCGCGTCTACCCAGAGGCGCAGTGCGGGTTTAGAGCTGAGAGATCAACGATCGATATGATATTCTCTTTGAGGCAGCTGCAAGAGAAGTGCCGCGAGCAGAGACGCCCTCTGTACATCGCCTTCATAGACTTGACCAAGGCATTTGATTTGGTCAGCAGGACAGGCCTGTTTACACAACTGCAGAGAATTGGATGTCCCCCCAAGCTCCTGAGGATGATCATATCCTTTCATGAGGACATGAAAGGCACCGTCCAGTACGTTGGCTCCTCCTCGGACCCCTTCCCCACCAAAAGCGGAGTCAAACAGGGATGTGTCCTCTCCCCGACACTTTTCGGCATCCTGTTCTCCCTGCTGCTGCGCTATGCCTTCAGTCAATCCGAAGAAGGCGTCTACCTTCACACCGGGAGCAACGGCAGCCTGTTCAACCTCGCACGCCTCCGTGCAAAGACGAAAGTGCGAAAAGTCCTCATTCGAGAGATGCTATTTGCTGACGATGCCGCCTTGACTGCACACACCGAGGCTGCCTCCAAGAGCTCATTAACCGTTTCGCTCATGC
The DNA here is from genome assembly GCA_030674185.1 of Monoplex corrugatus. Classification (NCBI taxonomy): domain Eukaryota; kingdom Metazoa; phylum Mollusca; class Gastropoda; order Littorinimorpha; family Ranellidae; genus Monoplex; species Monoplex corrugatus. Next base: position 6,417,912 of record CM060307.1, read on the forward strand.
CTGCAAAGAATTTGGCTCACGATCAGCCTAAAGAAGACCAACGCCCTGGGTCAAGATGTCAGCTCGGCTCCTCGAATTTCCATTGGTGACTGCACTCTCGACGTGGTGGAAGACTTCACATACCTTGGTTCCACCATCTCCAGCAGTCTCAACCTGGACACCGAGCTGAACTCAAGGATCGGCAAGGCATCTGCAGCAATGGTCCGCCTGTCAAAGAGAGTGTGGAAAAACTCCATGCTGACCGTCAAGACAAAGACTAAAGTGTACCAAGCTTGCGTGCTGAGCACACTGTTGTATGGGTGCGAGACTTGGACTCTATACTCCCATCAAGAACGCAGGCTCAACACCTTTCACCTACGCTGCCTCAGAAGGATTCTTGGCATTTCATGGCAGGACCACGTCCCCAACAAGGACGTCCTAGCACGTGCAGGAACTCTCAGCATGTTTGCCCTGCTCACAAAGAGACGCTTGCGATGACTTGGCCATGTTACCCGCATGCAAGATGGCAGAATACCCAAAGACATTTTGTACGGCGAGCTTGCTACTGGCTCCAGACCCACGGGAAGGCCCATACTGCGCTACAAAGATGAGTGCAAGCGGGACCTCAAGGCGGGTGGCATTGCACCAGCAGGCTTCGAAGTGGTAGCAGCAGACCGCAGCAGCTGGAAACTTGCCATCAGTTCGGCCATCAAGACATCCAAGCAGAGGAGAGAGGAGCAGTGGGAGGTAATAAGAGCACGCAGACGCCAGAGAGCAGGGTCAGCGCCTTCGGACGACACCATCTTCACGTGCAGCAACTGCGACAGGACCTCCTGCCGTTCGAGGATCGGACTCTACAGCCACAGCCGGCGCTGCAGTTCTACCACAGAATGACTTCCAAGGCGCAATCTCCATTGTCTGCCGAGACAGACGGATGCCAATACAATATATATATGTATACATATACATTAATTTTCGTTGATTTAATTCCACTTAATTTTGTTTTTGTTATGTTTGTATTCCCAGTAAATTCACGCTCATTTAAGTGGACCTTCGACCTTTAATGAATGAAATTCTGATTGTGACTCTGTTAGACTGTATTCAGTAACATTCTATTTTCTGAAAACTCTCTGTCACTCTTTCCCCGCCTCATCCTCGTCTGTTGTGTCTGTATGTTTTCTGTTTATGTCTGTGAGTTTTTTGTTTATACCTGTGTGTTTTCTGTTTATGTCTGTGTATTTTCTGTTTATGTCGGTGTGTTTTTTTTTATGTCGGCGTGTTTTCTGTTTATGTCTGTGTGTTTTCTGTTTATGTCTGTGTGTTTTCTGTTTATGTCTGTTAGTTTTCTGTTTATACATGTGTTTTGTTTATGTCTGTGTATTTTCTGTTTATGTTTGTGTGTTTTTTGTTTATGTCGGCGTGTTTTCTGTTTATGTCTGTGTGTTTTCTGTTTATGTCTGTGTGTTTTCTGTTTATGTCTGTTAGTTTTCTGTTTATGTCTGTGTCTGTGTGTTTTTTTTATTTATGTCTGTGTGTTTTCTGTTTACGTCCGTGTCTGTGTTTTCTGTTGATGTCTGTGTGTTTTCTGTTTATGTCCGTGTCTGTGTGTTTTCTGTTTATGTCTGTGTGTTTTCTGTTTATGTCTGTGTGGTTTCTGTTTATGTCTGTGTTTTCTGTTTATGTCTGTGTTTTCTGTTTATGTCTGTGTTTTCTGTTTATGTCTGTGTGTTTTCTGTTTATGTCTGTGTGGTTTCTGTTTATGTCTGTGTGTTTTCTGTTTATGTCTGTGTGTTTTCTGTTTATATCTGTGTTTTTTCTGTTTATGTCTGTGTGTTTTCTGTTTATGTCTGTGTTTTTTCTGTTTATGTCTGTGTGTTTTCTGTTTATATCTGTGTGTTTTCTGTTTATGTCTGTGTGTTTTCTGTTTATGTTTGTGTGTTTTCTGTTTATATTTGTGTGTTTTCTGTTTATGTCTGTGTGTTTTCTGTTTATGTCTGTTTTCTGTTTATGTCTGTGTTTTTTCTGTTTATGTCTGTGTGTTTTCTGTTTATGTCTGTGTCTGTGTGTTTTTTTATTTATGTCTGTGTTTTCTGTTTATGTCTGTGTGTTTTCTGTTTATGTCTATGTGTTTTCTGTTTATGTCTGTGTGTTTTTCGTTTATGTCTGTTTTCTGTTTATGTCTGTGTGTTTTCTGTTTATGTCTATGTGTTTTCTGTTTATGTCTGTGTCTGTGTGTTTTTTTATTTATGTCTGTGTTTTCTGTTTATGTCTGTGTGTTTTTTGTTTATGTCCGTGTTGGTGTGTATTCTCTTTATGTCTGTGTGTTTTCTGTTTATGTCTGTGTGTTTTCTGTTTATGTCTGTGTCTGTGTGTTTTTTATTTATGTCTGTGTTTTCTGTTTACGTCCGTGTCTGTGTTTTGTTTATGTCTGTGTGTTTTCTGTTTATGTCCGTGTCTGTGTGTTTTCTGTTTATGTCTGTGTGTTTTCTGTTTATATCTGTGTGTTTTCTGTTTATGTTTGTGTGTTTTCTGTTAATGTCTGAGTGTTTTCTGTTTATGCTGTGTGTTTTCTGTTTATGTCTGTTTTCTGTTTATGTCTGTGTGTTTTCTGTTTATGTCTGTGTGTTTTCTATTTATGTCTGTGTGTTTTCTGTTTATGTCTGTGTGTTTTCTGTGTATATCTGTGTGTTTTCTGTTTATGTCTGTGTGTTTTCTGTTTGTGTCTGTGTGTTTTCTGTTTACGTCCGTGTCTGTGTTTTCTGTTTATGTCTGTGTGTTTTCTGTTTATGTCCGTGTCTGTGTTTTCTGTTTATGTCTGTGTGTTTTCTGTTTATGTCCGTGTCTGTGTTTTCTGTTTATGTCTGTGTGGTTTCTGTTTATGTCTGTGTTTTCTGTTTATGTCCGTGTCTGTGTTTTCTGTTTATGTCTGTGTGGTTTCTGTTTATGTCTGTGTTTTCTGTTTATGTCTGTGTTTTCTGTTTATGTCTGTGTGTTTTCTGTTTATGTCTGTGTGTTTTCTGTTTATGTCTGTGTGTTTTCTGTTTATGTCTGTGTGTTTTCTGTTTATGTTTGTGTGTTTTCTGTTTATATTTGTGTGTTTTCTGTTTATGTCTGTGTTTTCTGTTTATGTCTGTTTTCTGTTTATGTCTGTGTTTTTTCTGTTTATGTCTGTGTGTTTTCTGTTTATGTCTATGTGTTTTCTGTGTATATCTGTGTGTTTTCTGTTTACGTCCGTGTCTGTGTTTTCTGTTTATGTCTGTGTGTTTTTTGTTTATGTCCGTGTTGGTGTGTATTCTCTTTATGTCTGTGTGTTTTCTGTTTATGTCTGTGTGTTTTCTGTTTATGTCTGTGTGTTTTCTGTTTATGTCTGTGTGTTTTCTGTTTATGTCTGTGTCTGTGTGTTTTTTATTTATGTCTGTGTTTTCTGTTTACGTCCGTGTCTGTGTTTTGTTTATGTCTGTGTGTTTTCTGTTTATGTCCGTGTCTGTGTGTTTTCTGTTTATGTCTGTGTGTTTTCTGTTTATATCTGTGTGTTTTCTGTTTATGTTTGTGTGTTTTCTGTTAATGTCTGAGTGTTTTCTGTTTATGCTGTGTGTTTTCTGTTTATGTCTGTTTTCTGTTTATGTCTGTGTGTTTTCTGTTTATGTCTATGTGTTTTCTGTGTATATCTGTGTGTTTTCTGTTTATGTCTGTGTGTTTTCTGTTTGTGTCTGTGTGTTTTCTGTTTACGTCCGTGTCTGTGTTTTCTGTTTATGTCTGTGTGTTTTCTGTTTATGTCCGTGTCTGTGTTTTCTGTTTATGTCTGTGTGGTTTCTGTTTATGTCTGTGTTTTCTGTTTATGTCTGTGTTTTCTGTTTATGTCTGTGTGTTTTCTGTTTATGTCTGTGTGTTTTCTGTTTATGTCTGTGTGTTTTCTGTTTATGTCTGTGTGTTTTCTGTTTATATCTGTGTTTTTTCTGTTTATGTCTGTTTTTTCTGTTTATGTCTGTGTGTTTTCTGTTTATGTCTGTGTGTTTTCTGTGTATATCTGTGTGTTTTCTGTTTATGTCTGTGTGTTTTCTGTTTATGTCTGTGTGTTTTCTGTTTATGTTTGTGTTTTCTGTTTATATCTGTGTTTTCTGTTTATGCCTGTGTTTTCTGTTTATGTCTGTGTGTTTTCTGTTTATGTCTGTGTTTTTCTGTTTATGTCTGTGTGTTTACTGTTTATGTCTGTGTTTTCTGTGTATATCTGTGTGTTTTCTGTTTATGTCTGTGTTTTCTGTTTATGTTTGTGTGTTTTCTGTTTATATCTGTGTGTTTTCTGTTTATGTCTGTGTGTTTTCTGTTTATGTTTGTGTGTTTTCTGTTTATGTCGGTGTGTTTTCTGTTTATGTCTGTGTGTTTTCTGTTTATGTCTGTGTGTTTTCTGTTTATATCTGTGTTTTCTGTTTATGTCTGTGTTTTTTGTTTATGTCCGTGTGTTTTGTTTATGTCTGTGTTTTCTGTTTATGTCTGTGTGTTTTCTGTTTATATCTGTGTGTTTTCTGTTTATGTCTGTGTTTTTTGTTTATGTCCGTGTCGGTGTGTATTCTCTTTATGTCTGTGTGTTTTCTGTTTATGTCTGTGTGTTTTCTGTTTATGTCTGTGTGTTTTCTGTTTATGTCTGTGTCTGTGTGTTTTCTGTTTATGTCTGTGTGTTTTCTGTTTATGTCTGTGTGTTTTCTGTTTATGTCTGTGTGTTTTCTGTTTATGTCTGTGTGTTTTCTGTTTATGTCTGTGTGTTTTCTGTTTATGTCTGTGTGTTTTCTGTTTATGTCTGTGTCTGTGTGTTTTCTGTTTATGTCTGTGTGTTTTCTGTTTATGTCTGTGTTTTCTGTTTATGCCTGTGTGTTTTCTGTTTATGTCTGTGTGCTTTCTGTTTATGTCTGTGTGTTTTCTGTTTATGTCTGTGTGTTTTCTGTTTATGTCTGTGTGCTTTCTGTTTATATCTGTGTGTTTTCTGTTTATGTCTGTGTGTTTTCTGTTTATGTCTGTGTGTTTTCTGTTATGTCTGTGTGTTTTTTGTTTATGTCCGTATCGGTGTGTATTCTCTTTATGTCTGTGTGTTTTCTGTTTATGTCTGTGTTCTCTGTTTATGTCTGTTAGTTTTCTGTTTATACCTGTGTTTTCTGTTTATGTCTGTGTATTTTCTGTTTATGTCTGTGTGTTTTCTGTTTATGTCTGTGTGTTTTCTGTTTATGTCTGTGTGTTTTCTGTTTATGTCTGTTAGTTTTCTGTTTATATCTGTGTTTTCTGTTTATGTCTGTGTATTTTCTGTTTATGTTTGTGTGTTTTTTGTTTATTTCGGCGTGATTTCTGTTTATGTCTGTGTCTGTGTGTTTTCTGTTTATGTCTGTGTGTTTTCTGTTTATGTCTGTGTCAGTGTGTTTTCTGTTTATGTCTGTGTGTTTTCTGTTTATGTCTGTGTGTTTTCTGTTTGTGTCTCTGTGTTTTCTGTTTATATCTGTGTTTTCCGTTTATGTCTATGTGTTTTCTGTTTACATCTGTGTTTTTTCTGTTTATGCCTGTGTTTTCTGTTTATGTCTGTGTGTTTTCTGTTTATGTCTGTGTGTTTTCTGTTTGTGTCTGTGTGTTTTCTGTTTAATTCTGTGTTTTCTGTTTATGTCTGTGTGTTTTCTGTTTATGTCTGTGTGTTTTCTGTTCATGTTTGTGTTTTCTGTTTATATCTGTGTGTTTTCTGTTTATGTCTGTGTGTTTTCTGTTTATGTCTGTGTGTTTTCTGTTTATGTCTGTGTGTTTTCTGCTTATGTCTGTGTGTTTTCTGTTATGTCTGTGTGTTTTCTGTTTATGTCTGTGTTTTCTGTTTATGTCTGTGTGTTTTCTGTTTATGTCTGTGTGTTTTCTGTTTATGTTTGTGTGTTTTCTGTTTATGTCTGTGTTTTCTGTTTATGTCTGTGTGTTTTCTGCTTATGTCTGTGTGTTTTCTGTTTATGTCTGTGTGGTTTCTGTTTATGTCTGTGTGCTTTCTGTTTATGTCTGTGTTTTCTATTTATATCTGTGTGTTTTCTGTTTATGTCTGTGTTTTCTATTTATGTCTGTGTGTTTTCTGTTTATGTCTGTGTGTTTTCTATTTATGTCTGTGTGTTTTTCTGTTTATGTCTGTGTGCTTTCTGTTTATGTCTATGTGTTTTCTGTTTATGTCTGCGTGTTTTCTGTTTATGTCTATGTGTTTTCTGTTTATGTCTGTGTCTGTGTGGGTTTTTCTGTGTGGAAATGTTCGACTTTGTTACAGTGGTTGCCGCTGAAAGCGTTCTTGTTTCTCTTTTTTGAATTTGCATTTGAAATATTGAAATTGTCTGATTTCGACCAGAAATAAGTGCGTGTGTGTCTATGATAGAACTGATATTTTCAGCTGTTTACAGGTGGATCTTATTCAAATGTGGTTCAAAGATGAGGACCATTGAGGAGTCAAAATTATTAAGATTTGGAAGTCATGGCGCCAAGGTCAAGGCAACACAGCCCCAAAAGTGCACAAAATTAGTAATTCTTTAGGAAGGTGCGTGAACAGTATTTTATAGGAAGCATCTGATTGTAAGTACATTCTGTTTTCACTACTGTGACAGCTTACCACTGTTTTCGCTTCACGTCAAATTTTGTCTTAACCCAAACTTCTTTAAGGTGACGGTAACCTTGAAAGTTTCTTGTAATAATTATTGCATACACAGGGAGATTGCTGGAATGGCTTGAACACCCTGTTTTGTACACACACATATATATGCATTTCCCTTCTGCCATCATCATGTCAGATTATGAATGCCATCTCCTCTATCCGCTTTGTTTTCTCTATCACAAACTGATGCTATTCCTCCTCTCTCTCTCTCTCTCAGTTTTTTTCAATTTCAACCCCATACTCCTTATGTGAAGAAAATGAAGTATGATATAAGGAAAAACCACAAATGTTTACACCCAATTACATGTGTAACAATACAAAATAAAGGGAAAATGTGCGATGTGGAAATACAATTGTGCAAAAAAGATTTTGGTCTACATCTTTGCAAGTGTTTACAGCATGGACACACGGTCCTTGAAGTGTTTTAATCACACAATAAACTCTCAGCCATCAGTGATGGATCTTGAGGTAGCGACTGCACTTGATATTGTGGCCGGAACACAACAATTCGGTCACAAAGAAAAAATTGATTTCACATCTTCAAAAACTGCATATCGTTCGTTCGTTCTTTAATTTAACGTCTTTTCATTATAAGTGATATTAGACGGGGGAGGGGGGGGGGGGGGAGGGGGAGGGAATAAAAAATGAATGAACAAAATAAAATGTAGAACGATAGTTGGACGGGTTGGATTGGGGCAGAGGGAAGACAGAGGAAAAGACATTAGTAGGTGGTAGAACAGAAAAATGGAATGAGAACTTAACACTAACAATTAACTTCAGCAATGTGAAGGGAAATTGTAACACTAAAACACAAACCGAATAAAGTTAAAGTAATGCATTAACAGGACTGTGAACTAATGATTCTGAAATTTTAACTAACAAAGATTGATCTGATGTAATTTTTTGGAAATGATTTTCAGAATACTTTCTTGAGTAAACATTTTCGGTAAAAAAGAACGTAGCATTTTGCAGTAGAATAAACATTGAAACTGTTTGAACTGTTCGCCGCAAATACACTGGACATTTTTACAATATTTTGTTTTCAATGCGTTTAGCTGAATACGAAAACGAACAGCAACAATGATCTCAAATGATACATGGAAGAATACTGCAATTTTTTACATACATTTTGAACGGCAAGTTTTATCATTTGTTGTGACCAAATGTTCATTTGAATGTTCATGAAATCGAGTCCATGAGGCTGATTCGAGCAAGTTGTAAGCATCTTTTACGGAAGTACGAACATGTAATTCTGTAGCATTATCAGAATTCTGGGCTCCTTGCTTAGCTGCTCTGTCAACTACTTCGTTGCCGTGAAGACCAACGTGAGAAGGTACCCAGCATAAACTGATATCTGTACCTTTGACCCTTAAACGATGCATAAGATGATTTGCTTCAGTAATTAAATCAGGTCTTGTGTCGGCATCAAAAGACTGTAAAGCATATAATACAGATTTTGAGTCAACAAAGAGAACTACTTTGAAAGACATGGGTTTAAGATTTACTAGATAATGCAATGCTTGATTAATAGCGCTGTAATTAATTCCACTGTAAAGATAGATATGTTTGCCCCAACGAAAAATGACTTTTTTATTTTAAATTTTGGAACATAAAATGCTGCTCCAGTACATTTATTTTCTAAGACTGATCCATCGGTAAAAATATGAAGGTGGGTACGGTATATTTCATCGATATGTTCTCTTGCTGTGGATATCGAAATATTGACGTTTTCAGATTTCTTAGCGTCTGTATAATCAATATCAAAAGAGGCTTTTTGCATTTCCCATGTAGGGATAGGCGTTGTTGATGGTGTCTTAGCTATTTCATCCATATTTATGTCAGACTGTTTGACCAAGTCACATATGTAAGTTGCAACAGTCATTTGTGATGAAATGCTTTTTGCTCGTTTTGGAAAGTCAACATCAGACCTGATTTTAATTTCCTTACTCACAAAATTGTCCGTTTGTGAAGTAGTTCTAACTGCAATTTTCGCTGTCGCTAGCTCACGATAGTTGTTCAGAGGCAGAATTCCAGCAATTTGTACGTTTCCAGATTAGGGGCATGAGTAGGGACACCTAGAGCAATTTTAATACTTTTGCAGTCTAAGCTTTGTATCTTCTTTAATAAATATTTTGGTGCATTGAAGACCGCTTCTTGCGCATAGGATAATTTAAATCGTACAAGTGCTGTTGATAGATGAATTAGTATGTTCGTATCCATTCCCAAAGGTAATCGGCTTATTATCTTTAGAAAATTTAGGGCTTTTCTTGCTTTTGTTGAAATATAATCAAAATGGACATTACAGTTTAATTTCGATGTCATAAAGACTCCCAGAAATTTTACAACCTGTTTGTAATGTAACACTTCACCAAGCAATCTGAAAGTAGGCAAGTTACTTAAAGTACCACCAGGATTAAATAGCATCATGTTAGTTTTTTTTCCGCTGACAAGACACCATTTTCTAACATATAGTTTCCAAGATTATCAAGATCAGACTGATTCAACTTCCCAATGTAATTCTGTGCTCTCTGTGGAGTTGTCTTTTTTAAAGTAATATTCATCCAAATACATATATCATCAGTATACTGTGCCAAAACAACATGATTTGAGAGTGCTTTAGGAAGATCCTGTATAAGGATATTAAATAAAAGCGGTGCTATCACTGAACCTTGTGGAATTCCCATATCAAGATGTCGTGAAGTAGAATAACTAGTTCCCACTCTTGCCTGAATAGTTCTATTGGCTAAAAAAGACTTAATGTAATCATACATATTGCCAGATAAACCAATAGATTTCAGCTTGTAAAATAAACGCGAATGCCAAACTTGATCGTAATCTTTTTTCACATCAAAAAAAGTAGCCAAAAGACTTTTTCTGCGGGCAAACTGTTTCTTGATGCGAGTTTTAAGTTTAACCATGTGCTCAACTGTAGATCTCCCTTTACTTAAAACCAGCCTGATTTATTGGAATAACGTTATTTTTATCACAGTAATGTACAAGTCTGTTTAATACCAATTTTTCCGTTAGTTTGCTCGTATGGGACGTCAACGCAATAGGTCTGTAACTGTTTTTAGGCTTTCCTGCTTTTAATACTGGTATAACAATAGACTTTTGCCATAATTGTGGTATAGTTCCACCAACCCAGCATTTCTGAAAAATTTTGTGTAAAAAAATAATATAGTTTTCTGGAAGATGTTTAATCATTTCAGTTGAAACTGCATCGACACCTACCCAACTCCTTTTGTTGAGTAGAGACAAGATAGTGTTTTTTAACTCTTCTAAGGTGATTGGAGAATTAAACCAGCGATCATTCTGAGGTATTGGATCAGTGTAGATAGGGTTGTTTGCTGCCATTTCTCTGTAGTGTTTGCAGGTAGGAGTCAAACCATCTACTTTACTATTTTCGGCAAAAAGTTCCACAAAAGTTTCGCCTTTGTCCATGTCGGAAGGAAATTTGTGATATGTGTCAATCATTATTGGACACCTAGGTAAGTTGGCTCCATTTTTCATTTGATTCATTTTTGTCCAGACTTTATGGAAATCCTTGAAATCTGAAATTTCTTTTGTGCAGTATGATGCCCAATAATTTTTCTTTGCTTCAGCGATGATTTTATTACACTGGGTGTTAGCTTTTTTCATTTCCATATGATCTTCAGGTTTCCTGCTTTTGATGTAGATTTTGTATTTCTCTTTTTTATACTGAACTGCTTGCTCACATGCCTCCGTCCACCAAACATTACCCAAACGGTTATTGGACTTAAAAGTTTTGAGTTTCGGGATGGAAAGGTCTGCAGCAGCTAGAACTGACTCCTGTAATTTAGAAAACATAACGTCTACATTTTCACTTTCATAATGTGTGAAATCTCGATTAGCAAGAGCAGCCTGAAACAAGGACCAATCAGCGCGTGTGTAATCATATTTTGGTATGATATCAGGAATGCTGTCTTTCATCCTGATGTTTTCGTTAGTTAATGTTATGAGGATAGGTAAGTAATCACTTTCTAAAGTATCTCTGTGAGTGTCCCAGGTACAGCATGGTACTAATTCTGGTGAGATTAAAGACAGGTCGATGGCTGTTGCCCGATGTTTGGAAACATCAGGAATTCTAGTGACACTCCCATCATTCAAAAGGTAAAGCAAACTGTATATCTTCACTGAAAAATGTCCTGTCTATTTTTTTCTGTATATTCGTTCTTTTGATAGAACCGTGGATTCAAGATCTGG
>CM060307.1:6433763-6468763 GCA_030674185.1 Monoplex corrugatus
AGACAGACAGACAGACAGAGAGACGAGACAGCAGACAGAGAGACCGAGACAGAGAGACAGAGAGAGAAAGTGAGAAAGAAAGAGACAGAGAGACAGAGAGACAGAGAGACAGCAGACAGAGAGACAGAGAGACAGAGAGACAGAGAGAGAAGTGAGAAGAAAGAGACAGAGAGACAGAGAGAGAGAAAAAACAGAAAGAGAGAGAGAGAGAGAGAGAGAGAGAAAGGAGAGAAGATAAGAAAGAAAAAGAGAAACAGAGACAGAGACAGAAGAGAGAGAGCAGATGAGAGAGAGAGAGGAGAAGAAGAAGAAGAGAGAACTCACATCCAATCCATTTTATCACCATTGTTTTGGGACGAGTTGACCTAAATGCAATCAAATGGGTAACATCAGACCAAATTCTTAGAAAGACAGCAAAAATGAGAGAGAGAGAGTGCGAGAGAGAGAGTGAGAAGGGGGAGAGGGGAGGGAGGAAGGGAGAGAGGGAGGCAGGGAAAGAAAACACATTCGATCCATCTTATTTTATCTCTATTTCGGAAAGATTGATCTAAACCCAATTAAATAAAATCTGAAAGATCAGACCTAATTCCTCAGGATAAGACAAAAATCAGCGAGAGGAAGAGATGGGAGGGAGGCCGAAAGTGAAAGAGAGGAGAGAGAGAGAGAGAGAGAGAGAGAGAGAGAGAGAGAGAGAAGGAGAATGAAAGAAAGCGAGAGCGAGAGAAAGAAAGAGAGAGAGAGAGAGAGGACAGGCAGATAGAGAGGACAGGCAGAGAGAGAGAGAGAGAGAGAGAGAGAGAGAGAGAGAGAGAGAAAGAGAGGGAGAGACAGACAAAGACAGAAGCAGATATATATATATATATATATATATAGAGAGAGAGAAAAGAGAGGAGTGAGTGAGTGAGTGAGTGAGAGAGAGACAAAGAGATACAGAGACAGAAAAAGAGGACAGAGACACAGAGAGAGACTGAGAGAGAGAGAGAGACTGAGAGAGCACAGAGTGTTACAGACAGGCAGATAGACGAATGAAAAAGACAGAAGTTTTTAAGAGAGACAGACATGCAGAGTGTTACAGACAGGCAGATAGACGAATGAAAAAGACAGAAGTTTTTAAGAGAGACAGACATGCAGAGTGTTACAGACAGGCAGATAGACGAATGAAAAAGACAGAGTTTGGGGTTACAGACAGGCAGATAGACGAATGAAAAAGACAAGTTTTTAAGAGAGACAGACATGCAGAGTGTTACAGACAGGCAGATAGACGAATGCAAAAGACATAATTTTAAGAGAGACAGGCAGACAGTGGTACAGACAGGCAGACAGACAAACTCTAGATACATACACAGATACATACAGGGAGACGAAGTACTGACAGACAAAAGGGCGAGAGGGAGGGGGGATTCTACAGGTCTAATGTAGCAGAGAACAGAAAAAGTCTCATATCAGAAACGCCACAGGGGGAAGTGTCCTTATTCATCTCTATGTGTCCTGGTAAGGGGACGTTGTGGGAGGGGACGGAGGTTACTAGTCCCGAGGAGACACGGCAGTCACAATCAACTCTTTCATCTAAGGCTTTGGCAGAGACAGAGAAACAAAATCAGGGAAATATAAAGACAGAGAAATGGACACACACACACACACACACACACACAGATGCACAATCACACACACACATACACACACACGCACACACACGCATACACACACACTCACACACACACGCACAAGCACGTGTCCATACCACAAGAAGTAAGAACATAGGAAAAAGAAATACAAACATCTACCCCAAAACAAATTCATTTTATTGAATTCTGGAAACAGCAGACAGCAACAGAACAAATTTACAGACACAAGAGAACAAGAGCTGCGAGTCATTGTGCGAGAACGAGAGCGACAGCTACAGAACTAGAGAAGGGAAGAGAGAAAGGGGAGGAGAGAGAGAGAGACAGACAGACAGACAGACAGGCAGACAGAGACAGAGAGATAGAGAGAGAGACAGGGGAGAGAGAGAGAGAGACAGAAAGAGAGAGAGAGACAGACAGACAGAGACAGAGAAAAAGGCAGAGACAGAGATTTAGCGAGCAAACATGAGATGCTAATGTCCTCCTGTTTCTTATTCTCTCTTTCTCTCTCTCTCTCTCTCAAAAACAAAAAACAAAACAAAACAAAAAACAACACAGACACAGACAGGCATACACACACAGAGACACACACACACACAGACACACACACATATACACATAGACACACACACACATAGACACACACACATAGACACACACACACACACACACACACACACACACACACACACACACACACACACACACACACACACACACACACACACACACACACACACACACACAGAGGAAAACAGAAAGAGGCAGAGAGAGGTGATAATCTCCCATATCTCGTCAGTAGAAGAAATTGGCTTAATCAAAGTGTCAGAGCTCTGGCCACACGGTATCACTGGTTTTCACTCTTCCTTTGTTCCTTTGTTTGGCTTTTGCACAAAGGAGACAGTGTCATGTCGTGTGTGTGTGTGTGTGTGTGTGTGTGTGTCGGTGTGTGTTTGTATGCGCGCGCGCGCGCGCGCGTGTGTGTGTGTATGTGTGTCCGTGTGTGTGTGTTTGTGTGTGCGCGCGCGTGTGTGTGTGTTTTCGTTTGTGTGTGTTTGTGTTTGTGTGTGTGTTTCTCTCTGTGTGTGTGAGTGTGTGTGTGAGTGTGTATGTATGTTTGTGTGTGCGTGTGTTTGTGTGCGTCTGTGTGTTTGTGTGTTTCTGTGTCTGTGTTGGTAGGAGCTCTTTATATAGCGTTCTGATAACTGCGCTCCCCCGTTCTTGTGTACGATCCGCACATAACGTCGCCCAGACTGCCCTTCTCTGGACACCAGGAAGAGAAAAAAAGAAAACAAGAGAGGACGTCCTAAGAGCTCCTGGCGTCCAACAGTAGGAGGATAACTCAAAGCCCTGAACACCACCTGGGGTACCACACACAGGCTAGGCCAGAGCAGACAAGGTGGCAGATGTTCGTCGCTGCCCTCCATGCCGATAGTGGATAAAACACAGAGTGAGTGAGGTCTTGTTTGTGCGAAAGTTTCTCACAGAACGGGACAGTGTTTGTATAGCATGAACAACCTTTTTTTTCTTTGTCTCTTACGCCAAAGGGAAATTGAAACCCCGAAACCCGAAACAGAGTACTCAGTCATATTGGCTTAAAGGGAAAATGGAAAGCATTACGCATGGATAGGTATTATGTTAGCTTCAACTGCTCGTGAGCATTAGGCGCTTCATAGATATCCTTCCACATGGAGAGGAAGCACGTTGTGGACAAAAGCAAGCCTATTAGTGAAACACAGTTTCTCAGAGTTGAGCCAGGCCATTTTGTTTAGAACGGATTATTTGCGCCAGAAGTAGAGAAATTAAAATTCCTATATGTATATGGTAAAACTTCAAATATACAGGTACTTGTAGTTTGGCCTTCTGGTACAAGCAGTTGTCTTTTCTAAGAGTTTCGAGCAGCATCAGTTGCAAATGAATAATTATGTGGGGTCTTCAAAACTGAACATTCAAGCAAACCTGAATGAGACCCCGCTTACCTCGAACACACGTGGAACACCACGTCAGATCAAGGGCAGACTATTGATTCATTAACATCTGATATAAAGTTAATATAAAATGGTCAACCAACCTAACAATCTCCGTTTTTATACAAAAAATAATCACAGAAAATCCAGATTTTGTACGAGCCCTAAATGGACATAAAACTTGATATGATTTGAAGACAATGGTACATTGTCATAACATGAAAACAGATTTTGAATACTGTCAAAAGTTTCTAAGAAAGCATTGTTTAGCGTTTTCCCCGAAAAGTGCTGATAGTGGTTATTTTCTTGGTCAGTGTGACCGTGACCATGACCCTGTTGACTGCTGTTTTTCGGTGAGTCTTTACTAAGCAGGCTGGCTGGCTCAAGTAGCTATGGACTCAAGGTCTGATATTTCAAGTTCTATCCCAGCCCGTAACATCAAATTTTCTGGCCTCCTCGCTGCCCATCTTATTGCTCCAATCTTTCTGGTGGTGTCAGCTTAGTGGTTCATGGGTCCTGTCGTTACCAAAATTTGCTCACATGTGTGGACCGATGACGAGTCGCCAATGCATGAGCTTGGAGAAGAAGGTGTCAAGGTCAAGTGCCTAAGAACAGCACTTTTTGAGAAAAGCGTTGGAACAGAATCTTGTCAGGAACTTCTGAAAGTATCTATGATCTATTGTCACCGTTGATACAGAAGAGAGAGAGAGAGAGAGAGAGAGAGAGAGAGAGAGAGAGAGAGAGAGAGAGAGAGAGAGAGAAAGAGAGAAGATAAGAAGGAAAAAGAGAAACAGAGACAGACAGAGACAGAGACAGGATTATACAGTCTATAATTGTTCTGGACGCATGTCAAATGTTATCAAATTCTATCTCAAGTAAAGCTTCCTTAAGATACAATGACCTTGAGAAGTACAAAATCTGGATTTTTTTATAAAAAAGATTTCCAGTATGGCCTGACCATCTTTTTTCTCTCCTTCCTTTTTGAATTTAATACAGTGAAGTTTTGTGGCTGTTTGCCTCCTTGGGTTGACAAGATACCTTCACTCACCACATTTCAATGGATTCCAACAGGCACAGCTGATATCACTGATTGCCAAACAATCCAGTTTGTTGGCAATACGTGTTGTGAATGTTCTGCAGTTGACGGGCAGAGAGAGATTAAAAAAAAGAAAGAAAGAAAGAAAGAGAGAGACAGAGAGCGACAGAGAGATAGAGAGAGAAAAAGAAGAAGAAAAAAGAAGAAAAAGAAGAAGAAGAAGAAAAAGAAGAAGAAGAAGAAGAAACATGACCTCCTTTGACCTGAACCACTCTGTCTCCTTCTGTGGAAGAAGTGTTGAATCCATCTGACAAGAAGGAGAATAGATAAATTACAGAAAAAAATAATGAACACTCCACCCATCCCCGCCCCACAAAAAAGTTGTCAAGCCATTGTTACAATCTTTCTCTTCATGAAAACAAATCTATAGACACACCGCAGTGAAAAATACACCAATATTGTCAGATGTTCTTGAGAAAGTGCTGTATAGTGTATACACAGTTTGTTTTCACAAAACGATGATTTCAGTCTTCTGGATGGGGAAAGGGGGCAGGAGAAGGGTTCATGTGACCTTGACACCTTGCCCTCCAAGCATGCGCATTCGCCACTCCTCAACCATTAACACATTTGACCCAAGTTTGTAAAGATCCATCTAGGATCAGCTGAGAATTTCTTGTCAACACATTTTGTCAAAGACAGACAGACAGATGCACAGCCACCTCTCTGTGGCGGATACTGAAAACGAAAGAAAAAGAAGAAGAAGATACAGAAGAAGAAGAAGAAGAAGAAGAGGATAAAACCACAACTTACGAATACCCCTTTTTTCCCATAGAAAACAACCAGAAAGTCTAAAGGTCTAGACATCCTAACAGTTTCAGAAAATGACCATAAGGTCTAAATGTCTAGACATCCTAACAGTATCCCTTTTATCTGAAGGGAATTATGTAAAATTGTTCAAACAGACTTTGCATAATTGAGCCTTAAGACATTTTAAGATGAGTTTGGAACTTGCGAGACTGGGATTGCTTTAAGTGACAAATGAAAAGCAAACACTCACTGATACATAAAAGCTTACTCAAAACATTTCACACTGTGAAGCACGATGGCACCAGTCCTCTCTACTCATCCCCTGAAAATGAAAGAAAAGAAAAGGTGGGAGGAAGGTGCCAAGTTGTAATGGCGGGGGATGTTATCCCCTGAAAGTATATTTAGGAATTCACGGTTTTCGTTTGTTTGTTTCTTTTTATTTCAAACAAAAATTCTAGTCTGAAAGCTTGCGGGTCTTTACACGTACCGTAATGAACGCTCCAATCCTTTGATACTGGTGGTTGGCATGTAATGGCTACATGTGTGAATTTGGCAGGAAGAGATGTATAATGAGTGCAGGTGTGAGCGGACAAGGCACTTCTGTTGGTCAAGGAAGAAGCAGTGGTGATTCTATTACCTGTTTTGGTTAGAGTTCATCAGTAACCAGCAAGAGTATAATTAGAAGCGGCCTTGCTCTAGATCGGACTTCTCTCCGTCCGTTTTCAGTCTGCCTAAACAGAGAGTGTTTCATACCGAATGGAAAGACGTGTTTGTATGTGAACTCAGAACTCACAACACATTCATTTGCCAGAAGAATCCAAGAGAGGGCTGTAAGACACGTACTGGTTGTGATAAGTTGTGCATAACTGACAATGATTTCAACACTTACTGATTTCACGGCATCATCGTCTTCATCAATGGGAATACAAATAGATAGGTGACTAAGAATATTTCACTTTCCCAAACAGAGGTAATCACAGACGCATTCTGCAACAAATATTTGCAAATTGTCTTCCTTCAATAAGTCACCGGGATTTAGCATAAGTGATTTAGAGCTATCGATTGCTGAAGGTGTATATTTTTTCCTGAATCTTTTCCATCAGTTTCAATCTTTCTGCTTATCTGCCTGTCAGCTGATTCCAAATCCATAAGATTTTTTTTTACCAAATTTCAATCAAAAGGCGTGGAATGTTGTGAAGTCTCGAATGCATGAGTTGGAGGTCATGGTGCCAAGGTCAAGGTCTAAAAGCAGTACTTTCCTAGGGAAGTTAGTGAACGGCACTTTGTCAGGATCTTGTGACAAATATTTAATTTCTGCTTCTACTGATGAGACAGAGTACCATTGTACTTGGTTCAAGCCAAGTTTTAATCTAACGGAAGCTTTGTGAAGGTCACAATAGCCATTGAGATGCACAACTTTGGATTTTCAATAATAATTTTTTTGTCTATAAAGGGAGAACGCTGGAATGGCTTGACCATCTTGTTTCCTGCAGCTGTCGAAATGGTTTGTCCGTTCTGTTTCCTGTATCCATCTGACGGTTATGCAGCCTCCAGTTCATCGTTCAAGAGATCTACTTTCAGCGCGAAACCACTGTGGACTAGCTGTTAGTATGTATCAACAGCAGTGTGTACAAGCCTTTGCCTGCACAAATGTTTCTATCACCATTGCGGGACTACGAGTACCACCAACACCTTCACCACACCTGGCTAAACTGGAGCCAACAACTCACAGCTTAGTGGACCATATGAAGCTGTGCTGACTTCAGTTAAGAAAACTACGTTGATATGGACATGTAACAAATCCAATGGCCTTGTAAAATCAATCTTCCTGGGAGGAAAACAGGAAGAAATAAAGAAAAATCAACCAACCAATCAACCAACCAACCAACCAACCAACCAACCAGCCAACCAATCAATCAACCAACCAACCAACCAACCAATCAACCAACCAACCAACCAACCAGCCAACCAACCAACCAAACAAACAAACAAAGAAGTATACAAACAAACAAACAAAAATCCGATAGACCGACAACATTTTGGAATAGACAGAGACACCATAGGCAGAGACTCAAGTTTTGGCTCACAACCGACAGAGCTGGACGAATCTGGTGAACAATTCTTTAGCACGGCGCCGCGATGATTCTTCACACAGAAGAAGAATGCAAAGCAGAGAATGGTACATAAATGAGAACTGCACGCGAAACATCTGACGCGAGAGTAATGGCAGTTTGACTATTTCACTCCATTTACTCTATTTAACTGGGGGTAAGGGGCGGAATGGGGGAGACAATTTACTTTGCTCATTTTGTTTTTCCGTCCACTTGTGCTTGTCCCGATGGGAGGTGAAGCTGTACATGTGCAGGTAAACGGGAAATCTGGTGTACGGTCATGACATAGATACTCAGGATTTAGAGCCAGAGGACGACCACAGTGGTGCTGGATAAACGGAATGGCAGACACAGTCTACATCTACGCCATGACCATTCATCAGGTTTGCCCGCTCAAATGGTCAAGTCACTTGAACCACGCTCGTGTGATGTTATGGTTGACAGGTGTTGTTCCAACCATCTCTCAAACCTCTACGTTTCTAATCATTTCTCTTTTGGTCTTGCCTGTTACCCTTTGAAAACATCTCATCACAAGGCTTTTGATGTTTCTCTCAAGTCTTTTTTTTAATGTTCAGATTTGGCACCAGTAAGTCAGTGTGGGTATGAAGATTGTACTGATAAACCTGGTTTTAGTTTCCATAGGGATGCTCGGTTAATTTATGTAGGCTGAAAGTTGGTAGTTTACTGCATTTGCCCCTTGGACTCAGATCTCAGTTTTTCTGCCTAGTTTCAATCTTCGATAAATAAGCGTCAGCAGAATCTACAAACCAAAACATCATTTGCCTGCAAGAACATAGATTCTTACATGAAGACATTGCAACAAAAGAACACAATTTCGGAAGTTGGAAGCTGATTACATGTTCAGCCTGGAAAAACAGCGTGAATGCTGCAACTGGCTGAATTGGAATGCTTCTCAGCCAGCAGGCCTACAATGCACTTAGCAATGTCGAAATGATATTATACCAAGAAGGAGTTTGTGTGTTGTCATCTATAACAGGTAGATGAATTGGGGATGTTTAAAGAGAAGTTGTTTCTCAACTTAGAAGTCACACGCACAACAAGGAGGAAGGAGAGAGACGAGTAGAAACGCACAACGCATACTAGCAATAAGTTTCAAAAGCAGTCCACACATAGCATTACAATTCAATATAGTTTCTTTAATTAAACATATTCAACTGAAAGCATAATCATTCATCCTCTTATTCTTATTTGCTAAAGCAACCTTACTGCTTTGCCTATCAGCCCTAAAACCTACATTGAAATAAAATATCAACGTACCTTCACTACATGTTTCTGGCAAAGGCTCAGTACCTCTGCCAAGTTGAGTGGCCCATCTCCTAACACAACCGTGACTGACTGACCGTTCTGTCTCAGTGTGTCTGTCTTCTCTGTGTGTCTGTCTTCTCTGTGGGTCTCTATATTTTGCTTGTGTTATTTTCCCTTTTCATTTATAGAGCGTGGATCAGAGCACGCTGAGGCTCTGACCCCACATATCTTAAGACGACTTTTCGAGAAAGTTCTTCTACCCGTGAATGCATGAAGGAGGGGTTGACGTGGACAAACACAGGCCAGCACCTGTCCACTGAAACAATGGACCGCTCTCTTTCACTGGGGCGATCTTTGAAAACGTCCCAGCAGAGCTGCGTTTACAGATGGCTCTATTGGTTAACTGTCTTGTTTACAGTCTACATAAGTGTGAGAATGGCTGCCCGATGCTGGTGTACATGTACACTGAAGTACCCGTAAGGGCCTGTTTCTACTTGAGGGGTTGTACGTTGATTAATCCTAAGCTTTCACTACAGGCTAGTTCGTCTGCCTTGTCGGACATTGTCAACATCTTGGTTCAGACTGAAGTACATGTATGGGCCTGTTTCTACATGAGTCATTTCTGCGATAATATGCCCCTCCCCCTTAAAAAATGTCCATTTTTTGGGTTATATTTTAGGTGAAGTTGAACATATATAGAATTACATCTAGGTATTAGCTATCTCAGGAGTTGTTCTTGTACACAAATGACAGGCAATAGGAAGGTTTTGGGAATGGGGAATTTTACCATTTTCAAATAATGCCAAGGTGCATGAATCTGGACACATTTTTGCATGTTTCCTGAGGCACTGTAGAAGTCGAGATGGGCAGTTCAGTTCCAGAGAAGATAACTGTCTTTGGAAGGCAGACGTTTGACTGCATATTCATGGCAACAGTCATTCTCACACATGTATATGTTCTGGAGCACTACGGGAACAGTCTCATTGGTAAAGTTTATGTTCTGCTGCCCTGTGACAAGAGAGTCGCACACGTATGAATAAGTTCTGGTTGCACAGCAAGGTTCGTGTCCGTTTGACGTATGCAGGAGGATGTCAAAAGAAATATGGAGGAAAAAGGTGAACTGGTGTGTCAGCAGGCATTTGGGTAGAAGACAACGAAGAAATGTAAACTGCCTGGTGACCGTAGAGATGAGGGTGGTGATACATGTGGCTAAGACCATGTCAGGAGTCATACCCATTATAATTGTGTCACTCTCTGTAACATGCAGTGGTGAGGAACCTGTGTGCTGATGTCTACGAAACTGACTGTAGCTGAGCAGGTGGATGGCACAGTGGAGATGGTGGCGTCCTTGGAGATGTTGGGATCAAGCGTATCTAAGCCAGTGCAGGGGATGGCTCAGAAATGAGTGCTGAAATGGCTTGCCAGTTCCTGTAGCTTGGAACTGAGAGCAGTATTGAAGCATGCTGATGAAGAATTGGTGTGATGGTGTGGAACGTCTCGTTGATGAAGAACAGGTGATGCATGCACAGTGGTTCGTGATTCATGGGGTTTCGGGGAATTGGGTATATGAGATTTTTATCAAGAAAGGAGAACAATCGCTTGTCATTCATGTCAAGAATAAGTAGGCTAATGAATACTTGCGAAGGGGAAGCATACTTGAAGGATGAATGAGATTGAATACAATACCCGACATTATTACACCGTATTCTAAAATACGGATATGGAACGTATCTATATGGCAAGGCATGAAAAATACAAAATAATAGTACAAAGACAACATCAATCCAGACAACTGTTGGTAGAGAAACACAATGTATACACAGAGAAATGCTGTTCGAAAATATTTCAGATATGGAAAAATACAATTTTAAAACGCGATTCAGATATGGACAAATTGCAGCTTATAAACGCAAAGCATACGTGGATAAATGCAGAATGAAAAAGGAAAATTCATACATGGAAATATTCAGCATAAAAACGCAATTCATATATGGAGAATTACAGCGTGAAAACAAAATACATACATGAAGAAATGCAGATTAAATCACGATTCATATATGGAGAAATATTGTGAAAAAACTAGATGCATACATTGGAAAATGGAGCTTAACTATGCAATTGATAATGGATAAATGCAGCTTGAAAAATAGAATTCATACATGGTGAAATTCAGGTTAAATACGCAATACATGCGGCAGGGGAAAATGCAGCTAAAAACATATGGAGAAACGCAGTTGGAAAACACAGTTCATACATGGAGCAATGCAACTTGAAACAAAATCGGACATGGCGAAATATAACTTGAAAATGCAAATCATAATGTTAAGTATCGTGCATGATACATATTCAGTCTGGAAAACAAATTGCTGATGTAGTCAATCACAATAATCCTTGGAAAAAAAACGAACATGGATTGTGGTTCGTAAAATGAACTTTCATAACCTTGGTATCTTCACCAGATTGCAAGACATGCAGTGCTCTGCTACCTTGCACATGAAAAACCATGGAGACAAATTAAGATCGCTGCTAGGAAGCGATTGGGATTCATCGAAGAAAAATGCCACTTGAAATATCATCAAAACACTAGTACACATTATCATAGTCCCAGGAGCAAGCAAGGTTGAAGACAACAGTGTATTTGTAGCACATGGAGGCCAATGCTGATATATGTTTGTTGCAAAAGTTCGTTGGCGATTGAGCAAGGTCGTCTCACATGACGTCCACAATGTAAATAACCTATAGCACTTGAATACACATGTTCGAAGCAAGCTGAAAAAGTACACGAAATAACATAAAGTGGCATATCTCCTTGGTACGGGAGAGGGTATAGGACGTCTTGCAAACTTCTAACAGAGCTCAGTTGAGATTTCATCATACCAGTTTTCTCGGACATAATGACTATATCACCAAATGAAACATAGGGAGGCATATCCATCAGCTTTTTGGGGAAAAACCGAAGCGGAAATCAACCCATCAACGCCGCCAAACAAGACCCGGCTTTCACCCTCAGTTTTTCTTCCCTCCCTGGTCATTTTAGATTCAACCCAGATTCAATTCCTCTCTGTTCAGTGCTCAACTAAATTGTTTTACTTACTTCTACACTTGTTTGTTTACTTATGATATGTGTAAATTTTACTTGAACGTTATTTGATTATCTAATTATCTAAATATACGATAGTACTCCAAGCTTATTCAACTGTTCATCATGAAGAAGTGTGAAGTTCGTGATATCAACGTTGTTCAGTGGAACACACGTTCCCTTGTTAAAAACATTTCCTACTTGACTAACTATCTATCTTCTAGAAACATCCAAGTCTTGCTTCTACAATCGCTGAATACCACCAAGACTAATATACCTAAAATATCAGGGTTTTATTATCCACCAATATATGACTCTAAAAATGACGGTGGCCGAATACAAAAGGCTATGTATGTTCGAGAAGGTCTAATCTACTGTGAAAGAACATCGCCAGTACCAAAATCGTGCTCATCTATTTCTTCATGTGCAATCATTATAAAATTTTCATCATCATTAGTTTTGAATTTGGCCTCTGTATATCTACCAAGAGGCCCCGATTTTGTGAATACTGAGTGGCTGAAACATTTCCATGATCAACGTGACAAATGGATCATTGGTGGCGATTTTAATGCTCATGCCCCATTTTGGGACAAGAATTGTAAAAACATAACTAGCAACAGGTTGATCGAAAATATCATAGATTCCAATTTATGCTTACTTAACAACGGACACGTTACCCGTGTCCCTGATATACAACCCACAGACCCACAGCTATCGACCTTACCTTAATCTCACCATCGCTAGTACCAAATGCCACATGGCAAACAGAGGATGACCTGTTGGGATCAGATCACATCCCCATACTTCTTACCCTTAACCTTATCGCTGAAATAGATGCAATGCCACAAGATAGTTTACCCAAGTTTAACTATAAATACGCAGATTGGGCCATGTTTACAGCTGTCCTACAAAATACAAGAACAGATCTATCTGAAACAATGACCTTAAACGATATGTACGCAGATTTCTGTAATTCACTCTTAAGGGCCGCAAAATTTTCAGTTCCAGAACTTAAAGTGTCAAAAACAGGAAAACATCATGGAAACGTCTGGTGGAATAAAGACTGTGAAAAGGCAGTCAACGAAAAGAAAGAAAAATACAAACAATATATAGCAAATAGGTCACCTGAAAATCATACAGCGATGAAAAGTGCCAATATAAACTGTAACAGAATCATAGAACAAGCTAAAGAACAATATTGGACATCTTTTTGTACATATGAAGTAAGTGACCATAAAGATATGCAAAAGATTTGGGAAAAACTGAAAACAATGAAAAATGGGATCAAGTTGCCATCAATTCCAGTAAAGCTAGAAAACAACCCTTTACCTGGCTCACAGGAGAAAGCAGAAGCTTTTGCAGACATGTTTGCTGAGGTCTGTCGAGCAGAAGGACTTCCTGCCTCTAGTAGAAATTATAGGGTACAAGAAGAAAAGACCGACGCATACAAGGATCCTGCACCAGATAATGTGATGGTAGTCCTTCGTTGCCGAAGATGACGATGAAATCCTGCAGCTCATCTGTGGACGCGCATGTGGCTGTGCAATCCGATCTTGGATGTACAATGTCTGTTGCAGTGGGGACACTGGAATGTCGTGGTTGGGGTGGTTGGATTATGTCTCCTCTCTCTTCTGATAGTCAGCTTCTCCCTGTAGTTGATATCGCTGTTTCTGCTGGCAAGATGGACGGCCCTGCGCCAGGCGTTCCTTTCGGTGGCAGTTCTTTCGAGTTCTTTGGGGGTAACCTGTGCAAACTGGAGGTTTGCCTTTATCGTGTCCTTGAAACGCTTTTTTGGCCTCCCGAGATTTCTTTTGCCACTTGTGAGTTCGCCGTACAGCAGTTGTTTGGGCATTCGGTGGTCTTCCATGCGGATGACATGGCCGACCCATCTCAGTTGGGCTTTGACAAGCAGGCTTTCTATGCTTTGTGAGCTTGATCGGTTGAGGACCTCAATGTTGGTGATGCGGTCTTGCCACCGGATGCCAAGTATGCTGCGGAGAGCCCTTTGGTGGAACTGCTCTAATTTGTTGATGTGCTTCCTGTAGAGTGTCCAAGTCTCCGAACCGTAGAGGAGGGAGGAGAGCACAACGGCATTGTACACTTTGATTTTTGTTGACAGCCGGACATTGTGCTGGTTTAGTACCTTGTTTTTCAGCCTACCGAGAGCCTGGCTGGCTTTGCTGATTCGTGAATCAATTTCCTGATCGATGGAGCCGTCTGCAGAGATAATATGCATTACGTAAATGCACCAATCACGTTCCAAGAATTAAAAGATGCCATTAAATCAATTCCAAATAAAAAGACATCAGTAGGATTCGATGCAATTTCCAATGAGATGTTGAAAAATTTACCAGAAAATTGTTTAATCTTGCTACACAATATGTTTAAAAAATGCTGGAACAGCGGCAAACTGCCTAACTATTGGAAACAATCAATAGTGGTTCCTGTGCTAAAACCAGGTAAAACTAATACTGACTTGAAAAACTACAGGCCGATTGCAATAACATCGAACGTATGTAAACTAATGGAGAAAATAATTTTAAAGAGATTGATGCACTACTGTGAAAAGAATAAAATATTACCAGTGAATCAGGCAGGATTTAGAAAAGGCAGGTCACCAGTGGAACTCCTTATAAAACTAACCACTAATATCAAACAACAATTTGCCAGACGTCAATGTGTTTTAGCTACCTTTTTTGATATCACTAAAGCATACGACCAAGTATGGCACTCCAGATTATTACTCAAATTGAAAAGTATTGGGCTGACAGGTCACATTTTTGATTATGTCAAATGCTTCTTAGAAAACCGAGTATTTCAAACAAGGATTGAAAATGTGTGTTCCACAGAACGACTTATTCAAATGGGTATCCCTCAGGGATCCGTTATTGCTCCCCTTCTCTTCATGATATTGCATGACTTACCCAGTAAAATTTCTAAACATGTAGTTTTAGTTCAATATACTGACGATTTATGCATGTGGATGCAGGTAAATATGAAAAGAAAAACTCCTTTGCGCTGTCTTAATTATACGCGTAAATGTTATCAATTAGAGCTTGATACAATAGCACGATATATAGTAGAAAATGGACTGCATTTATCAGTGGAAAAAACAAAGATAGTTTTGTTTAACAGTGGAGCTAACCCAGCAAATATTCCCACGTTCAAACTGGGAGATGTACGAGTCGATTAAATTCTTATGAGTTTTCCTTACAGCGAAATTACCTTGGAATCAGCATACTGAATACTTATTAACAAAAGCTCAA
Source organism: Monoplex corrugatus (assembly GCA_030674185.1). Classification (NCBI taxonomy): domain Eukaryota; kingdom Metazoa; phylum Mollusca; class Gastropoda; order Littorinimorpha; family Ranellidae; genus Monoplex; species Monoplex corrugatus. The sequence continues at coordinate 6,448,918 of CM060307.1, forward strand.
AAAAGTTTAAATTTCTTGAAAATAGTTCGCCAACAGACATGGGGACAAGATATATCAACACTTGTTCATCTTTGTAAATCACTTATTAGATCTAAATTAACCTATGCCCAAGAAATCTTCTTCAGTACACCGAAACACTTATTAACAAAACTGCAGAGCTTAGATTGTAAAGGTTTCAAACTTGTGCTGGGTCTTCCAATGCATGCCTCTTGTCTTCGCACATACAACGCGATCAAATTGTTGCCGCTTGATGAACAAAGGAAAGTCGCTTCCACTAAATTTCTGTTAAGAAACACTACCATAGAAAACAGCATCGAAACAGAGACAAAAATAAGATCAGACACCGACTTTCCAAAAAGAGCTAAATCAATATCCTCACAGGTCACACTAGCAACATATACAACTGATGTTATGAAAGGCTCTGGAATTGATCTAGAAGCAGATCCTGTCACTTCAAGACCTTCCTTTTCACCTGTACCCAGTTGGGAACTTCAAAAGCACGATTTGACGTACGTCACACTGACTTAAAAAAAGAAGATAATATCAACTTACTGGCAAGTCAAGTTAAATGTCATATAGAAGATTTTTATTCCGATCACTTGAAAATTTACACTGATGGATCAATAATTGAAAGACAAGCAGGCTCAGCGTTTTTAATACCTGCTCTCAAAATTGAGAAATCCTTCTATATAGGACTTAATAAATTTATCTTTACCGCTGAACTCTTTGCAGTCTTAATGGCTTTGAATTATATGATAAATTTTCCTAGGACACTTCCCAATATACTTTTTTGCGTTGATTCAAAATCTGTACTTCAAGCTCTTGAATTATCAAAATTACAAACAAGATCTGAAATGATATTGGACATTATCACTTGATTAATAGTTTATCCTTAGGAGGCATTGATATTACTTTCTGCTGGATTCCATCTCATAGTTCTTTTCATTATAACGATATGGTTGATAGGGCTGCCAAAAGGGGGGCAAAGAACTCCCCAGGAATGTAGTATGTCTGTGTGGAAAAAAGATAACACATAGTCATAGTCTTTCATGCGTTCGGGTGAAAAGACATATTCCTACACTATCTAAGACAGTTTCTGATATATTTGCCTCACCATCCTTAACATATGAATTTTTTGTTAGCTTGTCAAAAAGTCCTATAGCAAATTATCTTTAACACGCCGTTATTTCACATGTTCAATGTTATGGTTAGCCAGTTTTATTGTTTCAATCGTTAATTATGATAACTCTTGTGATTTTGTTCCTTCTCGCCTTCGGCACAGTTGTTTTCTGGTTCAATTCTTTTTCCTGAAGATTAACCATTTCCAAGTATACTCTTCACTCCTCATGAATTTTTTTTGTCTAAAATCACTTAAGTGAATAGACATTAAATGAAAGACCACCACCACCAAATGAATGACAATGAAATGAAACATGTAGGTCTCATGGAAAAAAATCGAATCACTTGAATTATGTTATTGTTGTTAGTACGGTTAATATGATCATGTGAAAAAAATACTGAGAGACATGTGGCCACGACACAACAGACATGAAAATTATGTTCAAAGAATGAAACAAACGTGTTTTGACGAGGAAGTGCATATAGTAACTTTCAAGATGTCCATGAAGTGATGAAAACGTTAAAAAAAAAAAACCAGGTAGAGGACGATAACAACGAGCATGAAATCAAGGAAACCAGGAGACAGAGGAGAACAGGGACTGCATGATGTAATATGATACAACGAGACACGTATGAACTCAAGGAGGGAAATGGTATGGTATGATGTCACATACGAGATAATATCAAATGATACAACAGCATACAAGATGATACCAGATGATATGAAATAATATAGCTGATACACGATGATAACGTATGATGTGAAGTGATAACAGAGGATGAGAGGACGACACATGATGTACAAGTACAATGATATACCCTGGGGTTGCATGAACATAAATGAGTAAAAGAGTAACGTGGTGAACATCTACTGAACACAGATATAAATGATGCTGACGAACGTGCAATGAACGCAGAATTGGAGAGCGTGGATGAACGCAGGGTACGCAGTATGCAGATGAACGCATATGAGCATGATAATGAAATTATGAAAAGGAATGGGAAAGTGTATGCACAAAATAAATGAGCTGTAGCGTGCGAACAATCATTCTGAGGACGGTGTGGCTGTAGTACCGTCTGTGTAACGTAACGAATAAGATGAACACAAGGAGGGCAGATACAGGCAGCAGGGCACTGGCCCTTGCAATGGAATTCCATTGCTATATTGCTCAGAACGGTAGGGAAACGTTGAACAATTATGTAATGGTTGATTAAATATGTCGGAATATTTAATCATGAACAAATAACGGTCCGGATTTAAAGGCGGGAAAAAAACGATAAGACAAGTGAAATGATGTAACCGAACATTAACATTTGGAGTCAGACCATGATCGTTCCTGTGTTGTGAAGAATATTTGCCTACAACAAAACAAACACATTAGTACCACAACATACACAACACAAATAAGAAGGTAGGTCCGTAGACAGTACTATTGCTGGTATCATACATCCTGCTCTATAGATTGAATCACTGCTATTTAGCACAAGAAAAGAAGAATTTTTGCATACTTATGGTGTCATTTCCTCAGTAGTAATCATTCACGTCACTGTACATTCTTTTATCAGTCTTTGATTATGTGTGCCATATCATGTGAATTGAAAAAAAAATCCTCTGATCGAAGGATCGACACATATGCACTATCAGGCCCTCAAGCACGGCACCTTGTGACGAGTGCCACTCAATACACACACCAAAAGCAATTGAAAAAAACAAGATCGGGCGATACCGAGGGCGGCACCACTGTGCGTTTAAGTCCCTGTGGTGGTATGCCATGTAGTATGAAGCACAAAGTTGTATGAACAGTAGTAACTGGCACCGGTCATAATAAGTAAAAGCAGTAGAAGTAAGAAGTAATACATCAGTTGATCAAGTATTCTTCATCATCCACTGAAAGAAGGAGACTACATAAGGCATCGTAACGTTTATCAAAACAAGGCATAAATGGATGATATGATCCATGCAATGTGCTAACTATGAGTCACTACTTCACCTTGAAAATCGAGAGACTGTCATTGGCAACTAAAGAAACACGTAAGTATCGAAACGTACACAGCAAAACGAAGACGCAGACTCATAAGTGATACGCAATACGCATTATCAAGACAAGTATCTAAGGTACTGTGAAAATCCTAAGACTGCTGGCGATTATCGGAAGATATTATAGTAGACACACTGATATGATTCGTAATTTCTGGACACAAGGGAAGCATAGTTTTGCATCAAATGTCAGCTCCTCAGTAACGATTAAGCAATGTGGCATCTAACATATTTCAACCAGGCTACATGTGCTTCGTGTGAACTGATAAATCCTCTGTAGAATAGATATATGCACTGTTGGGTCCTCAAGCACGGCACCCAGTAATAAATGTCTCACAATACAAACCATGAAGTAGAACTAGGGTTCAGCCCTATGACATATGTCGTACAATGGCTGCCATCAAGTAGAAATGAAGTAAGATCAAGGCCATCGTATCTGGCGTCTGACGTATATACAAAACTCACCACTGGAAGTAGAAGCAGGGTTTCAGCCCTCTGACATATGTCGTAGAAAACACATTATGAAATGGAAGACGAGGCAATACTCAGAGCTGCCAGCGCTTGACTCTTCATCGTTTTGCCACGTAGTACGAAGCACAAATGTAGCATGAGCGGTAGGTAAGATGCTAGTATGTGGCACTGATGCACGAGAACCATGTTAGAAAAAGCAGTGTAAGTACGAAGCAATGTGTCATTATGTATCAATAAGCATATTGAAGGAAGTAAACCATAAATCAGTTGTAGCGCATTTGAAGTGCGATATGTAACTAAACAACATGACCAACAGAGTGCAAACCATGTAGGGGTCGGTAACTGAAACTGAACAGGAAGAAATTGCGAGCAGTAAGTCTGTGTATGAACTGACGGACTCAGGAAAAGATGGATACGTATGACTCGGGAGGATGAAAAGAAAAGCACTGCACTTCAGCATAAGTGTCGACATACTGTTAATAGTCGAGTGTATAGCTCACACAGGTGGTTTCCATTGTCAGTGATAACCGACTAACATGTGAATACCTTCACTCCAAAATTCCCCACACATTTGTCTACCATAACGACCAACTGTAGAGATGATACAACAATTAATTACGAATTGAATAGCACAAAGATATACATGGACTGACAGCACGACGAACCTGACATTGTAGCTTGGAAGTCAAAAAGAACCATGATCAATTGCATAGATCATGTATAAATGGTTCCGAGTAATCAAATGACGTGTACACAAGACAAACTAGGCAGGCAAATGGTTGAACATACATTATCAGAAGTATCAGGACCACAACGCGTTCAGTTAGAATACAGAACTGTAAGACAAAACTTGGACAATAAACAAGAATACAATGTCGTTGTATACGGAGGGAAGTAACGGTTGTTTAAAATACTGGACATTTGAGAATGGCTGTGAGTTCTCTGTTACACTGACTTGAAGACACGGGAGAGCGATAACGATGATATAGCAATAGGCTGTACTAGGAATGGCTCAGGAATAGTCTCGTATCATGCATGGCCAAGAAACAATTAATTTCTCTCAGTGTGACTGAATCTGTAGCACACTCAGAAAAGACCGAAATCACTCAAACAAAAAAAGACAACACTACCACAAGCATGAAGCAGACGAAGGAATACAGCAAGGAAATGAAATTCGTACAACCCATCACCAATTAATGAGAAAAACCGTAACAAAACCGTTGCTCAAAAGCTGTATTAACAAACGCAGAAGAAACCTGCTCGACAACCGCTAATAATTTGTAACTATTACCATTGTAGTCTATCCGCCATAGCACACGGAGGACGGAGATAGGGCGAGTGAAGTGGTAGTTCTCAAAGATAGAGAAACCATTTCAATGAGCGCTGGCTAATTGTTTCATTGAAAAGTGACAAAACTCGAGCTACAGCAATCATGGTCAAGTGAGTCGAGGCCTGTGTGTGGACACACATTGCCCGTATGGTCAGAGTATTTCGTGTGTCCTACCCTCTACTACAGTTACTCTGACACGGGTGAGAGGGTGGGCAAAGTTTGTTTACCGCTGTGCGTCCCATGTTGTGCTACATCAATTGAGACAGTCAAAGGGAATATGCAATCTACTAAAGTACTATCTCCACGACTGTCTTTGTCATTGAGTACTCTTATGACCGCAAGCAACCAGCTTGCGAGCTATTCGAAATGAAGAAACTGCACTCAAAAATGCACAAGGTGAACAAGGAACGAGACTAGTACGAACGTGGTCAGTAAGAGAAAATCATCTATACCTTGTCTCAACAATGTATCCAGGCGTAAAAGTGTAAACCAGTTAACGAAAGGGAATCAAGACTGAGGACAACATAGGCCATAGGTATACTGAATTGCCAATCAATGTTACACCACATCTGTGTCTTTTGTCATCAGCCCGTAGACAAACGCCTTCAGCGATGCGTGAAAAAAGTAAACATTTAGCTGATCACACACTGCACCGCTTAGATCCTTAACTGTGTCGGTTGGTGATACGTGGCTCTGTCAATACTTGAAGTTGACTTTGAATGCTTTTCACTTTACAAACTGTCACAGCAAACAAACGAGCAAGCAATAAAGTCTTCATATATGTAGAAGTAGCAAGGAACCACAAACAAAACGCTATTTCTCTAAGGCTCTCACTTTTCTGGTTGTGTGTGTCTCTTTTTCGTTATTTCTGTTAACATTTATCCACATGTTTTAGATTTTTTTTGTAAACTCTATTCATGCTAACGACTTGGTGAGGGGGATCGACCGCAATCTCCACCATGTATGGCAAGAAGGGGTTTGTGGGCTGTCATCTGTAACAGGTAGATGAATTGGGGATGTTTATAGAGAAGTTGTTTCTCTACTTAGAAGTCACACGCACAACAAGGAGGAAGGAGAGAGACGAGTAGAAACGCACAACGCATACTAGCAATAAGTTTCAAAAGCAGTCCACACATAGCATTACAATTCAATATAGTTTCTTTAATTAAACATATTCAACTGAAAGCATAATCATTCATCCTCTTATTCTTATTTGCTATAGCAACCTTACTTCTTTGCCTATCAGCCCTAAATCCTACATTGAAATAAAATATCAACGTACCTTCACTACATGTTTCTGGCAAAGGCTCAGTACCTCTGCCAAGTTGAATGGCCCATCTCCTAACACAACCGTGACTGACTGACCGTTCCGTCTCTGTGTGTCTGTCTTCTCTGTGTGTCTGTCTTCTCTGTGGGTCTCTATATTTTGCTTGTGTTATTTTCCCTTTTCATTTATAGAGCGTGGATCAGAGCACGCTGGGGCTCTGACCCCACATATCTTAAGACGACTTTTTGAGAAAGTTCTTCTACCTGTGAATGCATGAAGGAGGGGTTGACGTGGACAAACACAGGCCAGCACCTGTCCACTGAAACAATGGACCGCTCTCTTTCACTGTTTCACTCTTTTACTGGGGCAATCTTTGAAAACGGTCCCAGCAGAGCTGCGTTTATAGATGGCTCTATTGGTTAACTGTCTTGTTTACAGTCTACATAAGTGTGAGAACGGCTCTGCTGCCCGATGCTGGTGTACACTGAAGTACCTGTAAGGGCCTGTTTCTACTTGAGGGGTTGTACGTTGATTAATCCTAAGCTTTCACTACAGGCTAGTTCGTCTGCCTTGTCAGACAGTCAACATCTTGGTTCAGACTGAAGTACATGTATGGGCCTGTTTCTACATGAGTCATTTCTGCGATAATATCTCCAAGAATAATGATAGCTACTTTCAACGGAAATCCTCGAACTTCAATAGTCTCCTGTTACAGTCCCACTAATGTAAGTGATGAAGTGGAAGTCGAAAGATTTTATCAGGACTTAACATCAGTCACCAGACAAGTCCCGAAGCACAATATTCTCATTATTGGTGGCGACTTCAATGCACAACTTGGAAACCTTGATGGCTTCAAATATACATATCACTCTCAGACTAACAGAAACGGCTCTATGCTAAAAGACTATCTCAATGAAAACAATCTCTTATGCCTAACACTCTATACCAGAAAAGACCAGGTCAGCTATGGACACACAAAACTCCAAATGGAAGCAAAGCACAACTCGACTATATTATCATCAATAAGAAATGGAAAAATAGTGCAAAAATTGCAGAGCATTCAACTCGTTTGTCAGTGTTGCATCAGACCACCGCATCGTTTCTGCTCGACTTCGATTGAGCCTTCGAGCAAATAAAAAGAAATCTTGCAATACTACCCCATATGACTGGTCAAATCTAAACGACAACCCTGAAATTCGTAACATCTTCATTACAAGGATGAGAAATAGATTTGTTGCCCTACAAGATACAGTCTCAGCAAAGACTGCTAACATGACATACAACCACTTTGAAATGGCTTATAAAGGAACAGCTGCAGACACTATCCCGCTGAAACCCAAAGTAAAAAAAAAACAAAAAACTCCATGGCTGAATGAGGAAATCTGTCAAAAACGCAAGCAACTAAAAGAAGCTGCACAAGTAAAAGACTCTCAACCATCCCCTGAGAACATCTTTTACCTCAATAATGCTCGTGCTGCTCTCATAGAGGCCTATGAAGCAGAGCAAACAAACTACCTACAAAGCAAGATCGACCAGATCACAAATGCTGTCAGCAACAAAAAGTCTGCTGTTGCCTGGAAGACCGTGAACGAAATAAGTGGTAGAAAAAGCTGTAACAGAGCTAAGCTAAAAGCATCTAGCCAAGAAGAGCGAGTAAAACTGTGGCAACAACACTTCCAGGACCTACTTGGGAAACCTCCAGACATCTCTGAAGAAGAAATAACACCAGTCTTCACGGAGGAGCTGAATATCAAGAAAGGCGCCGTTTACGTTGGACGAACTACTGATAGCAATGAAAAGCATTCAGTGTGGAAAAGCATGCAGACTCGATGAGATATCAGCGGAAGTGTGGAAAATAGAGGAATTTCACCAGGTACTGCTGGAATGCTGCAACAACGTTTATAACCAAGACCCAATAAACAAATGGACTAAAGGATGCCTGCTTCCTTTCCCTAAGAAAGGTGACCTCGGAATCACAAAACTACCGCAGAATCACATTAACTGCAATTTCTGCGAAGATCTACAACCCAATGCTCCTAAATAGGATAAACCGGAGATAGATCCAGTCCTGAGGAAAAACCAAAATGGATTTCGCCAATACAGATCGACGTCAGGACAAATACTCACCATCAGACGTATACTGGAAGGCATAAAAACCAAAAATCTCCCAGCTGTTCTCCTATTCATCGACTTTTCCAAAGCTTTTGACTCGATCCACCAAGAAAAGATGAAGGAGATTCTAACTGCATATGGACTACCAAGGAAACAGTAGACACCATCATGATGCTGTATCAGAATACCTGCTGTATGGTTCGCTCCCCCGACAGAGACACAGACTTCTTCGACATCACTGCTGGAGTCCTTCAAGGAGATACGCTTGCCCTTACATTTTCATCATGTGTCTCGATTATGTGCTGAGGAAAGCAGTGGATAAGAATAAAAAAAACTCGGCTTTACCCTCACAGAACAGAAGAGCAGACGCTACCCTGCGGTAAAGATAACAGATACGGATTATGCTGATGACCTGGCTGTTCTCGCAGTCTTCCTAAAGGATGCAACATCTCTCCTTCACAATGTCAAAAAACAGCAATAGAGATCGGACTCCACCTCAATGCAAACAAAACAGAGTTCATCTGTCTGAACCAAGACGCATCAGAAGGTATGAGAAGTCTCAATGGCAGATACAATCAAACATGTTCAAGACTTTAAATACCTTGGTAGCTACATTGACTCCACAGAACAAGACGTCAACACCAGACTCGGAAATGCCTGGGGCGCACTAAATCAACTGGACAAAATCTGGAAATCCAATCTACCAGACAACCTGAAAAGGAACTTCTTCTGAGCAGCAGTAGAGTCCGTTCTTACATATGGCTCAATCTCTTGACCCTAACAACGACATTGGAGAGGAAGATTGATGGAGCATAGACACGAATGCTGCGTGCAGCCCTGAACAAATCCTGGAGAGAACATCCAACTAACGAAGAGTTATATGGCAAGATCCCACCAATCAGTAAATCAATACGTCAACAAAGACTGCGCTTCGTGGGACACTGCTGGCGTAGCAAAGAATAACTGGTGGGGGATGTTCTACTATAGAGACCCAGTCACAGCAAACAAAGACCAGGACGCCCAAAGAAGACCTTCATCGACCAACTGATGGATGATACGGGCTGTCAGTATGATGAACTACCTACTGCGATGTCTGACAGAGAAGGATGGAAGAAACGTGTCATGGATAGCCGAGCAAGCTCGACATGATGATATGATGATGTTGATAAGCTTCCTAACTACTTAAACTGCTCTTTGACGCTGATGCCAAGCATTTTTTTTTTCAGGTGTTCGTCCTACTGATATAATCTCAGACTTGCTATGCTGATGTTCTTACCATAGTTTTTACAACTGTTGTTAACTTGGTCCTATTTTGTTGATGCTGTGTTTGGTTACAGTTCATGATCTCTTGGTTATCAATAAATGATATACATTGACACGTTCTGGATCTGAGTTTGCATTTTGAGTAATGTTGTCGTTGTCGATGATGAAAAAGAATGATGCAGAACACATCCTTGTCAGACCTCAGATGTTACTCAAACCAACTGGAAAGTCCATTAGGAGTCCCGACAGCACTCTCACTAGCTGGACAATTTCACTCCCCACTGATCAACAAATTACAGATAGGATAGGAGAGACTACCTGTTGAGACCAAATCCCCAAAATCACTCTTGCCCCACACTCCTTTTCCTAATTAACTCAGCACTTCTTCTACCTTTCTCACATTATTCACTTAACAGTTATACAGTCGATTGCTTCTCTGTAAAGAGGAGGTACTGTGCAGGTGAAAGCAATCATGTACTGGTGGTCAGTCAGAAACAACAGGTGTGTACAACCCTTTCGTTGTCTGCCCATCATGCATACACGTGCACACGTATAGTTACATGAATGACTGGTCTGCCCCGGTCCTTAAGGCTGCTTCAACGGAATTACCACCATTCTTAATGCGACTTGGAATTGGAGTGGCATAGAGCTACTGTTCCTGCTTTTAGGTATGGTTGCACAGGTTTCAGCCTGACTCATGAAGCCTTGTGTATGTGACATTCACTTCACCCAGCTCAGGGTTGGGGAGGGTAAAGCAGCAATGGAACAGAACGATACCCACTGTCGAAAAGCTGATATAAAAATACTGAAGCCTTCAAAACTCTATCCTCCATGGCACTGGCGTTAGGCGTGCAGTAGACAAATCTGTTAAGACCATCCCCTTACACCACCTCCCATTTACTGAACCCTTTTCTTGCCTTCTCTTCCCCTTTCGATTTAATGGTTATGCAGTTGCTTGTTTTCCTGTTCAGAAGATGTACAATGTGAATGAAAACAGGGCTAGGGGAGAAAACTACTAGGGGTTGGTTATCAGTTTAAATCAGCGGCAGCTATGCGCAGTCTTGTGTCTGTCTGCTCTCATACTTTGTGCCATCTCCGTGGGATCACTATCATCTTAAAAGCTGCTGGAGGTCAAGCTGGTGCAGAGATATGGAGCTCTTGCTTCTGATCTGACTGCATCTGGCTCATGAAACTGTACGGATGTGTTTCCAGTTCAACAAGCTGTGAAGTTCTATCTGATCTTGCTCAACGCTGGGAAAGGTAAAGGAGTGAGAAAGAGGACTGGGACCTCTCCCAAAGAGCTGGCCTGACTGTAGTGAGGCTTTAGCACTTCACTCCCTGACGACCACAGGGTTAGGAGAGGGAAATGATCTGACAACCTCTTCACACTGAATTCCCCAATTCCACTCTCTCCCCAGTTATACAGCCTGATCTTATTCAGGACCGGTTGAAGTACAGCAGTGATGGATAAGAATGGGAACCACACTCTTAAAAATCTGACAAAAGAGTACTGATCTTTCGACAATTTCATTCCAGAATTATCTTAGGGTTAGGGGTGGGATGGGGGGAGACAAAATGCTGAAACCAACCCCCTCCTCCCCCCGGGCATCCCTCTCCCCAATTAAGTCAGCACAGCGTCTTCCTTTCTTCCTTATCCACTGAACAGTTATACAGTCGCTTGCTTGCCTGTGAAGAAGTACAGTCCTTTGTTTGCCCTTCGTACACACGGGTAGCAGCTATGTATAGAGAGATATACGTATAGCTGCGGTCTGTGCTCATCCTGTAAGCTGTCTCAGAGGTATTATCATCTTCCTTAACATCACTACAGATGTGACTGGCATAGAGGCAGATACACTTTTAGAAATGAGGAAGCCCCATGGTGCATACCGTGTGACGAGCCACTTAACACCAAACGTCTTCTTCTTGAATGCCGGGACTTGCACTATGTGAAACACAGGCACTATTAAACAGTAGACTCCTTAGAGAGCCTCTTCAGAAATGTTCCTCCCAATGCAATTTTCACGTTTTTACAACAGATCAATAGATTTCATTTAATATGACGATACTTATGTGAAAGACTACAATGCACTTTAGATTTGAATGAATGATCGGGAGCTGAATTTTCATCAGCTGTTGGCTTTTTAATTAAACTTGCTTTTAACGTAGTGTTAGCCTTGATATAGCTCTAGTGGTCGGCTAGGCTATAAACAGTATGAACCTGAACTTAAAGCTCTTATCTTCTGCTTTGACAGCGTGTTTTACAGCATAGCGTGATGTGAGTTTGAGCCTAGCTGTGGAAAACGTAAGCGTGTGGCTGGCCTCCATTCCGCTTATCTGTGAATGGATGGGTTCCTGACCCCGCTTATGGTTAAGGAAGGTAAAACAGACAGACAAACTGACAGAAGAATGAGCTCTGCCTTGCAGAAAGTTGACAGGAGAGTGGGGAGATCTTTACAGTCCTAATCCTCAGTGATGTTAAAAGCCAAAGGGGGGGGGGGGGGGGGGTAGGAAGGGGGTGACAACCTCTTAAGACCGATTCTCACTCCACACCCACTATTTCAACACTTCTTTCTTCTTTCCATTATCCACTTAACAGTTACGCAGCTGTTTATTTGTCTGTGAAGAAGAAGTACAAACGGGTAAAAATGATCATGACCTGATACCAGTCAGAAACAACAGGTGTGTGCAAGCCTTTCTTTGTCCGCCCATCACATACGTACTTGTACATGTACAGACATTATGTCTAGCTGTGTCTGTTCCTATCTTTCCAGCTGCCACGATAGGATTGATGAGTGGTTCCCCGAGACTGAGGAGACCTACGGTAACCATCTAAAAAGCAGCTGTAGCAACCTGTGCTTGAAGTAGATTAAAGTGCAAGTGCTTGAAACAGACTGATGTGCAAGTGCTTGAAATGGACTGAAGCAGAAGTACTTGAAACAGATTAAAGTGCAAGTGTTTGAAATTGATTAAAGTGTATGTGCTTGAAATACATTAAAGCGGAATTGCTTGAAACATAAAAAAGGAAATGCTTGAAATAGATTAAAATGGAAGTGCTTGAGAGAGATTAAAGTGAAAGGGTTTGAAATATATTGAATAGTGCTTCAAACATATTAAAAAGGCAGTGCTTGAAACATTAAAATGAAAGTGTTTGAGATAGATTAAAGTGCAAGTGCTTGAAATAGATTGCTACTACAGTAAAATACTTGAAATAGACTAATGTGGATGTGCTTAAAACAGATTTAAGTGGAATTGCTTGAAATGGACAAAGTGGGTGTGCTTGAAACAGATTATAAAACTTGAAATGCTTGAACAAGATTAAAGTGGAATTGCTCAAAACACATCAAAAAGGAAAACCTTGAAATTGAAGTGGACGTGCTTGAACCAGATTGAAGCAGAAATGCTTTAAACAGATTGTGATGGAAACAGAAATGCTTGAAATAGATTGTGATGGAAATGCTTGAAATAGATTGTGATGGAAATCTTGAAATAGATTGTGATAGAAATGCTTGAAATAGATTGTGTCATGGAAATGCTTGAAAAGTGGAAAAGCAGTTGCAGAGACAGAATCACTCTCTCAGTCTTGGCAGCTGGACTTTGAGTGACACTGTCAGAGACTATGATGCATGGGTTGCAGTCATCAGCCTGGTAAGATCCAGATATGCTGTACAATAAGAAATGACACAAGTAGTAGTCTTTCAAGGTGGCAACGTGTGGGATTAACACCATCCGAGAGGCTGCTAGACGTGTGGACAGTGTGAAGACACACACTTCCCGCCTTCCAGCCTGTCCGCGTGGGATCAAGCCTGCCTCTCAAAACACATGCGCACGCAGCCTCCAATCCACCTGGCACTGAACGGATACTTGATATTTCAGGGCTGAGAAAGATAAATAAAGCAGCAAGGACACGATATGCACGAAATGCAACCTTCCCTCAAAAAGATGACATGAAATTTTCGAGTTATTTCCGAACTAATTGTCCAACGACTTAAAACGTCGCAGTAACGGGTGGAGAGAGAGACAGAGAGGAAAGGGAGGGAGAGGGCAGAGCGGGGTTATGGTGGTGGTGGCGAGCAGTAACAACTTTAAACTGACTTCCCAACCCCACTCCTAAATTACTGAGCATCAATTCTTTCTTTTACCCATTATCACTTAATGGTTATACGGTTATCTGTTGGAAAGATGGACTGAATCTTGAGCGGAAACAAACAGATGCTGGATGTCAGTCTCTATCAGCAACAACAATGTACATTCCTTCGTATTTTCCGGCTCTTTAGCAACAGCTATGTACAATTCTTTCTTTCTTTTACCCACATAGCAACAATTAGGTAGAATGCTTTATATTTTCATGCTCTATAGCAACAACTGTGGAAAATGCTTTACATTTTTTTGTCCCTATACACTAACCATGTCACCCATCAACACATTGCTGACTTCAGTTAAGAAAGCATGTTGGTATAGCCATGTAACAGTCTTCCAATCAACTGTTTGGGGAGGAAGGCGAAGCGACAAGCGGAAAAAAACAATAGACTGTTAACATTGCTGAATGAACAGAGACACGATTTGTTCAGACCCGTGTTTGGCACACAACCAACAGAGCTAGAGGCATGTGGTGTACAGGTTTTGACTGAGGCGCCCGTTGACTGTTTACAGAGTTAATGCACGGGAGGAGGAGGAGGAGGAGGAGGAAGAAGAAGAAGAAGATGATGATGATGATGATGATGAAGGAGAAGGATGGTGACAATTATGTACAATTCTTTATATATTTCTGGTCTTTTAGCAACAACTATGCTCAATGTAATTTCATGTATAGTTCTCTGCCCTTATTTGTATGGGGGGGGGGGGGCATGGTCGACAACGCCATGTGGCAGGCACATGATAATGATGATGACTGATTGCATGTTTGGCTGTAAGGAAATGTGCTGTACAGGAACAATGTTAGATAATTCAGGTCATATTTTCTTATGCATGCTCTAATGTCCTTAGTTATGTTTTCTGAAATCCTCTTGTGATAAACTGGACGGAATGGTCAATGCCAGGGGCATATCCTTAGATTGTGTGCGCACATGCACTGACATGTATACTTAGTGTTCTTTTCCAGATTTTTTTTCAACCAGATGTTGTGTATGTTCCGACATGGTTACAGCCCTGATATGGCTCTGTGCAGTCAGCTGGTCATTAAACAATACACATGTAGGAATAAGAATTCTCGTGACCACCTCCAAAGGTAAACTTCTGCCCGACCTCTCCATTCTGCTCCTGACACTCGCTGTCTACAAATTTCTCGATATGATACAATGCTGAAGCTACCTCTCAAATCCATAGTGGAGGAATACAAAGTTGGAAAAGCAAGACTGTTGAGCATGCTGGAGGAATCGGAAGACAATATCGTGAGATCAGTTCATCCAAAGCTGAGAACTGGCAGAAAGTGGAAAGTCCAAGAGGCTGTAAACAATGCCAAGAGAAACCTCAGCATCAAAGAAATAATTGGACACACGCAAACCAACAGACAGGGACTGGGAGCAACAAAAATGCAGTGGTGGTCCAAAGCCAAAGGGAAGGAAAAAAGAGACATGATCATACAGGAGTTGAAGGAAGAAGAAGATGTCAAAAGAGTGCAGAAGGCAGTCCAGCAAGGTCAACAGGGGCAATGAACAACATGGGACAGTGCACTCCAAAGAAGTCTCAGCTGGAACGATATGTGGCACATGGCTCCTCTAAGGATAAGCTTCCTCCTCAGATCTGTATATGACCTGCTCCCCTCGAATGCAAACTTAGTGAAATGGGGGAAAGCAGACGACCCAGCATGTCCACTCTGTCAGAAGAAACAAACAGTGGAACATGTCCTAAGCTCTTGCAAAGTAGCGCTAGCCCAAGGAAGGTATACATGGAGGCACAACCAAGTTCTGAAAGTGATCACAGATGTGGTTAGCGAAAAAACCATGACCCCAAACGCACCAATTGCTATGACAACGTTCTACAAAGCAGGAGGGAAACAGGTCTGGCCCGAAAGTGCTATGACAACCAGCACATTGCCAAAGGGTCTTCTGGATGGAGCAGTCGACTGGGAGTGTACAGCAGACCTCCCAGAGTGGAGAAATTACCCAGATGTCATCAGCAAGACAGGCATGAGACCAGACATCGCTCTCCACTCTGACTCCTCGAAACAAGTGATTCTGATAGAACTCACTGTGCCATACGAAAGCAGAATGGAAGAAGCACATATCTACAAGACCGAAAAATACGCCGGTCTTGCCAGCACCCTGAAGAAAGCAGGTCTGCGGGTCAAAATCTTCGCCATAGAGGTCGGGGCAAGAGGGTTTGTGGGCACCTCCGCTTATGATCTCATGAAACAACTCGCCATTTCTGGGAAGAAGAGGACTAGAGCCCTTAAAGCGATGGCAGAGGCAGCAGAAAGGAGCTCAAGCTGGATCTGGGCAAGGAGGAACGAAAAAAGTGAACTTCATAAGGATTAAATTCCCTACAGATGATGTGTGCCCCGTTAGCACATTGGTAAAACCGCGTACCGCAGTTCTGAAGCGCAGAATCGCCCAGGTTCGATCCCCGGCGTGGGAAAAAAAAAAAAAAAAAAAAGACAACAGCAGAAGGGCATCCAGGAGTCATAACCTGGATGTGGCCCGGCCCCCCGAGAGTGTAAGGAATTCAGGGCCGAAACACTTGTCTAAAGGGGGTTACTTCTCTGAAGACCTTCTGTTGTCTAGCTCTCCCTAGAGTTTCTTTCTACCAAATGTACCTCAGTCGCTGTCTGGTCCATACAATTGAAACGATCTTTCCCCGTCTCTTCGACAGTCACAAACTCTTGTCTTCCTTCAAGTCAATCTTGAATACATCTTTTTGTCCACCAATGATTTCCCCCTCTAGATGCTCACTCCCTTCCTGCCCCCCACCCCCCAGTGTGCATGTGCTTTGTGCCACGGAGTTTTGGTTGTTGTTGGGTGATTGCATTGGTGATGATGAGAGTGTATACTTTGATTTGATTCTTCTATCAAGACTTGGCGCCTTACAAATGTCGTTATTATTATCATCATTAATAATATAATAATATACAATATTTTATATAGCGCAAAATCTTGATAAAATCAAATCTAAGCGCTAAAACAGACACACACGCACGCACGCACACACACGCACGCACGCACGCACGCACGCACGCACGCACGCACGCACACACCACACACACACACACACACACACACACACACATGCACACGGCTATAAATGGGGAGAAAGAATAAAAGCAATGGAAAATTATAGAGAGCATATTATATACAATTATATATTACAATGTGATTCCCCTCCGAGCGGAGACAGGCTGCAGAGGGGATTGAGTGAGGTCAGGATTTTATGCAGAGGAGAAAAGGTGAGTTTTGAGAGCGGACTTGAAGGAGACAAAAGTAGGTTGCTGACGGACTGAGAGAGGAAGTTTGTTCCAGGAAAGTGGACCAGAAACAGAGAAGGCTCGTGGACCATAGGTATTGAGCTTAGTGCGTGGAAAGCGAAATGTCAGAGGATCGGAGGCAGAGCGGAGGGTACGTGAGGGAAGATAGATCTCAAGTAGGCTTGACAGGTAATCGGGGGCTGCGTTATTGAGGCTTTTGTAGCACATGGTGTCTAGTTTGTACTGTATGCGCTTTGATACAGGGAGCCAGTGAAGTTATGCCAGGAGAGGAGATATGTGGTCAGCTTTTTTCTTTTTTAGTACAAGGCGTGCAGCAATGTGAATGGTGGAGGCAGGAAGACCAGACAGGAGCGAATTGCAATAGTCAATGCGAGACATGAAGGAGAGAACGAGTTTTGCAGTTGTTTCGACAGAGAGATACTTCCTGATCAGGCTTATACGATGGAGGTGATAGTAGCAAGATCTGGCAGTTTGAGAAACAAAGTTGTTCATGGAGAGGGTACAGTCAAGGCAGACACCAAGGTTTTTAGCTGAACAGAAATTGGGACTGATGTGTTACAGAGAGAAAGAGGAGGCAGCTGAGAAAGTTTCTGACGGGTGCCAATGAGGATAGCTTCTGTCTTGTAATCATTAAGCTGAAATTTGTTGAACGTCATCCAGTTCTTAATGTCCGAGTAACACTCAGTGGTGCGAGTCAAGAGGCGCTGTATATTGTCTGGTGTGTCACTGTCTAGAAGTTGGGTGTCATCAGCATAGAAGTGGTGTTTTATAGAGTGGGAGTTGATGATGGTGGACAGGGGGGGGGGGGTGTAAAGAGTGAAAAGAACAGGGCCAAGGACAGATCCTTGTGGAACACCACAGGTCAGGTATGCAGGTTGAGAGTAAGTGCCATTAATGAGAACAGTTTGTTTTCTGTTTGATAGATATGAAGTGAACCAGGAGAGAGCAATGTCAGAGATGCCAAAAGTATGATGAAGTCTAGAAAGGAGAATACCATGGTCAATGGTATCGAAGGCTGCAGACAGATCAAGGAGTGTGAGGAGAGAGACTTTGCCAGTATCACTTGCAAGGAGGAGATTGTTGAGAATGTGTAGCAGGGCAGTTTCAGTGCTATGGCACTGGCGGTAGGCTGACTGGAAAGGATTGAGGAGATTGTTGGCAGACAGGTGAGAGTTCAGCTGGTTGAGGACAACTTTTTCGATGAGTTTTGACAAGAAAGAGAGATTAGAGATAGGCCGGTAATTTTTCATTTTTTTTAATAATGTATTATTATTATTATTATCATCATCACACCACCATTATTATTATTATTATTATTATTATTATTATTACTGTTATCATTATTATCGTATTATTACACGTATTACTAAAATTTCCAGACAAGTGCTGTTTACAAACTTTTTTTTAAAAATTGCTGATTTTCAGCACTTTTTTTTTTATCCGTAAACTCTTGACATTGGGACATTACCTTTCAAATGTAAGCTTTCGCAACCCCTTCACAGTTTTGGGGCCAAATTTGATTAAAAAAAAATCCACGCATAAAGAGATTAGAAAATCATCTTCACACATACGTACAGACACACGCACGCACCTCTATCCTGCTGATATGAAACAATATCCTTTTTTTTTCTTATTTTTGTTAAAAAAAAGAGATTGGTTGGGTGAAAAAATCACGCTTTTGAAGCAATTTTTGACGAAACCAGCTAGTTCAGACTGCAACTCTCTGGATTTTTGTTTTGTTTTCTATTTTTGGTGTGTGCATGCGTGCGTGCGTGCTTGCGTGTGTGTGTGCGCGCGTGCGTGCATGCGTGTGTGTGCGTGGGGTGTGTGTGTGTGTGTGTGGGGTGTGTGTGAGTGTGTGTGTGTGTGTGAGTGTGAGTGTGTGTGTGTTGTAGGGTATGTTTGCTTTGTCTTGCCTTGTTTGACAGGTACAACATCTACTTTGGCCTTGACCTGGGTTACAACACCTAACAGGTAGTCCAGTGTTCCTTGTTAGTGTACCTGTGGTTGGGTAATGGATTTCGTTTCTTCTTTTCTTCTATCTTTTATTATGTCTTGTCTTTCCTATTGGCGCTTGTGTTTTCATGCTTTACTTTTTTCTTTTTACTATGCGTGTTTCTTTGGTCGGTTGCTTTTTTTGTTTCTTTTCTCCTTCGTTCTGTCTGTTTGCTTGTCTGTCTTCCTGTCTTCATTTCTTTTTTATTTTACCTTTTCCTCCCCCATCCCTGTTTTCCTTTCTGGCTTGGTTTGTTGTGGGAGAGAGAGAGAGAGAGAGAGAGAGAGAGAGAGAGAGAGAGAGAGAGAGAGAGAGAGAGAGACAGACAGACAGACAGACAGAGACAGAGAGAGACAGAGAGTGACAGACAGAAAGACAGATAGAGAGAGAGAGGGAGGGGGAATGACAGAGAGAAAGAGAGAGACAGACAGAAAGAGTGACAGACAGAAAGACAGACAGATAGAACAGATAGAGAGAGAGAGGGAGGGGGAAGGACAGAGAGAAAGAGAGAGACAGAGAGAGGGAGGGGAGAGAGAGAGAGAAAGAGAGAGACAGACAGACACAGTGAGGACACGGTGAGAGAGACAAGAGAGAGATACAGAGACAGAGAGATTATTTATTCAAAGGCCATAGCCCCCCCCCCCCCCCCCCCGAGAGGGGACGTACAAGATAAGGCAAAGACATCTTTATAAAAATCTCCAATAACTTAGTATACTGAAATAGCATTTCTGATATCACACGTTTTGATAAGATAAAAAAAAATCCTTTCACATTTCTGTCCCTCGCTGTTGATATCAACTCGTTGAATTAGAAAATAACAACGAAACAACCAC
>CM060307.1:6471263-6481263 GCA_030674185.1 Monoplex corrugatus
ACAGCGTCAGACGGCATAGCCAAGGCACACAATATCAGGCAATGTTTTACAGCTTTATAAGTCTCCTGTCCCTTTTTAATCTCGTCCCTTCTACATTGTACATAAAAAGGGAGATCATTTTCATTTCGAACGGAGGTGTGACTCTGTGTGTGTGTGTGTGTGTGTGTGTGTGTGTGTGTGTGTGTGTGTGTGTGTGTGTGTGTGTGTGTGTGTGTGTGTGTGTAGTGTGTGTGTGTTTGTTTGTTTGTTTGTTGTGTGTGTGTGTGTGTGTGTGTGTTTCTGTGTTTGTGCTTGTGTGTCTGTGTGTATGTCTGTGTGTATGCGTAACAAAAAAGCGCCAGCGTGATTTTCCTCGCCGTTGAGAACTTGCAAATGCATATAAGTTTGGAAGTCAGGTCAAAGTCACATGGATCCAAAAAATGTTTGAAATTAACACTTTATGAGAAAGGTGTGTAAACAGCACTTTCTCAAAGATCTTCTAGCAATATTTACAGTCTGTTCCTACTTTTGTGACTCAAGATTTGATCACTATCTCGACTTCAGTCTCAGTCAGCAACATTGAAAATTGGGCTGTTCGCTACCCATCTGAATGTTTCCATCATTATACTGATGTCAGCTAATCAGTATTTTACAAGGACGTTCTCTCCCTCAAGACTTTGCAAGCGCATACCTTTTTAGTTTTGTTGTTGTTGTTGTTGTTGTTGTTGTTGCATGCTTGGGGAGTCTGAAAGATAATTGCTAGCAGATTCAGGTGGAACAGAATTGTCCGAGTGCGATGATTCCCTCTTGAACAAACTCAGAACTTCAAACTGTTGTGCCGGGCTATCATTCTTCTCGCAGCATGTTAAAGTTTATGCTTCTTAGAAGGCACAAGGACCGTGAGAAATACAAAATCTGAATTCTCTGTGTTAATTTTCGTTACAAGAAAAGGAGATTGTTAGAATGGCTTGACCATTTTGTTTCCATTTGTTTTTCTCCGCTGCATTTGCACAACACACGTGCACTGACGTTTGTCTGTGGTGTGGTGTCTGTTTGGTGCCAAAGGATACATCAGACCATCAGATTTCAGCCTGCCTCAGATAAGTATTTCCACTTTGGATAAAAAAAAGTTACTGGCTGTATCAATCATCTCTTTCTGCAGACGGATAAACATACATACAGACAGATAGACAGACACACAGGCAGACCTAGCAACAGAGACAGACACACAGAAAACGCACAGACACACACTCACACACGCACGCACACATACACACACACATACACTCCCTCTCCCAACGCAAAAACGCATGCACAGTTTAGCTTAGTACAGACATTTTTCAGTTCTCAGGAGTGTGAGTGTGTGTGTGTGTGTGTGTGTGTGTGTGTGTGTGTGTGTGTGGTGTGTGTGTGTGTGTGTGTGTGTTGTGTGTGTGTGTGTGTGTGTGTGTGTGTGTGTGTTGTGTGTGTGTGTGTGTGTGTGTGTGTGTGTGTGTGTGTGTGTGTGTGTGTGTGTGTGTGTGTGTGTGTGTGTGTGTGTGTGTGTGTTGTGTGTGTGTGTGGTGTGTTGTGGGTGTGTGTGTGAAGAGAGAGCGGGAGAGAGCGAGCGAGCGAGCGAGAGAGAGAGAGAACTTGTGTGAGCGTGTGCGTGTGTGCACGTGTTTGCACAAGCGTGTGTGAGCGAGTGATTGTTAGAATCGCTTGATCAATATTTTATTTACTTTTTATGTTAATTGCATTTACTTTTTATGTAATTTTTTAATTTTTATTTATTCATTTATCTTTTTCTGCTGCTGCTCTGCCACTGCCTGCACCCCGCTCTTATGTCGGTTCTCAACACCCTTCTACACCCACATAAACTGGGGTCACTATAAACAGATGATTGTGCCGTTTTAATCTGAGATGCCCCACTCCATTTGTCCTGTGTGTCAAAACGTGACAATGACAACACTATACATTTAATCTCCTGTCTGTTGGTCTGTCTATAACATGGACAGTTGGACATTCTCATTCAAGGATTCATAATTGCGACGTTTTCCATTGTCGCAGCTGACCATCAACTATTTTTACCCGCGACACACGTGATCTGTATGAGGAGGCAAACAAAAATAAATTGAAGAAAGAAAAAGAAAGACAGAAAGAAAAAAAGAAAGGAAGGAAGGAAAAAAGAAAAAAAACAAAGAAATAAAGCTACAAACAGAAAAAAGTCAGAGTGGCGAAGTGGTCGATGCAAAGGACTGCTAACTGCAAGATCGTGGATTCGAATCCTCCTCCCACCCCCATCCCCATTTGTTTACAACAATTTTTGTGAAAATTTTCGGCCCTGGCCGACTCGTACCCTGAGTTAAGCGTGCATGGGCTCGTTGGAAAGACTGTGATGGCATAGTCTAGTCTCATCCAATTTACCGATGCGTCTTTGAGGATGTTGTTCAAATTTCTTGACCAACACCGCCCGTATCTGTGGTTGTCCTGGATTCGCTGGTCCTTTCTGCTCAGCTTTCATGGTGACTTCGGTTTATGATGGGTTTAGATGTGTTGGATGCTGAATGAGTGCTGTGAGGATGAGAGCACAGATATGGTGCAGAAAACAACAACAACAACAAAGAAAGGAACAAAAAACAACATCAAGAAAGGACAACAAACAAACAAAAATATGATATCTCAGTCAAAGTGACTGCCAGCGTTCAAGCAAATACGAATTAGAAAAACACAAAAATACAATCAGAATGTGTGCATGATATAACAAAACAAGACAGGCACAAAATTCGGCCAACTGGATTTGTCAAGTGGAAACGAAAGATAACAAAAAGATAAATGCACAACACTTGGCGGAAAAAATCAGCAGCCAACTTACCTAATGTGGCGTTAAGCAAAAGAAAAAAAGGACATGACTGGGTTTAATCGCTTATGATCTGACATATGTAATTACACGTGTGTGCAAACGAATACTTGTGTACTGTATGCCAACGCTGACATACGTACAACACTATGTTTTACATCTATTGCTTGGTGTGGACATGGACGTCCGGACTGATGTATAGATCCAGCCATCTTCATAATAGTACTCAAAGTAATGACATTTATCTGCGTCGAATTTTATGACAATTCAACGCCTTTGTAAAATAAGGATACATATAGACGCGTGCACACACACACACACACACACACACACACACACACACACACACCACACACACCACAACACACACACACACACACACACACATTTTAATGCTACACACATACATAAATACATATCGAGGAACTTTCCATTTTCTACTAGAAGTTACAAAACACATGCACACAGGAAAACACTTTAGGTATATAAACAAAACAAGATAAGCAAACAATAGCAATTCCAAAACGGACGCCTGTTGCACAGTATCACTATACGTCCTACTCATGACGCTGTCCTAACGAACCTCTGTTGTTACAGTGTCTTCTATGACATGCATACACAATAGGCACAAGCAGTCTAGTGGGGACTTCTATGACATGCATACACAATGGGCACAAGCAGTCTAGTGGGGACTTCTATGACATGCATACACAATAGGCACAAGCAGTCTAGTGGGGACTTCTATGACATACATACACAATGGGCACAAGCAGTCTAGTGGGGACTTCTATGACATGCATACACAATAGGCATAAGCAGTCTAGTGGGGACTTCTATGACATGCATACACAATGGGCACAAGCAGTCTAGTTGGGACTTCTATGACATGCATACACAATAGGCATAAGCAGTCTAGTGGGGACTTCTATGACATACATACACAATAGGCACAAGCAGTCTAGTGGGGACTTCTATGACATGCATACACAATAGGCACAAGCAGTCTAGTGGGGACTTCTATGACATACATACACAATGGGCACAAGCAGTCTAGTGGGGACTTTTATGACATGCATACACAATAGGCACAAGCAGTCTAGTGGGGACTTCTATGACATACATACACAATGGGCACAAGCAGTCTAATGGGGACTTCTATGACATGCATACACAATAGGCACAAGCAGTCTAGTGGGGACTTCTATGACATACATACACAATGGGCACAAGCAGTCTAGTGGGGACTTTTATGACATGCATACACAATAGGCACAAGCAGTCTAGTGGGGACTTCTATGTCATGCATACACAATAGGCACAAGCAGTCTAGTGGGGACTTCTATGACATACATACACAATAGGCACAAGCAGTCTAGTGGGGACTTCCGTCTTGGTGGAAAAAGGGTTCGTGTTTAAATCTCAAAATATCAAATATGTATGTTAAAGATCCTGTAAGTCAGTGTCAGTGTCAGGCGGTATATAAAAACACCAAAACAGCCAGCATGCACGCCTATCGATGATGAAGTATGCAGACTGTGCAACAACATACTGCCTGCATAAGGTGAGCAAAACAACGTGCACACACGTATCCGAGAAAATCGAAAAACGCCAACAAAGAAAGAAAGAAAGAAACAACAAACGAAAAAACAACCGACCGACCAATCAATCAATCAATCAATAATCAATCAATCAATCAATCAGTCAATCAATCAATCAATCGATCAAACAAACAGACAGCACGGACAAACAAACAAACAAACAAAAACAAAGAAACAAAACAGACACACTGATAAATGACGACAATGATAGTAATAATAATGGTGATATTCATGAAGCGTTAAATCTTGATGCATCAATCAAATCACAGCGCGCACTTTTCGTCGTTCATCCAAATATTCACTCACACTGACAACCCTGACTGAAGGCTGTAGTCGCAAAACACATGTGTAGTGAATAGGGGGTGCGGGTGGGGGGAATGGAGGACTAATACTGAGGAATCAGGGGTGAAGTGGGGGATGAGGGTGGGAGGAGAATCGGATGGCTGGAAATTACTGCTGGACAAAAAGTTATGTTTGTAAGTTTGACTAGAAGAAAGAAAATGTTTGTATTATCTAAGAGACGGTGGAAGGTGGTTTCTACAATACTGAGCACACACACACACACACACACACACACACACACACACACACACACACACACACACATACACGCACGCACGCACGCATACACACATACACACACGCTCAAAACACACACACACACACACACACCACACACACACACACACACACACACAACACACACACACACACACACAACCACACACACACAATGAACGAAAACAAAGTGTGAAAGGTCTGTACTGAAGATTCCGTCCACAAACAGCATCCAACCCAGAACGGATAGTTCAAGCAGAGGTGTACATTCAGAGGTGGTTGCAGAGATCAATAGGTGCAAAGCTTTTGATATACAATTCTTTGATACACTTGAAACACAGCGTTTTTATTTTGTACGAAATGTTTTTAGTAACTGAAAACCAGTGAAAGAACTGAAACAAGGGAATTTTATGGTCAAGTTTCTTTACAGACAAGAAATCAATACATGCTACATGCATATATATATATACACACGCATAAATATGCATACCTAAGGAACCAGAAAAAAAAACACGAAAAAAGAATAAGAACGCGTATTTAATACCACAAGACATGACAGGCGCAAATTTTCGGCCAACTGGCCTTTGTCAAGCGTAAGATCACAAACAAACAAATACCATATACAAAAATTAGGAGAAAAAGACTAAAACTTCCCTGCTGCTCCGTCCGGTGTGAGAAAAGGAATAAACTGACTAAAATGACATCATGATATGTTTTGAGTAAATATGATGTCAGAGCAGAAGTGAGATGAATTCTGCAAATCTGAAAAGTGGTCATGCCATATTAATATTGTGCTATCCTGAATAGGGTCCAGGGCCAAAACTGAAACTATGATGCACTAACGAAGAGCAGTGTTTGGAATGTAAAAGATCCCACTGTTAAATAATGCATAAGAGAAAATATAAGCATATGGTCGATTGAATGGGAAAATGTATAATCAAGAGGTATGGTTGATGTAAATGGATCGAGCCTAGTACAACATAACCAATCAAACAAACACACATACACATACACGCGCTCGGCGCGCACACACACACACACACACACACACACACACATAAAACACAACACATACACACCACACACTCACGCGCACCCGCGCAAAAAAGAAAGTGGCGCTGCACCGTGGTGACGTGATCATCCCGATGAGAGGAACCCCAGTTTCACATGGTAAAGGCGTTTGTATGTATACACTAACAAAACATCAATACAAAATATCAATACATGCACACATACACAGACAGACACATACATACTATGCACCCAACCTCACTTCAATCACTAACTGCAATGTATAAACAAGATAAGTGATACAGCCTATAACTTTCCAAGCAAGTATGGCCCAACAAAGGACAGAGTGCATACAGATCAGGCACGATTGCATAGACAATCTTATTTAGTTTGCTTAGGGAAGTTTGTTTTGGGTTGAAGGTAACTTAGAAAGACAAGGTTTGCGCGTGTACATTCAGAAGGTAAACAAGCCTGTGCAAACCTATTATCTCTCTTTAAGCTCCCATGTTTATCGTTAAGGACGTCCTAACAGCCGCTGTACAATCGTGTAGGTAAACGTAAAATGTTGAGGTTAGCTGCGACATACATCAGGCTTGTGTGGGCAAATAAACAGACCCATACTGACTGCCGATGGTTTCTGTCAGGATGGAGCGGGGTGGCGCTTGGCAAGACCCCACCTAGAAAATACATTCTATGTCTTGTGACGGGGACATCAGGCGGATAAAAGTCGTCCTTAAGCCTTGGCCACATAGGGTGAAGTCTTTTGACCGTGAGCCAAGGGCGGGGTAATCCCTACAGAAAACCTACAGGGCTGAAGTCACAGACACCCCAGACCTCAGGCGCCTTCTGTCAAATCATACAACCAAGTAACATAATGAAAAGGTCTAGGAAAACATCTACATCAAACGGAAATGGCATCCCCAGATACGGCCTGAACTAGACGAGGAAGGAAAGAATAAGCAACCAGAGAAGGAGCTGGGTGGCACACATCAAAGACTGGACCAGTCTCTGTATGCTTCAACAGCTTGTTGCTGCACCCAAGAGACAGAAATGGAGAATCCTGTCTGCTGCTTCGCCCATCATTTCCCCCAAACGACCGCACGTGTTGTGGGATTAGAAGAAGAGGATGAAGAAGAAGAAAAAGATGGAGGGGATGAGAAGGAGGGAAGGGAGGAGGAGAAGACATCAATAGGAAAGGAAGAAAGTCACGTCAGCACGTTTCACTTTTCTTGATGGGGGTAAATTGGGTACTTTGGGTCACCACAAGACTGGAATAGGGATTGGGTAGGGAGCGCACGCGCGTGCGTGAGTATGAATGTGAGCGTGTGTGCATGTAAGTGTTTATACGTGTGTGTGTGTGTGTGTGTGTGTGTGTGTGTGTGTGTGGTGTGTGTGTGTGTGTGTGTGTGTGTTTGTGTGTGCACGAGTGTCAGTGACAAGAGAGAGAGAGAGATAGAGAGACAGAGAGAGAGACAGACAGACAGAGACAGAGAGAGAAAGATAGAGAGAGACAGAGACAGACAAAGAGACATAGAGAGAAAGAGAGAGAGAGGAGAGAGAGAGAGAGTATTCGTGTCGCTGTGTATGTTTCTGTGTGTTTCTTACGCAAACGAAAGACAGAAAGATACAGGGACTGACTAATAACAGAACGCCTCTCTCTCTCTCTCTCTTCCCCCTTCTCTCACTCCCTCCCTTTTCCTGTCTCTCTTTCTCCATTGGTCTTCCCCTTGTCTTGTTGTCTGGTTTGTCTCTCCTGAACTTTGCACGGACGCGGTAGTCAAGTGGCTAACTGTCAGACATCCAATCGGATTGCACTGGGTTCGATTCGCCTAGATACTTCCGTGAAGGCTGGAGAAATTTCTGATTTTCCAGGATAAAGGGTGGAGAAATTTCTGATTTTCCAGGATAAAGGGTGGAGAAATTTCTGATTTTCCAGGATAAAGGGTGGAGAAATTTCTGATTTTCCAGGATAAAGGGTGGAGAAATTTCTGATTTTCCAGGATAAAGGGTGGAGAAATTTCTGATTTTCCAGGATAAAGGGTGGAGAAATTTCTGATTTTCCAGGATAAAGGGTGGAGAAATTTCTGATTTCCCAGGATAAAGGGTGGAGAAATTTCTGATTTCCCAGGATAAAGGGTGGAGAAATTTCTGATTTCCCAGGATAAAGGGTGGAGAAATTTCTGATTTCCCAGGATAAAGGGTGGAGAAATTTCTGATTTTCCAGGATAAAGGGTGGAGAAATTTCTGATTTCCCAGGATAAAGGGTGGAGAATTTTCTGATTTCCCAGGATAAAGGGTGGAGAAATTTCTGATTTTCCAGGATAAAGGGTGGAGAAATTTCTGATTTTCCAGGATAAAGGGTGGAGAAATTTCTGATTTTCCAGGATAAAGGGTGGAGAAATTTCTGATTTCCCAGGATAAAGGGTGGAGAAATTTCTGATTTTCCAGGATAAAGGGTGGAGAAATTTCTGATTTCCCAGGATAAAGGGTGGAGAATTTTCTGATTTCCCAGGATAAAGGGTGGAGAATTTTCTGATTTCCCAGGATAAAGGGTGGAGAATTTTCTGATTTCCCCAGGTTTACATATGTGCAGACCTACAAGTGCATAAACGTCTTCGTGTGTACACGCATGCAAAATATCAATCATGAACGTTAAAGATCTGTGAATCATGTCAGTGGCTGGCTTATGGAAACGTGATAACACCCAGCATGCACGTCCACCGAAACGTGCAGACAGCCCGCACCGTCTGGTCAGTACAGTCAACACAACGTACATACACATCATTATCAGAGGAAAATCGGTACGATTATAAAGAAAACCTTCAGAGAGACAGACAGATGAAGGAATTGCAGTGTGGAAAAGAGAGAGAGAGAGAGAGAGAGAGAGAGAGAGACAGAGATAGAGAGACAGAGGGAGAGAGAGAGAGAGATGGAGAAGAGGAGAGTGGAGAAGAGGAGTGAGAGAGAGTGAGAGAGAGAGAGAGAGAGGAGGAGGAAGAGAGAGAGAAAGAGAGAGAGAAAGAGAGAGAGAAAAGAGATAAAGAGAAAGAGAGAGAGAGAAAGAGAGAGAGAGAGAAAAAGAGAGAGCGAATGAAAAAAAGAGAGAGAGAGAGACAAGGAGAGAGAAAAAGAGAGAGAAGAGAGAGAGAGAAAGAGAGAGAGAGAGAACTTGAGACTTAAGACGAGAATTTTTATTCAAGAAAGGCCATAGCCCCTACTGAAGGGGTGCTTATAAGTACAATAAAATAATCAGATATCATATCAACAAAAAATAAACTTATATATCACGATAAAGCAATGTCCCTGATTTTAGCTTTTTTGAGCAGAAACAAACCAAAATTTTTAATATAATCGAAACGAGTTGAACACATTAACAAACACAGTTTAAACATACTTGGGCATCTATAATACTTTTGAGGGATAAACCTTGAACGAATTTCATCTAAAGCTGGACAACACAAGACAAAATGTATTTCGTCTTCTTCAGCTTGCATACATAAGGGACAGAGCAAATCAGACTCTCTGTGTTGCTTGTATCTCAATTGATGGACTTTCAAACTTGATAGACCAAGTCTAAATTTTGCTTTTTTTTTTTTTTCAAATTAATATCTAGATCAAGGCTTATGTATGGTTTAACACTTTGAGAATCTATGACAGTTCTGTAAAAATCATATCTTCCACTTGTCTGTATATGGTCATTCCACTTTTGCCATCTACAATCAATCAGTCTTTGCCGAAAATCACGAATAAACTGTCTCTCATCGCCAGCTCCTTGGAAAAACCAAACATCACCAAACCCATATTCATTCAAACACATAAGTATACTAGTTACCCAATTCTTCTTACCTTTAGAATCTAGATCAAATAGCATCTTATATAGGATTTTTTTGGCAGTCTATTGTCTTCCATGTGCAATAGTTTTAGCCAGAATTGAATACATCGTACAACTGAATAAACAAACAATGGGTATCTGTTTGTTTCTCCATATACCAAATCATTAGATGTGCGTCTTATC
>CM060307.1:6483763-6516263 GCA_030674185.1 Monoplex corrugatus
GAGCAGACAGACAGAAGAGAGAAAGAAAGAGACAGAGACAGAGATTGAAACAGACAGACAGACAGACAGAGAGAAACAGACAGACAGACAGAAAGACAGACAGACAGGCAATCACAGAGACAGACAGACAGATAGAGAAAGAGAGAGAGAGAAAGAGAGAGAGAGAGAGACAAACAGACAGATAGACAGACAGACAGAAAGAGACAGAGAGAGACAGAGACAAAGAGAAGAAAGAGACAGAGACAGAAGACAGACAGACAGACAGACAGGGACAGAGAGAGAGAGGGGGGCAAAGGGACAGACAGTCTGTGTACTCTTCCATTGTCCCCGTCCCCCATTTCCATGGGACGGTTAATTCTATCGGTCATCACACCTGACGTGGGCACTGACCAACTGGAACAGTCCCAACACTTTTTCCTCCGACGACAATTCCCACGACACCGATAACCACGACGTAAACGTACATCAGGCACGGAAGCGGGGAAAAAATCCGCAAACTGAGGACACCATGGTAATGATAAAGGTCAAGGTCTGTCATCACCTTGAGGTCAGAGGGCAGAGAGTGGGTACAGGCGTCATGTTATCTCTGGACCAGCCAGCATAAGGGAAGTGCTACTTACAATATCTTCCTTCATCTCCTTCGCGGTTGTATCGTCTGTGTCTTTTTCGGATTTTCAATCAGAAGATGTGGGTTCGATCTTGCCCGAGTCCTTGACATTGCTTGCATGCTTGGATATTTTCATGTTTCCATTTGCCAGCTCCCAACATAACTTTACGATCTTTTACGTGCATATCTGATATTCTGCATATGTGTACATACGATGGATGTTTGGGAATTGGAAGGTCTGCATACATGTTGATCGAGAAGACTGAAGATCTTCTCCTTTTACCCACCAGGTGGAGGTGTCTGTGTGGATTGAGGCCAGGGCCTTCCGACAGGAGGTCCAATGTTTACCCATTTCACTTCCACACCAGAGAGAGAGAGATACAGACAGACAGACAGAAACAGACAGACAGAGACAAGACAGAGAGACAGATAGACAGACAGACAGACAGAGCCACACAGACACATTCATCTAGAGACAAAATGAGACTGGAAGGACACAGAAAAGCAAATAAGCAGACACATGGAGTGCCACTGTCCATTACCACAACTCCGTAATTCTCCCATCACAAGAAGGAGCTGACAGACGTAACTTAATGATACACACAGGTACACAATGCCACAGTCATTTAACCTGAATGCCACAATCGTTGACCTTGGTCCAAATGGAAACTGGATGAGACAGGAAAGATAATTCGTGACGAAGGGAGGAAATTGTGTGCATTAGGGTTAGGGGCGTTAATTGGCATCGTTCAATTTTTCGGTCCGTTAGTTTCTTCTGTAAGGATGTGTGTGCACCTATTCCTGATTTCCTATTCTTGATTTCCTTATGTATCTTTTTTTCCTATTTTTCCTCTTTTCCCTTTATTCTCTTTCGCTCATCCATCAAGCTTAAAAGTTCTTTTGTCATCCAGCTCTTCTTTGCTTTTCTTTCAACTCCAGCGATTTTTTCACAAGCTTCAT
This sequence comes from Monoplex corrugatus, assembly GCA_030674185.1. Lineage (NCBI taxonomy): Eukaryota > Metazoa > Mollusca > Gastropoda > Littorinimorpha > Ranellidae > Monoplex > Monoplex corrugatus. The sequence goes on from CM060307.1 coordinate 6,485,331, forward strand.
TAATCAAGTTTCTCAAGTTGGTCCATTGTTCTTTATTTTCACCAACGTCCTCTAGAGCACTGAATTTGTTTTGAAAATATAAGCTATATCTTGCAGGAGTTGATTCATCTGTCTTTAAGAGTCCAAGATTTAGTTTGACGTTGTGTTCGATTTGTTTTTTTTCTCTCTTTAGTTTCAGCCTAAATCTTCCCTTTACAGGAGCGTTCTGAAAAAGTAACAGTTATTCTCAATGAATTTTATGATACCGGAAAAACCCCTAAAGATCCGTCAAAATCAAATTTCACTGCACTTCCGAAGACAGCAGAGGCTATGGAATGCGGACACCATCGTACTTTGTGAAACAAAGTGCAAAGAAATAGAAGACTGACACAAAAAGAAGCCTAAGTTTATGTACAGAAACTTTGTAGAAACTGCCAACAGGAAAAAGACGTGTACATTAACTGGTTGCTTAAAATCGAAAGATGGAGCGATTATTATGGAAACAGACAAAACATTAGACTGATCGGGAGAGTACATTAAAGACCTTTTTGGCGATGACAGAAAGAAGAAACACATCATAAGAAACAATTTTGACGGACCACCAATAATGACAGATGAAGTTACAGCAGCGATTAGAGCAACGATGAAAAAGATGAAACCGGGAAAAGCCCATGACCAGATAATATTACCACAGAAATAATTGAGGCTCTAGATGTATTTAGTATTGAAAAAGTAACGGTCCTCCGAAATGAAATTCATAACACCGGAAATATCCATAAAGATATGTCAAAATCAGTTTTCATTGCACTTTCAAAGAAAGCAGGGGCTATAGAATGCAAACACCATCGTACAATCAGTTTGATGAGTCATGTAACAAAAATCCTATTAAGAACAATCATGATGAGGACAAGGAACAGACTCAAACCAGAAATAGCAGAGGAATAGTGTGGATTTGTTGAAGGGAGAGAAATGCTGCCATATACATCACGGAACACTCATAGAAAGATCAACTGAGTTGAATTAGGATTTATATTTATGTTCTGTTGATTGATCGGGTAGGGGCACGAAGAACTGATCAATCAACTAAGAAAAAATTCAGTCTTGAAGGAAAAGATCTGAGAATAATAAGGAATACGTATTGGGAACAAGATTTATTTTCACTTTAATGCCAAACCGCCATGAGAAACCTAGAAGAATGCACTGGGTTAAAGGTTGGAGGAAAAATGATAAACACTCTTCATACCAGTTCGGTGCCTATAAGCTGTCAGCTGACGTCGTACAAAAAGTGTTGCTATATTGCCTATAAGCCGTCCGCTGACGTCGTAGGAGTTTTCCGATTTTTCGTTCACAACTGTGTGAGCCAGTAAGCACACAGGAACACTGCACAGTGAGCTATAAGTGTCTACAATATAAAAATAGGATGTAAATTAGGATACGTCATAGGGAAGACACCTTTATTGTCGCTAATGATTAGGTAACTGGACCACGTGAAGTGGAGCACAATGGCGACGCAACCTTCGACAAGCCGGAACGGTGGCTCAGTCAGCGAACTTTCACGACTCTAGAGGCCGTTCAAATGATTTTACAGCATGATGATGATTGAGAGGATTTGTTATCTGATGATTCGCTTCAACATGGGGGTGAAGAAAGTAACCATGACGATGCCGACATTCAACGCGTGCTGGCTGAATCGATGCAAGCAGACGATAACAAGTACGAGTCAGACCGCGACTGCTGTGGTCAGTGCGAGTGGCGAGCGCGCAGGCCGTGACATTCGGACTTTGGACCCAACAGCAGTGAAAGTGATGATGAGAGGGGTCACGCACGTGTTCGTGGTGTTGGAAGGGGGAAAGATGAGAAGTGGGAGAGGGAGAGGAGAGGTGCAGAGGAGCTGTCCACATGGCAGAAGGCATGGCAGGGGGCGTGGCGATCAGCGAAGTGTTGCGTTCACTGAAAATCAGTTGGCCTCCAAATGGACAACAGTCAGACATTCCTCAATTTTTAGAAAACCCAGCATTGAAAGTGGGAACTGGGGACATGTGCTACACTTTTGTCAAGCTGTTTCTCACTGATGAGCATGAGCTGATTGACTTATTTGAATGAGGATTATGATTCTGGGCTTATTTTCTCTTGTTTTGATTGCAGAACCTGAAGAACAGACAGAACCAATTCATAAGTGTCATGTAGTTTGACTGTTCAGTGTCTGAGTACAATGACTGTCATGTAGTTTGACTGTTCAGTGTCTGGTACAATCACTTTTATGTTTACTGAAACTAGGTCTATCATTGTTAGGACGGTTACTTATGTGTCTGCACGAGGTTAGAATCATTTCAAGAACATTTTATAATGTCATATGTTTTGTTTTCATTTATGTATATAAACTGACAACAAACAAGTCATTTTCAGCTTTTTGTTTTTGTTTGTGAGTGTGTTGGGTATCAATCTGTGGAGATGGAAACTTACTTTTTAGACAACACAAAAAAATTATTTCCACTTTGGAATGCCAGGACAGGTCTTTGCAATCAAGCTAAGAGAAAAATAAGCCCAGATTCAGAATCCTCGTTCATTTTCCTTCAAAAAACACATATGTTTCTTTGTTGTATCTCTTATAGTTTTTGCACTAGAATTTTTTGTTAATTATTACCCTCGAATCCTCAAAATTCCCCGGCAATGGGGAAACACATGTTTACATTTTTCTCCGGCACTGAAAGGGTTAATTAACAGATAACACCGTTATAATTCCAGAAAATGAAAAAAAGCCTACAAAATCTTGTGAAGATAACAGAAAAAGAAAGCAGAAATAAAGGGCTAGAATTAAACAGCAAAGACACTGAACCCCCCCCCCCCCCCCCCCAAGTAAACTAACAGCAAATGGCACAAAACTGAGACAAGTTGATAAGTTAAAATATCTGGGAACAGTCATCACAACAGACGGCAGATGCACATTAGGAATATCCAGCAGAACTGGCCAAGCTAAAACAACACTCACGAAAATGAAAACATTCTTACCAATAAATGCCTATCAATCAACATCAAGAAGAGAGTTCTTGAATGTTACGTAGAACCAATACTGTTCTACAGTTGTGAGGCGTGGATAGTCAACAGCAAAGTCAGAACAAGACTGAGGCAGCTGAAATGTGATTTCTAAGTTCTACTGACAGCAAAGAAAACAAACGAGACAGTCTTGAAAGAGGAAACACAAAAGAACATTAATGAAGAAGATCAGGAAAAGATATGTAACATTACTAGAACATTTTATGAGGCAAGAGAAATTTGAGCACCTAGTCAAAACAGGAAAGCTGGAGGGGAAAAGAACACCAGGTAGACCCAGGGACAAAAATACTGGACAGTTTTGCAGAGTGGATGGGGACAAAAAGAGTGGAAGATATACTTGCAGCGACAACACACAGATTCGTAGGTTAGGCCGTGATCTTCAATGCCATGCGGCATGGCACATAATGATTACGATGATGGATGAGTGTAGTTATGGTTCAGAAGACGTTGTTATTCTTTGTGGCGTTTTGTTTTGTTTGTTTGGATGGTTGGTTTTGTTGTTGTTGTTGCTGATGTTGTTGTCGATGTAGTGTGTGTATGTGCCAGAAAAATATACGACAGGAAGTTTGATAGAGGGAAAAGGAGAGAGAGAGAGGGAGAGAGAGAGAGAGAGAGAGAGAGAGAGAGAGAGAGAGAGAGAGAACAGATAGACAGACAGACAGACAAACAGAGGTAGAGACAGACAGAGAGAAGCAGGTGGACAGACAGGCAGGCGGGCAGGCAGGTAGACACACAGACAGACAGACGTCGTGTGGTCCAGACAAACGACTATCAGTCTTTTTTTTCTCGGCTGGTTGCTCGGGACTCCAGACGATGTATCTATACTGGTTTATGTCTGCCGCTGGATCCTGTCTGAACTACGGTACGTCAGTACTTCCACATAAACTCGCTGTAAACTGGAACACACACACGAGTTCATGAAGTGGACTTTTTTTAAAGTTCTTTTTTCATTTTGTTTTCCTTTCTGTCAAGACGGAATTTTTCCTTGTAAAATGCCAGTTTTGTTCTCTAGGGAGAAGTCATGTCCATATAGTATGGCGCCACCCATTTTTAAATCTCCCTTTAGAAAAAAAAAGAGACAATTAAACATCGACTAGGGGGTGTTTGGAAGTATGAGGGAGGGGCTTGTGTGTATGAATGTGGGTAACAAAATGTGTGAACAAGATTTTCTGAATTGTTTACTGATGGAGCTTACTAGACTTGTTTCAAAGGTATGAACCATGAAAGAGTCTCAAAAGCTTAAGCTTAAACACGAAAGAGTGCGAAATCTTAATTCACAAGGTGAAAAAATCACGAAAGCGTAGGTTTGTAAATTGAAAAAGTCGCAAAAGTGTAGGTTTGGAAGGTGAAAGAGTCACAAAAATTTCAGTCTGGAAGCTAAAAGAGTCACACAAATTTCAGTTTGGAAGCCAAAAAAGTCACAAAAGTTTGTTTTGAAGCTGAAAAAGTCACGAAAGTTTCAGTTTGGAAGCTGAAAAAGTCACGAAAGTTTCAGTTCGGAAGATAAAAGAGTCACGAAAGTTTCAATTTGGAAGCTGAAAAAGTCACGAAAGTTTCAGTTTGGAAACTGAAAGAGTCACGAAAGTATTAGTTTGGAAGAAAAAGAGTCACGAAAGTTTAAGTTTGGAAGATAAAAGAGTCAAGAAAGATTAAAATTGAAAACTGAAAAAGTCACAAAAGTTTCAGTTTGGAAGATGAAAAAGTCACGAAAGTTTCAGTTTGGAAGCTGAAAGAGTCAAGAAAGTTTCAGTCTGGAAGACAAAAGAGTCACGAAAGCTTCAGTTTGGAAGCTGAAAAAGTCACAAAAAGTTTCAGTTTGGAACCTGAAAGAGTCAAGAAAGTTTCAGTCTGGAAGACAAAAGAGTCACGAAAGCTTCAGTTTGGAAACTGAAAAAGTCACAAAAAGTTCAGTTTGGAAGCTGAAAGAGTCAAGAGTTTCAGTTTGGAAGATAAAAGTTTCAGCTTCAATAAAAGAGTCTCGAAAGCTGAAGTTTGGAAGTAAAAGATTCAGGAAAGCTGAAGTTTGGAAGTTGAAAGTCAGGAAAGCTGAAGTTTGGAAGATAAAAGAGCCAGGAAAGCTGAAGTTTGGAAGGAGAAAAAGTCAGGAAAGCTGAAGTCTGGAAGATGAAGGAGTCAGGAAAGCTGAAGTTTTGAAGGTAAAAGAATCAGGAAAGCTTAAATCTGGAAGGTAAAGCTCCAAGGTCAAAGTCACACGGACCACAAACCTGCCAAGAATCAACCCTCTTTGAGTTAGGTATGTAAACAGTACTTTCTCAGTAGCCTCTGACAATATGTTCACATCTGGTTTCACTGTTGTTACATTTGTCCTCAATACACGACAAGTTGTATTTGAACTGAAATTTCTTCAAAGTCACGGTGACTTTGAGAATCATAAAATGTGGATTTTCTGCGATAACTTATGTACAAAAGGGAGGTGTTATAATCGCTCGAGATCATGCTGTGTGTGTGTGTGTGTGTGTGTGTGTGTGTGTGTGTGTGTGTGTGTGTGGTGTGTGGTCGCGTGCGTGTGTGTGTGTGCGCGTATGTGTGTGTGTGTGTGTTGTGTTGTGTGTGTGTGGTGTGTGTGTGTTGTGTTGTGTGTGTGCTGTATGTGTGTGTATGTGTGTGTGTGTGTTTGGTGTACATGAGTATGTATGTGTGTATGTGTGTGTGTGCGCGTGCGTGTGTGTGTGTATGTGTGTGTGCATGCGTGTGTGTGTATGTGTTTGTGTATGTGTGTGTTTGGGTGTGGTGTGTGTGTACGTGTGTGTGTGTGTGTGTGTGTGTGTATGATGTATATGTGTATGTATGTGTGTAGGTGTGTGTGTGCGTGTGTGTGTATGTGTGTGTGCGTGCGTATGTGTGTCTATGTGTGTTGTGTGTGTGTTTGTTTGTGTGTGTATATGTGTGTATGTGTGTATATGTGTGTACGTGTGCGTGTGTTTGTGTGTGTATGCGTGTTTTTCTCTAATCCCATAACTACCATGGTCGTTGGGAGGACTGACAGGAGATAGAATCAGACAGGACCCTCCATCTGCTGTCCCCAGGGTGTGGCAATAAGCAGTTCACACATACTGTGGCTGGCCAAGTGCTTGCCACGAATGAACGTACAAACACTTTAACATATAATGTTATAATGATCACAATGATTCTGTCATCGAATTTGAATAAAAGAGGCTGTAGATCGTTTAGTTGTGAAGGAGACATTTGTAAGTGCGCGCGCGCGCGCGCGCGCGCGCGTGTGTGTGTGTGTGTGTGTGTGTGCTATATATATATATATCCATATATACACACACATACATATATATATATATATATACATACATACATACATATATATATAACATATATATACACATTATATACATATATATATACATATATATACACATATATATACATATATATATACATATATATACACACATATATATATACACATATATATATACATATATATACACACATAAATATAAATATATATACATATTTATATAGATATGTGTGTGTGCGTGCCTGCGTGTGTGGTGTGTGTGTGTGTGTGTGTGTGTGTGTGTGAGTGTGTGTGTGTGTGTGTGTGTGGTGTGTGTGTGTGTGTGTGTGTTGTGTGTTTGTGTGTGTTTGTTTGTGTGTGTGTGTGTGTGTGTGTGTGTGTGTGTGTGTGTGTGTGTGTGTGTGTGTGTGTGTGTGTGTGTGAAGGGAGTTTCTAGTTGTATATGTGTTTGTGCAAATGTGTGTCTGTCTTTCACTTTCTGTCTCTGTCTGTCTGTCTGTCTCTCTCTCTCTCGCTGTGCGTGTGTGTGTGCGTGTGTGCGTGCGTGTGTGTGTGTGCGCGTACGCGCGTGTGTGCAAAAAAGACAAGATACTAATGAACTAAAACCCAACAACAAGAACAAATACAGATAATTTAAGATTAACATAAAAGTGCATAAATGTGTTCAAACGTGTGTGCGTGCGTGCGTGCGTGCACGTGCGTGTGTATGTGTGTATGTATGAAAAATCATTGAAAGAAAGGGTGACTACCAGACAGACAGACAGACCGACAGACAGAGACTGACAGGTAGGCAGATAAGGAGAGAAAAGACAGAGACGAAAGCAAGCATGAATGGAAATGGTAAAGAGCGAACGTGACAGAAAATTGACTGGAAACAATGGCATACAAGTAAACACAAGAGGAAAAAAAACAAAACAACAAAACTGACGTATGTTCTTCATGTGTATTCTACGGACTGGAAGTAGGGAAGTGGGGGTGGGGGAGGCAGGGACAAAGAGTGTCTGGAATATCAACATTGGAAGCCAAACAAAACATCCGAAAGAAATAAAATCCGGCCTGTTCCATACCAGTGTCTCCGACTGCCCATTTATCTGTAAAAGAAAAAAACAACAACAATAAACAAAGAAAACAAACAAACAAACAAAGGAACAAAGGAACGAACAAACAAAGAAACATAGATTTAAACAAACGGACGAACGAACAAACAAACAAAATTCACTCTCGTACAAGTCTGTTCTCCAAACTCAGTTGGACTCACTGGGCATGATACATAACATAGGAAACATACATACAGAAACATAATCACACGTCCACACACACTTCAGACATTACTACACAATTGTCTAAAAGCACATATGTAAACAGACGATAAATGATATAACGAATGCACACTAATACAGATCCACGATTAAATAATTATACTGACAATGTCTAACTAGTTAATACATACACGTATACCTACGGTCCTAAGCGTACATAAATGATTACACGATGCCCACTCCCGTGGGGATGCCGGGGCCTCTTTTAGAATAAATAGTATCCCCAACTTCTGGAAATTCTGTGCTAGAAATTTCCTCTTTTCTGTCACTCTCTTTTTTTCTTTCTTCCTCCTTTGCTTTCTGTCATTTCTTCCTGCCATTTTCTGCCTTGCTGATCCGTTCACATTCGATAAAGTCTTATGTACTTACTCTTAGGATTGATAATTGGGTACATGTATTAAATGCATTTTTGGCTCTAAGGAAGTGAGATATGCAGAAGCAATTCTAGGTAATTTAAGCTCGTTTTTATATGTTTTAGTGTCCTTACTTGTGTTTCAATTCCTATTCAGGTATATTTATAAATCCCCTGTGCGATAAATTGGACGGATTGGTCAACGCCAGGCACATCTCCTTTGATAATGAACGCGAATTCATTGATATGTGTACTTAATTTTCTTTTCCTTTTTTTTCTGGTTGAAGTATTGTGTATGCTTCAAAACGGTTATAGTCCCGAAATGGCTCTATGCAGTCGGCTGGGCTTTAAACAAAAATACCAATACCAAGAACACGATGCCAAGTGATCGTAGTTAGAGGTGGAAGAGCATAGTGGTGGATAAGCAAACAATGAGATCAACAATGGAAGGCCTGGTGGAACAGGTGGAGTTATAACTGATACCAACAATGAAAGCTTGGGTGAACAGGTAAGTCTTTGACTGTGAAGTGTGGAAAGGTGCGCAGTCTCTCAGATCAGTCGGCACTGAGTGCGAAACACGTGGCGTGATGAAATTGAGAGCACGCTGATCATCAGATTTCAGACAGCGTTTTGGCACCATCACAAGCTTTTGTTTTGATATATCCATCTGATGTCGTCTCCCTCTGTCTGTCTGTGTTTGTTTGTTTATTTTTGTGTCTGTCTGTCTGTTTATACCGATTCCTCTCTTTTTCTCCATCTTTCCCTGCTTCTCTCTCTTATCTCCCTTTCTTTGTATCTCTCTGTGTGTCTTTCGCTGTCTCTTTGTCTGTCTGTCTCCGTCTGACTCTCTGTCTGTCGCTGTCTGTCCATCTCTCTGTCTGTCTGTCTCTCTGGCTCTCCCTCCCTCCCTCTCTCTCCGTCTCTCTGTCTCTGTATGTTTGTCTATACGTGACAATATGGTTGCAATCGTGTGCTTGTGTGCACAGGGCAGTATCGTGCTCTTTTTCTAGTTTTGGTTCATTTTGGTGAAGCTCAAAGCTCAATATCACAAGGACTAGAACAGTGCCTAAACTCGGCGCTTTGGGGGGAAGGTGTTTTAACGGCATTTTTTCGGGAACTTCTGAAAAAAACTGAATTTCTGTTTTCACTGTTGTGACAGTCTAGCGTTGCCCTTGATGCATATCAAGTTTTATTTCAACTAAAGCTTACTGTGACCTTGAGAAGTACAAGATCTGGACTTTCGGCCATGAACTTTGTTTAGAAAGGAGGTTGGTAGAATGGCTTGACCGTGCGGTTTTTTGTTTATTTGTTTCTTTCTTTCTTCGTTTGTCTACTCGTTTGTTTGTTCGTTCGTTTTGTTTATTTGTTTGTTTACTTGAACTGGCCAAATGGGTGCGTGTTTTATTTGCAGTCACTGGAATACGGTTTTCAACTTCATTACTTTTGCCTGTCAACCACTCCAAGAAATAACGAGTCTTCCAGCCAGTGATTTGTGTGGATGCAGCTGTTTCGGGGGGTGAGCTGGGGGATTGATTTGGTTGGTGGAGGAGCTCGTGGGCCCGGGGTTAAAGAGGGTACGTAAGGGATGGAGGAGACTGTCCACCCCAACTCCTACCCCCACCCCCAAGTGTCTGGACGCTCGCAAAATCTTTCACAACGTTATTACGTGCCAACTTGCCATTCTCCTCTCCCTCTCCACACATGAAGGAACGAACAAGGCAAGATTAGAAATACGTGCATTGGACTGAAGCGTACATATGTACAGACTCACAGACACACACATGAATACATACACTGAACTTACAAACACACTCACACGAGCGCATACACACACACGAGCGCAGGTGTGCAAACACACTCACACGAACGCACGTACACACACACTCTCGCATGCACACAGTTCAACGCTTTATTGATCCTTCAACCATGACAAGGACAAAGAGGATGACAGCAAATAAACGGAATTCCAACGGAGTCAATATAACCCTAACAGTCGAAGGGAAACGATAACACATACATACATACAGACAGACAGACAGACAGACAGACACACACACACGTACGCACGCACACATACACACATCTATCTATCTATCTATCTATCTGTCTGTCTGTCTGTCTGTCTGTCTGTCTATCTATCTATCTATCTATCTTTCGATCTATACGTATATGCATACTGCATGATACATACATTAATAGAAACATACATACGTCCACACATACATACATACATACATACATACATACATACATACACACACACATACATACATACACACATACATACATACATCTATTATCATATGTGTGTTTGTAGGTGTGTGTGTGGCGCGCGCGCCGCGTGTGTGCGTAGGTGTGTGCGTACATGTATATGTGTGTTTATGTATGTAAGCGTGCATGTATGTTATTTTTTCAATGATGGTGACTTACGGGACTATGTTTGCAGAACGTACATGGTAGCGGTCTCCCAGAAGGAACGCCCATTCCGTCCAGCATGGGGACAAAGCCTTCACTGTCCTTAGCAGAGAACTAAGAAGGTGGTGACTTAAGTGCAAAGGAACAGACACTACTGAACTACACAAAAAGTAACCCAGCAAGAGCGCAGAGTCTTCTTCTGGTGGGTGGCCTCACGAAAACTAACAGTTCTTTTCATGGACTTCTTGGCATAATAGAGAGGGTATGTAAATGAATTCGGAGTTTATGGTGTGTAGGAGAGTAAAAACAAAAAATAGCGTAGGGGTGGAGGGTAGGGCTGGGCAATGCCACTGAAGAAATGCATAAAGGTAGAAATTTAAGGCTGTCCCTTAACCCAAAGAGATCATAGTGGAGTGAGGTGGTAGAGCCTTAAACTCTCCTCGGGCGGTGCCAATCTCCTTTCCCCAACAGTGAAAAAAGATGAGGTACCCGCCCGTTTACAGCTGGGTGGTCTGGAAGCCACCCGCCCAAACCTTTTTCTCCAACATGGGTGGAATCCGTGTAGACATGCAGTGTGGAAGCTCCACTTGTAGGCCTACAATACGTGGGCCGGTTAGCTCTTTTGACAGAGCCGTGGACTAAAGATCTGATATCTCGAGTTCAATCCCAGCGCGTAATAGTAAGAAAAAAGAAGAAGAAGAAGGAGGAGAAGAAGAAGAAGGAGAAGAAGAAGAAAAAGACAGACAGACAGAAAGAAAGAAAGAAAGAAAGAAAGAAGAAGAAGAAGAAGAATATTGTTTCTTGGACTCAGCCACATAATTGCTGGCAGGTAGGGTTGGGTGGGGCGCATATGGAATTGTCCGAGTATGATGAACTCTTCTTGAGTGAACTCCAAACTCTCCTTACACATCAGCCAGGCCTCTGGTGTTGCACTGGACAACCAGAAATAATGGCATGGCGGGTATGCGGGGGATGGGGGTGGGGGTCAATGTTACGAAAGGAGTGCAGAAAATAGAACAGGAGGGGTGTGGATGGGAAAGTCGGCTATAAACAAGCTGATAAATTCTTGCTGACAAGCTGTACTTGAAAGCTGGCGATGGGAACTCAACCCGTTGTCCCCAAAAGACTTCCAATTTCCGGGCACTCGGCTGAAAGTTGTGAAAGTCTCCGGCATGAAACAAAGCCGACACTTTAATGGAAAAAACCTGCACTGTGTGCTGCAGCGCCAGAAGGAAGGAAGGAAGAAAGAAACACGCACGCATACATACATACATATACATCTCCACATACACACATAACGTATTTTGCTCATTCGTAAGCATGCGCGCACAAACACGTAGACACATACATACCACACACACACACACACACACACACACACACAACACACACACACACACACACACACACACACACACACACACACACACCAATTCACTCACACAGATGGGTGGAAATCACTGCCGGACAAAAATGTTTCTAAGTTAGACTCGAAGACAGAAAATGTTTGTATTTATCAAAGAGACAGAGGAAGATGGTTTCAATTATACAGACTGTACACACACACACGCGCGCGCGCGCGCACACACACACACACACACACACACAAGCACACACACACACACACACACAAGCACACACACATACACATGCACACACATACCATACACTCACACACACACACACACACACAGTCACACGCACCACACACTCATTCACACACACATACACAAAGGCACGCACTGACATGCACCTTTCGGCAGAAAGAGTTATCCACTTTTATACTCAACATCTGGGAGTATAAACATGCATACACTGAATTCACACCACGCGTACATCATTCTCGTATTCACGTGAAACATAAACACAAATGTGTAATCACAGGAAACAACAACGCCTCAGTGGATCAATCATCCACAAGATATAGCCACCACTTACTGAAGCCTTCCATAATCATTTCACACTTAACCTCAATATCACTGATGATGTGATAAAGCTGGGAAACGTCATCCTCAAAACGTTTTCTCTCTCTGTCTGTCTCTCTCTCTCTCTCTCTTTCTCTCTCAGATCGCCATCCCATTATTTCATCGTTCATCATAATCCATCCTCCTCACACACACCCATACATCCTAGTGATGGTTATGTCCGTCGGCCATTATCACCTGAAGTGAGTTGTAATGTTAAACCTCAATCTAACATATCACATATACACACGCACGCGCTCGCACTTACACACACTTACACGAACAAACCACAACATACGCACACTGGATTTAAAATAGTAATGGTATATGCTGAAACTCCGCACACGAGAGAGAGAGAGAAAGAGAGAGAGAGAGAGAGAGAGAGAGAGAGAGACAGGCAGACAGACAGAGAGAGAGAAAGAGAGAGAGAGAGAGACAGGCAGACAGACCGAGAGACAGACAGAGAGAGACAGACAGACAGAAAGACAGAGAGACAGAGAGAGACACAGAGAGAGAGAGAGACAGACAGACAGACAGACAGATAGACACACAGACAGACTGACAGACAGAGATTCAGATTCAGATCATTTATTCAAATAAAGGCCGTGGCCCCTCATGAAGGGGTGAGAGGCACATACATTACTTATATGTATACATACACTGTTTTATCATAAAGATTGTGTAGACAGCAAAGGAAACTGGAACATTAAATTTGCGCAAGAGCTCCTGTGTTAAAAGGCTTTATGTATACAGATAACTGCCAAGCTGTTTCACATCATTTTTAGAGGATGCCATGAGCAAGTCGGTCTAAATAGTGAAGGTTATTTATAATATTGTTTAAATCAGTTCATCTCTATGATTGCTTAGTGCTGGACAACAAAACACAACAGAATTTCATTTACTCTTGCTTTTCTACATAATGGACGTATAAGATCACGGTAATCATGTTGTCTATAACGATAATAATGTTCATAGATCTCAGATGCCCTTAGTTTAAATCATGTCATAATGTATGTTAGATGGTTATCCATTTTAATAGATAAATAGGTGGGAATGCAATGTGATGGATTAAACTGTCTATAAAACTCAAAATACATTACTGTTTTAAACATGAGCACCAGGATCCCGCCATCTACAATCAATCAGTCTATTACGAAATGTACGAACAATGCATTTATATCTCCCGCACTCTGATTTATCCACACATATCCATACCTCAGTTCAAACAGCTTAACTCTCACCCATGACACCCATTTTGTTTTCCCTCTAGCATCCAAGTCAAACAACATATTATATGCTTTGCTTGGCCATCTTTCCTTTGGTGTAAATTTTATCCAATAACATATAATCTGAGAACAGAATTAAGATAAATTGGATATCTGTTTGTTTCCCCATAAATCAAATCATTAAGAGTATTTGCCCTGACACATTAAGACCTTTTTCATGGTAAACATAAATCTTTTCAAATTGTATCGCAGAGCTGTCAAGACCCCATATTTCAGCTCTATATTGTGTGATAGGCTGAACGTCCGAATCAAAAGGCTGAATGTGCGAATCAAACATTTTCATAATATGTCCAAAAAAAATTATTTCCTAGCACAGACAGTTTCTGCATGACGCAGAGTAATGCCCGTTTTGCTTGGCTTGCCAGGTCTTTACATGCGACAGTAAAACTTGATCCTGTCGAAAAATGTATTCCTATATAATTGTACACATTTAAACAGGCATGGCATTTCTATTATAAGTCCATCGTTCACTGCTAGCTAGATACCCACCCTTTCTGAAAACAAGAATACTGCTCTTAGACATATTCATTAGCAACTGAAGAGAAGATGAAACTCGATATAAACTACTGAGTTGCATTTGTAGACCAGTGGCTGTTTCTGACAATAGAACATCACCTGCCAAAGAAGGATAAATAACTGTAATGTATCTCTAGAAAATTGAGCTCCATGTATTCCATTTCAAATCACTTCATAACTCAATTCATTAATAAAGAGCAAAAACACAATAGGATGGCACACATCACCTTGTTTCACACCACAAATGCATTGAATATAACCAGTCAACTTTCCATCACACTGACTCTTGCTTTCACACAGTTATACATATTCATTATATATCTAAACAACTTTCCTTCCCACACAACGTTATTCTTGAAAATTTGTTTACAATATTATCAATATAGTCACATACAAATACCTCAGCGTTCTTTTGACAAGTCATTTCCGTGTTAAAAATCTCGGAAACAGAAGATACAGTACAGCACGGGCTATTCTTGACATAGACAACAGAACTGTCGCCTTTTCCAACAAAAACACGTGCGCTCAGTGTCAATGCACCAGTGTCTCTATATTTTATCATTTTATTACCCACATCAAACTCTGCCTTTCTCATACATCAGAAATGGGACGGGCGGCAAATTCCTATCTCAGTTGTGCTGGTTTGTCTTCCCGTCCAAAACGTATTTTTTTAACCTCTGTGAGCAGATGATCGAAAATCCATTGTTATCATCTTGCCTGGCTTTCTTCAAATGAGGTGTTAATCTACGTCTTATATCTCTCACATAGCTAATTAATCTTCCCTTATATAAATACATTATATCCCTTAAGTTTACGTTTGGCTTTACTAATGTCCACTTTCTGCTTGTAGAACATGTATCAGGCAATCACTGGGACGTCTGGCTTACCATTGAGACGGTGGACACGATCGAATGTCACGTCGTCGGCCAACTCCAGTTTGTCCGTCAACATATCCTTAAGCACATTCTCACAGTCTGCATTCGTCTGCTTGTCAGGTCTGAGAAGACTATAGAAGATGTTGTTACATTTTGATCGTCAATCCAAGTCGTCGATCTTCACTTTACAGCCCTCAGCTTGTCGCATAAGTCTTTGTTCATCTTCTGCAACTTGGTCACCTCTTCTTTCAGTCCCTTCAGTTCCATCCACAAAGCTGCGTTAGTTTCTCGTATTTCATATAGTTCCTTCTTCACGTCTGCAAACTGAATGTTGAGGGTACCCATGATGTCAGTCAGAGTAGGTTCTGTGACTGGTGGAGAGGACACAGAACTCTGGGGTTGGTCCCACTTTTCAGTACTGACTCTGCGTGCTGCTCCTGAACTTGTCAATCGGGTCTGCCTCATCGTATGCTCGCTCGAAGGCTGGGTGGGTCCAGGGTTACTTTCAATGTCCCCACAGCGGAGGAGCAAACTGCCCCAAAATAAGTAAGTGAGGAGGAACCCAAAGGTGACACCGTCTACACGACGAGTCAGTCTCAAAATAGTGACACGTGAAACTACATGTATCTTCCTTTTGGCTCTTTTTCAACATGAAGGCGTTGAATACCGGTTCAAATCTTCCACACACAGTTCGGATTTCTACAGCTGCAGACGGCATGCCACCCAATACAGTCCTCTGTCGAATCTGAAGGCACAACGCTGTCTCGGTCTGTCTAAATTAACAGTCAATTACAAGAGGTTCCACTACGTGTCTCCGCGTGGAAACAGCTGTTGACTGCCCGGCCCCCACCCGCGAGAGAGAGAGAGAGAGAGACAGAGACAGACAGACAGACAGACAGATAGACAGACAGACAAGGAGACAGAGAGAGAGAGAGAGTAAAACTGGAACACGGCAACTGTGTCAGTGTGATGCATCACACTTCAACATCGGCATATCAAACTCTCAAAAAAACTCCACGTAGGCGGAGGAGGTTTTCCAATGGATAAAGCTGGACGAGATCAAGATTTTGCACCAGCAGCTGACGTCACCACAATGACAAACAGATGACACAGAGATGTTTCAATCTCCTTTACAAAAATGTTTCATATCGACCGGAGAAAGGTCTATGTCTGTGTGTCTGTCTGTCTGCACGTACGTGTGACAAAAACGTCTTGGCAAAATTTACTCACCAGTTTCCAAGATGGAGTTTTACCATATTTTGTGCAGTTAAGTAAGGAACTCAACGGAGAGTTGGACAGCAGAAGGTTCTCAGAGACCCCCTGTCAAGCAAGTGTTCAGGCTCTTATCAGACCTTTAACTTCAAACGCTCTACAGGGATTGGGCCGCATCCACATCCTGACTTCTGGATGCCCTCTGCTGTTGTCTTTGGTTCAAAGATAGTAGGGACTGTTGAGGAGTCACAGATGTAGTTTGGAAGTCATGGCTGAAAGGTCCAGGTCACATGATCAAAAAACAGCACTTTTCCTGGAAAATGTGTGAACAGCACTTTTAAAGAACTTTTGAACATGTTTACATTACGTTTTCACTATCATAACAGCCTACCATTGCCCTCGTTTCATGTCAAGCTTTATTTCATCTGATGGTTCTTGAGAAGCCAGTACACAATGTGGATCTATCTGGTAACAAATTTTCGATAAAAATGGAGATCGTTAGAGTGGCTTGACCATCTTGTTTAATGTTTTGAGCTGGGATAAAACATGAGGATTGTGATCTAGAGCCCACGGCTTTGTTAAATGAGCCAGTCTCCCTACTTGGGCAAAACAGAAAAACTGAAGAAAAACATCCATAAAATCGTTTTCCCTTAAAATCGATCATCAAACAATCCACATATGATAAGAATAGATAAAAAGCGAAAAGGAAAACGCCTTAAGCGGACACTGATTGCCAACTGTTGCTGCCTCTCGCCCATTCCATCAAAATTATTGATTTTAATACGAATTTTCTTTATCATTATTCTGTTTATGTTTTTACATCAGAGGGTGGGGGTGGTGAGGGCAGGGAGAACTGGGACGGATGCGTCAGAAATCCTGGAAGGAAACAGTGTATTATAGCGCTTCGTGATTCTGGCAATAACATTGCAGAAGGGATCAAACGAACGCTTTTAACATTCGCGACCTTACGATTTTGTTTGTTCATCTTCATTTGTTTGCTGTCAGTTTGTTTATTTCTAAAATAATGCATTAATCCAGTTGACCGAATCTTGGCACTCGCGAATGAAGAAGGATATATATGTTCTATGAGGAACATTTTTCTGTTTGTCAATAGCATTTAAGCAAGGTCGAGTAGCACGACCGGTTCAGCAGGAAGTCGCGAATGCATACACGATTAATCAAATTAAAATGACAGTTTTATGTATTTATCGTTATCAAGTGGGCGGGTGCCTTTATTGATAGATGTGGTGTTGAAATTCAGCCATCAACATAAACATTGGCTGGCCATTCTATGTGTCAGTTATTCTGATGATGTCAGCTCAAGTGTTTGACATGCTGTCTTCTTGAGGACTCTAACTGCCTCAACTGAATCAAGATCTGACATCTCGATTTCAGTCCCAGCCTACGATAAAATGTTTACTTCATTGTTGGCGGTCTTGGGATAGAAATCATTCTGGTGGTGCCATCTAACATTTTATCAGTAAGATTTTTTCCGTGCTGGGTGATACAGTTGGTAGAGCCATAGACTCGAGATCTAACGTCCTAACCCAGGCCACAACTTGAAAACTGGGTTGCTCGCTGTCTCCCCTCCCCTCTCCTCAAATCTTTTTCTGTCTGCCTCATGGTCTGCACTGCTCCTGTGTCACTGACCCCACACCGCTCATTGTGACTTTTGAACGTACTTCCAAACACCCCAAAAGATGAAGTCGCCTTCACCTTTGTTTAGAGTTTGTTCAAGAGGGAATTATCGCAAGCAAACAATCCTATATGGGCTCCACCCAAATCTGGCAGTCCCGTTAATCTTGCAAAACAAACAAACAAACAAACAAACAAACACATGCGCTGGCAAGGTCCTGAAGTGGGGAGGGGTATGGGTGGGGAGTGGTGAAGGGACGTAAGAAACACTGAACTGACGTCACCAGAATGACTGAAGCATTAAGATGAGCGGCCAACTGGCTGATTGCTGTTGTTGTTGGGATCAGAGTCTTCAATGCCTGTTTCGGTTTGGACAAGATGATCTTACAGTACTCAGATGACTTCGTATGCACCACATCAACATTTTGCTTTGATGTGAGATCTAAAACAGTCATGGCCAATACCGTAGGGTTGTCCCTGTGGCCAACATAGACAGACTGCCTATAAATCCTGCACAGTTGACATGCCTCATGGTTGTATCTAACTGGTGGAATTAATATCTTTAAATGGCTAGTTTCCACTATCCTTTCCTCCATCTGTCACTAGAAGCACGTCTACATCAAATACATTTTCCCTGTCAGGTAGAAAGAAACTCTAGGGAGAGCTAGACAACAGAAGGTCTTCAGAGAAGTAACCCCCTTTAGACAAGTGTTTCGGCCCTGAATTCCTTACACTCTCGGGGGGCCGGGCCACATCCAGGTCATGACTCCTGGATGCCCTTCTGCTGTTGTCTATTTTTTTTTTCCCACGCCGGGGATCGAACCTGGGCGATTCTGCGCTTCAGAACTGCGGTACGCGGTTTTACCAATGTGCTAACGGGGCACACATCATCTGTAGGGAATTTAATCCTTATGAAGTTCACTTTTTTCGTTCCTCCTTGCCCAGATCCAGCTTGAGCTCCTTTCTGCTGCCTCTGCCATCGCTTTAAGGGCTCTAGTCCTCTTCTTCCCAGAAATGGCGAGTTGTTTCATGAGATCATAAGCGGAGGTGCCCACAAACCCTCTTGCCCCGACCTCTATGGCGAAGATTTTGACCCGCAGACCTGCTTTCTTCAGGGTGCTGGCAAGACCGGCGTATTTTTCGGTCTTGTAGATATGTGCTTCTTCCATTCTGCTTTCGTATGGCACAGTGAGTTCTATCAGAATCACTTGTTTCGAGGAGTCAGAGTGGAGAGCGATGTCTGGTCTCATGCCTGTCTTGCTGATGACATCTGGGTAATTTCTCCACTCTGGGAGGTCTGCTGTACACTCCCAGTCGACTGCTCCATCCAGAAGACCCTTTGGCAATGTGCTGGTTGTCATAGCACTTTCGGGCCAGACCTGTTTCCCTCCTGCTTTGTAGAACGTTGTCATAGCAATTGGTGCGTTTGGGGTCATGGTTTTTTCGCTAACCACATCTGTGATCACTTTCAGAACTTGGTTGTGCCTCCATGTATACCTTCCTTGGGCTAGCGCTACTTTGCAAGAGCTTAGGACATGTTCCACTGTTTGTTTCTTCTGACAGAGCGGACATGCTGGGTCGTCTGCTTTCCCCCATTTCACTAAGTTTGCATTCGAGGGGAGCAGGTCATATACAGATCTGAGGAGGAAGCTTATCCTTAGAGGAGCCATGTGCCACATATCGTTCCAGCTGAGACTTCTTTGGAGTGCACTGTCCCATGTTGTCCATTGCCCCTGTTGACCTTGCTGGACTGCCTTCTGCACTCTTTTGACATCTTCTTCTTCCTTCAACTCCTGTATGATCATGTCTCTTTTTTCCTTCCCTTTGGCTTTGGACCACCACTGCATTTTTGTTGCTCCCAGTCCCTGTCTGTTGGTTTGCGTGTGTCCAATTATTTCTTTGATGCTGAGGTTTCTCTTGGCATTGTTTACAGCCTCTTGGACTTTCCACTTTCTGCCAGTTCTCAGCTTTGGATGAACTGATCTCACGATATTGTCTTCCGATTCCTCCAGCATGCTCAACAGTCTTGCTTTTCCAACTTTGTATTCCTCCACTATGGATTTGAGAGGTAGCTTCAGCATTGCTTGACGACAGTAGAATGCAACATCAGTGAGACCAGGTGGGACACCGAGCCATTTTCTTGTGTATTTGTTGATTTTGGCTTCCATTGCTTCGACTGTGCTGGTGCAAATGTCATAGATTAGCAGTGGCCACAGCAGCTTTGGTATCAGCATGAACTGTAGACACCAGACTTTGTATTTGCCTGGCAGTCCGCAGTTATCTATTTTCTTCAGGCCTTCTTCTGCTGTTTGCTTGGTTTCACATCCCCTTTGTGTGTCTTTCAGGGAGTCATCATACCATCTTCCGAGACTTTTTACTGGCTCTTCTGTGACAGTGGGGATGGCTTGGTTGGCTACCACGAATTTGACTGAATCTGCCACTTTTCCTTTTCGCAGTGAGAGACTTCGGGATTTCTTAGGTTTGAACCTCATTCTTGAAGAGGCCACCAGCTCATCCAGCTGCTTTAAGATTTGGTGTGTCTCTTCCTCATCCGTGGACAAGACTGTTGTGTCATCCATGAAAGCTTTCAGAGGAGGCATCTGGTATCCATCTCCCAGATTCACTGGACCTGAACTCTTCATTGCAGCTTTCAAGATGACTTCCATTGCCAACACGAACAGTATGGGAGAGATTGCACAGCCCATTGCAATGCCCACCTCTAGGTCTATCCAGTCCGTGGTGTATTCTTTGGTAGAGAACCGCATTGAGAACCCTTGGAAATACTTCCTCAGCATTGTTCGGATGTTTTCTGGGATGTGATACATTTCAAGAGCCAGCTGGATCATATCGTGTGGAACTGATCCATATGCATTCGCCAGATCAAGCCAAACTACGTCAATGTTTCTCTTCTCTGTTCTTGCTTTTTGGATGGCATCCCAAATCAACGTGGCATGTTCCAAGCATCCAGGCATTCCTGGTATGCCTCCCTTTTGGACTGACATATCCAGATACTTGTTTTCAGTCAGGTATTTTGTCAATCTTGCTGCCATAACAGAGAAGAAGATTTTCCCCTCGACGTTCAGAAGTGATATTGGCCTGAACTGATTGATGCTGCTGGAGTTCTGCTCCTTCGGAATGTACACTCCTTCAGCTCTCATCCATTGGTCGCTGATCTTCTGGTTCCTCCATGCTGATCGAATCATCTTGTGGAGCCACTCGAGCACTTTTGGGCATTTCTTGTAGAGCAGGTATGGTATTCCGTTTGGTCCAGGTGCTGACTTGGCTCTGGCTTTCTTTACTACGTTCTTCACTTCATCCAGTGTTGGTGGTTTGTTATTGAATTTTCCTTCTGGCGCTGCAGGCCAAACCAGATTCTGGATTTCAAGTGGTGCCTCGCGCTGAGAATCGGAATATGTTTCCCTGAGATGCTGCTCTAGGGTTTCCTTGCCCACTGTGAGAGTCCCTGATTTGGGTTGTTCAAACAGCTTTCTTGAAAAGTCAAAGGGATCTTTGAAGAAACGATCTTGAGTCTTCTTCTTTTTGCTCTTTCTTCGCCTTGCTGATTCCACTTTGCTGAGAGCATTGTGTTTGGCCTTCAGATCTTTCCAGAGTTCCAGGAGCCCTTGCTTCTCGAATTCTGAGGCAGTTTTCATTGCTTTTTAAGCTTCCTTTTCTCCCTCCGGATGCTCTCCATCTGTTGCTGTCTTCTGGATTTCTGGGGAGGCGTTTTTGTCTTTGGCTGCTTCACTCCATAAGTGTCCCTGCAGATAGAGTATATGATGTCTCCGTATGTGTCAAGTTTGTGTTCCAGCGTACTGTTCCCTATTAGCGCATTCAGCTTAAGGACAAGTTCCTCATCTAATTTCTCCCATTGTTCTTTTGCAACGGCAGGCGGCAAATTGAGTTTTCCACGTTTGGCGTTAAGAGCTTGTGCAAAATCCGCATCAGAACCGTCAGCGTGGATGTCCTTGGCACTATGGTTTAATTCCTGGCCTTGGTCATCCAACGTCTCACCTGCTATCGCAGTGCGCTGCTGCTGGTTCGTATGTGTCTTCAAACAGCCCATTTTTGTCCTGTGGATCTTCATGCCGCGTTTGGTGGTGAATCTCCTTCCACACGCACACGGAAATTCCAACTGGTCATTAATCATGGTCCGTTGTGCGTTTCCAGTCGTGATGGAGTCAGTGCCGATGGATTCATCATTCTCTCCCCCTTTCGGTGAATCCTGGGAGCATCTTTCATTTGAAAAACTCGTGGCATGTTATCAAAGGCAAGGTGGGAAGCCAACCCACAAAGCCCGCAGATCTAGTCTTTCCCAGTGTCCTTCGGTCTTTCCCGAATGTCCTCCGAACTATTCCCGGAAGTCAATGGACTGACCATGTGCAGGTAGAAAGAAACTCTAGGGAGAGCTAGACAACAGAAGGTCTTCAGAGAAGTAACCCCCTTTAGACAAGTGTTTCGGCCCTGAATTCCTTACACTCTCGGGGGGCCGGCCACATCCAGGTCATGACTCCTGGATGCCCTTCTGCTGTTGTCTATTTTTTTTTTTTCAGTATTTTACCCGATGTAACAATTGAAGTTTGGAGTTTTAGAGAAAGATTTATCGCACCCTGGTAATTGTGCCCATATGTGCTCCTCTAAAATCTGTTAGCAATTATCTAGCAGACTCCTTGAGAATGCACAAAATCCTTGTGCTGGCAAGGTCTTGAAATGGGAAAGGGGGAGGGAAGGGAACTATAGAAAACTAAGATGACACCACCAGAATGACAGAGGCATTAAGATGGGCAGCGAACATGCCAGGTTCTACGTTGCGGGCTGTGATGGAACTCAATAAAACATATCTTGAGGCCATGGTTCTATCAAAAAAGCCAGCTAGTCTAACCCCCCCCCCCCCCCCGCAAACAAATGTAGTCCCCACGAGAGTTGAACCCACATCCTCCGCGTTATGAGCATGGCGCTCTGACAACTGACCCAGTGGCTCCCAGCCACTGTCCAAAATAGCTGACGACGTTTGTAAACATGGAGAGACAACAGAATTATGTAGGGGAAGACTTCATGCTGGTTGTTACAAGAAATGGTACACAATTTATTTTCCATGAAATAGGCTGTTTGTTTTCTTCTGTTGCTATTGCTGTCTTTGTCTGAAAGTGGGAAATTATCACTGCGATTTGATACGGCTGAAAAAGGATCGAAACTCAATATTAATCATTAGTGTAATGAAAAAGCTGAACAAAGTGAAGTATCCTGTGCACGATTGCACAGCGGATCATAAGTGTGCTTATCAGCAAAAATGTTCTTGAAGGGAAGAAATCAGTCAGCATAGGCTTGCTTATCTTCTGAGCGTACACGCTCAAAGCTTGTCTTTTCTATGTTTGCTTAAACCCAAAGAAAACTTACCTAAGGTCACGGTCTAAGATCGGTTGTGCAATTGTGCCCGAGGTCTTCAAAACACACGTTAACAATACAGTTTCACATAGGTATACAATTCCACACATTGTACGCACAGTCGCACGCCACGCGTTCCTCTGTTTCTGACATACCCACCCCCTCATTCTGTCACCATTCCTCCATCCTCTTGCCTTAACCCTCCTCGCCCTCACAAGAACCTAGCCACCCAGAGACACAAAAACTATTTTCTTAAACAGAAAATGTGATTAAATGTGAAAGACGTAAGAGCTTCAGTTAAAACAAAACAAAACAAAACAAACAAACAGCTCCCCCCCAAAAACAACAACAACCAACCAACCAAACAAAAAATAAAACAGTATACATTGTACGTATAAAGAAGACGAACATCTCATTCTTTGAGTAATGGTCGACATACAAACACCCACGCAAACAAATTTTTCAACATTTTATCATTCAACTTCAATGTTTTCTATTTTTGTGTTTTTGGCCACACACGCAGCCTCACATACAGACAGTTATGCATATGCGCGCATAAGTACACCCACCCGTGCACATGTGCGCACAGAGAGAGAGAGAGAGCGAGAGAGAGAGGAATAGAGAGAGAGAGGCAGACAGACAAATACAGACAGACAGACGGACAGAGAAAGAGAGAGAGAGAGAGAGAACTCGAAAACACTTTGATACTGAAGCATAATATTAGTTCCCAGTGACCTGTCTTAGAGGTACTCCTGATGAGAGGAGAGAGAGAGAGAGAGAGAGACAGAAGACAGAGACAGAGCAGAAGACAGACAGAGAAGAGAAGAGAGAGAAGAGAAGAGAGAGAGAGAGAGAGAGAGAGAGAGAGAGAGAGAGAGAGAGAGAGAGAGAGAGAGAGAGAGAAACAGAAGGAGAAAGTCGGACACATGCATATACACACACACGTACAAACACACCCAACGTGTCAGTATTAAATGATCTTCGTTATGAAAACAAAACTAAAACCCAAACTAAACAAAAACCCAAAACACGAAAAGGGTGGTGATGAAAAAAGAAAAAAGACAAACAGGTGGGTTAAGGCCCCTCATCGTGAAGGAAGTTGCCAAAAGCATTATCTACATCATGTAGACAGGGACTGCAACATCTGGGTGGAATCTTTTGACAGGGAGGGCACTCGGTCCGATAACATTCCTACACGCAACAAAATCGTGCCACGACAAAACCAGCATCTCTATAGTTTATCTCCCTTGCCTGTGCACGTGTGTCTACGTGCATCACGTATGCACGTAATGCTTGGGCGCAAGCACGCACATACACATGCACGCTAGGCATGCAGGTACAGAAAGGTCAGACAGACAGACAAACCAAATCACACTCGAACATTTAAGAGATGTGTATGCAGAGACAGACACAAACAAAAGCACACACACGCAAACACAGACACACGCACGCGCGCACGGATGCAAGAACACAACGCCCATCCATCCGTCTGTTTATCTGTCTGTCCGCTCATGCATTCTGTGCATGCTGACAAATGGATGGGCTGTCAAACAAACAGCTAAAAAGATACACTCAGACACAGAGAAGAGAGAGAGAGAGAGAGAGAGAGAGAGAGAGAGAGAGAGAGAGAGAGAGAGAGAGAGATTAATATGAGCGCATAAAACAAATAAGCAAACACAACATGTGTCTTCTGTCTGAGAAAACTGGGCACAATGGATGAACAAATATCTTTTCAAAAAAATGAAAGCACTGCCCTCCCCTGTTGTCCTTGTGGAGAGACAGAGCAGGACACGAACCACATCCTACATGTCTGCTGCAATCTCCAGCTGCTGAAGAAGGGGATGTGGCCAAAGCCGATAACCCTCGAGGACAAACTGTGCTGGACTGTGGATACTTTGCAGCCGACTTGATATCGACAGCGGGTTTCCAGATATAATGGGAACAGAAGATGAAGAACAACAAACAAACAAACAAACAGTAAAGCTCTAACCTCTATTCCTGTACCATATTTTTGACACGGAAAGTGCCAAAAATTATCACCACAGAGGAGGCTGTGCTATATTTGTCTCCGAGGTAAGATTGCGGGGACTGCATGTTTACATCTGACGATATGCGACCGAAGTTTTTCTGTTACAATGACAAAAACGATTTTTTTTTGGTCTCTCCCACCTTTTGAAATTACAACAGCAACAACAACGACAAAACAAAGAAACCAGCAAAGAAAGACGAGGGGGATCATTTCATATTACTCAGGAGAGATGCTTGTGTGTGCATGTGTGTACGTGTGTGTGTGTAATTGAGGGAGAGAGAGAGAGAGAGAGAGAGAGAGAGAGAGAGAGAGAGAGAGAAGAGAGAGAGAGAGAGAGAAAGAGAGAGAGAGAGAGAATCTGTGTGTGTGCGTGTGTGTATTTTGTGAGTGTGGGTGTTTGACTGTGTATGTGTGTATGTGTGTGTGTGTTCTGTGTTTGTGTGGTTTGTTTGTGTGTTTGGCATGTTAATGTATGTGTTAGTGCGCGCACTCGCGTGCGACGGATGTATTTGGAAGAAAAATCTTCAAGCTCAAATGCAAGATCATATTGATAAGAAAAGTTCACAGAATCAGTGCTTTATGTAGAAGGGATGTGAACAACATTTGCTCGGAACCTCTGAAGATATTTCCAATTTGATTTTACTGCTGGGAAGTTCTACCACTGTCCTCACTGCACACCAAGTTTTATTGTATCCCATGCTTTTTCCACGTAACGGTGATCTTGAGAAGTACATCTGAAATTTCTGTCAGTCATACTTATTGCATAAAAAGAGAAATTGTTAGAATGGCTTGACAATGACTACTTGTGGCATCAACCCACAAAACACAATGACTTTAAGAACGAATGCTAATAGGTTACTAAACTCCAAATCAAGTCACGTCAAGAATGGCTGGACCATCTTGTTGTTGTTATTGTTTTATGTGCTTACAAACATACCTATTAGTCTACTGATCAGCCCACTTGACAGTCATTGTGACCTATTAGTCTACTGACCAGCCCACTTGACAAAGTCATTGTGACATTCTAACTTACTTACCAGCCCACCTGACAGTCATTGTGACCTATTAGCCTACTGACTGGCCCACTTGACAGTCATTGTGACCTATTAGCCTACTGACTGGCCCACCTGACAGAGGCATTGTGACCTATTAGCCTACTGACTGGCCCACTTGACAGTCATTGTGACCTATTAGCCTACTGACTGGCCCACTTGACAGTCATTGACCTATTAGCCTACTGACTGGCCCACTTGACAATCATTGTGACCTATTAGCCTACTGACTGGCCCACTTGACAGTCATTGACCTATTAGCCTACTGACTGGCCCACTTGACAGTCATTGTGACCTATTAGCCTACTGACTGGCCCACTTGACAGTCATTGTCCTATTAGCCTACTGACTGGCCCACCTGACAGTCATTGACCTATTAGCCTATTGACTGGCCACTTGACAGTCATTGTGACCTATTAGCCTACTGACTGGCCCACTTGACAGTCATTGTGACCTATTAGCCTACTGACTGGCCCACTTGACAGTCATTGTGACCTATTAGTCTACTGACTGGCCCACTTGACAATCATTGTGACCTATTAGCCTACTGACTGGCCCACTTGACAGTCATTGTGACCTATTAGCCTACTGACTGGCCCACTTGACAGTCATTGTGACCTATTAGCCTACTGACTGGCCCACCTGACAGTCATTGTGACCTATTAGCCTACTGACTGGCCCACTTGACAGTCATTGTGACCTATTAGCCTACTGACTGGCCCACTTGACAGTCATTGTGACCTATTAGCCTACTGACTGGCCCACTTGACAGTCATTGTGACCTATTAGCCTACTGACTGGCCCACCTGAGTCATTGACCTATTAGCCTACTGATTGGCCCACTTGACAAAGTTAATGTGACATTTTAACCTACTTAACAGCCCACGTGACAGTTATGTGACCTATTAGCCTACTGACCGGCCCACGTGACAGTTATTATAACCTATTAGCCTACTGACCGGCCCCCGTGACATTTATTGTGACCTATTAGCCTACTGACCGGCCCACGTGACATTTATTGTGACCTATTAGCCTACTGACCGGCCCACGTGACAGTCATTGTGACCTATAAACCCACTGACCGGCCCATTTGACAGAGGCATTGTGACATTCTAACCTTCTGACTGGCAACTTGACAGAGCCACCTACTCAAGATACATTGTTTCGTGTTCCAGTCCATGACGCGTGATACTAACTGGTATGATCACTGTGTATGTAAATATGCCAATCTCATTTGGGGGTGTCAGGGTAATGTTTGTAAGATCCCGTCTTTCCCTTCCAGCTCAAGAAACATGACACCACCAGAACTCAGAGTTTTGTGCAGTCTGATGGCGTGTGCCAAATGGTTGGCAGGTTTGGGTGGAGCACATAATGCAACTGCTGGACACCGCCGGATCCCTTCTGAGCAAATTCCAAACCCCAGGTTTCTACTATCAGACCGGTTTATAGAGAAGATATGAAATATCTGTCGGTCAAGCGACCCCGACAATGTAAACACGAGAAATGGTGTGCTTCAACTTTTCGCATCTCAATAAGTACAGAAGAATGTCAGCAGAACAACGAACAGCCATAAAACTTAACATCAACGACACGAACATTTTTCTCCCGCGATGTCCATGATGGCACAAGTGGCAGACAAGAGAAAGACAGAAAGGAATCAAGACGGGACAGGACTTACGAAACGCTAAACTGACACCACCAAATTGACAGGAATATCGAAATGGGCAACGAATGTGCCAGTTTTTTATGTTGCAGGCTGGACTGAACTGCAGATATCATGTCAAGAGTCCTCTGCTTTATTGCAAGACCCGGTTAACCCGTTGAAAGTGGCGTTTCCCATCGAGACCCCATCCCACGCTGCTTATTCCATTTTTACAACAGTAACATCAATGACTGGGAAGTCCTTCTGTCACGGTGTCAGGGCCAGGGAATCCACTGAGCAGTCAAACCACCAAGAACCTCCAGCCAACGTAACACAGTGGTCAGTGCAACAGATCATTGAGAGCAAAGACAGCAAGAAAATGTGTTGAGAGGTCGTGAATTAGAATTCATCTGTGCAAAACATTTATCGTTGGATTTTTCCGCCATGACGGTTCATACCTGCAGCTGAGCGTGTTACAGAACCGTTGTGTCTATGAGATATTAAGTGGTTACTCTAATATTCGTATCCAACACCGCAGGTGTCTGCATTTTTCGGGACCGGTTGACGCCAGGATACCTTATGGAGGTAAGCGTAATAACGCCATCTCAATCTGATATCAAAGCCTTGTTACTATGGGTCCATGGTCATCGTCTTAGCACTGTGAAAAGTTGTCCCAGGTTCTGTGGCTCCTTGCGTCGTACTCTCATGGTGTCTCAGTTTCATTGGATATGAACGTATAGGTAGTGACACAAGAGGGTGCAGAAGACAGAGAGAGCAACCAACCAACCAACCAACCAACCACCAACCAACCAACCAGCCAACCAACTAACCAGCCAACCAACCAGCCAACCAATCAACCAACCAACCAAGTAAACAAACTGATTAGTTCCTGCCAAGAACCAACTCACCAGAAGAGATTCTGCACTGTTGCGGGGTCATAATTGAAGTTTAATGTATCTGTTTTGATTCAAATCTCTCTTTGTCTCTATCTGTCTGTCTGTCTGTCTGTCTCTATCTGTCTGTCTGTCTGTCGGTCGGTCTGTCGGCCTCTCTTGATACTATCGGTGCATTATTTGTGTTGTGTGGAGCCTCCATGGGCGGAGGCCAGATGCAAGAACAACAAGATGGTCCAATAATTTTTTGTACAAACGTATTTACAGAAAATCCACATTTTGTATTCTTCAAAGACACTGTGATGTTAAAGAAGCTTTACTGGAAATCAAACGTTGACGTGAAGCGAGGACTCTGGCAGACTGTCACAACAGTGTAAACAGATTGGAGATACTACCAGATGTTCACAAGGAAGAGCTGTTCATACATTATCATTGAAAGTGTTAATCTTAGGCACGTTTTTGTCCATGTGACCTTGATTATGACCAAACTTGGGTAAAGATCCACCCGTACAAAACACAATTTTGGTGGCACATTTTTTTTACAGACACATGCACGCACACACACAAGCGCGCGCGCACACACACACACGCACATATACACGAACATACACACACCTATATACACACAAACACACACATATACACGCGCGCGCGCACACAAGTACACACACGCACAGCCACACACACAGACACAGTCAACACACACACACACACACACACACACACATACACACACACACACACACACACACACACACACACACACACACACACACACACACACACACACACACACACTCCATCGGTCTATAAAGAAAATTATGTCCTTTTTAAAAGGGAGGTTTTGAAAAAGCAAGGTTTTTGTTTTACTTTATACCCTTACAAATAAATGTTCTTGACCCTATTCTCTCTCTCTCACCCTCCCTCCCTCTCTCTCTCTCTTTCTCTCTCTTTCGCTTTGTGTAGTTATTCAGTTCTTTCGTCATCCACCTATCCACATCCCAGCTAACTGTGCCCTCCTTCCACTCGTAACCCCTCCCCCTTCTCTCTCTCGCTTCATTTCCGAAGCCTTCCTACGCCAATCATCAAAAGTCAACACTGCAAAGAGATACTTGGAGATAAGAGGCCGAGAGCTCCTTAGTGCTAATAGGACATGTATGCCCCAGACATGTCTGTCTTCTGCCTCATTTTCTCATTGACTCGCATCATACGCATGCTTGCGTTTTCTGACCTATCTCACAATCTCCAAGACTCTAGAATGATCTAAATGTGCCATCTTCTTCAGTTTATCTTTCCGCCTTCACCACCTTAGGCATCGTTAAAGAAACAGGTGACGCTGACACAGAGATGTGTGGACACTCAACGGCAAGCTGGAAAGTCTGGAGAGGGAAAAGGCTCTACGAGGTCAAAGTCTCCTTCATATATTTGAGTCAAGTCTTTCTTGGTCGGCCTCTAGCATGAAATCCGTGTATCGTTTAGTTGTGCCATTGTTAAGTGGTATTGCGTTCTATTCAGATAACTAAACTGTTTTGTTCTTGGCTGATGATTATGATGATAGACAAGCGTTGTTATCATCATTTCTCTGATTTTGCTGTTTCTGATGATTGTATCAGTTATCTGTTCCAAATTTGCGGGTCTAGATTCTAGCCATCTACGCTCACAAATTAGAAAATTTCGTGTGTACATACTCGCATGCAAGCATAAGCGCGCACGCACGCGCGCGCGTGCACGCACACACACACATACACACACACACACATACACGCACGCACGCACACACGTGGCTCAACAGACACACATGCACGCACATGATCACAAACATATACCTACGTACACAACATAGACAAACATACACACATAAAGTGATCCCTTCCAACACACCTTAGTGTGTACACGTACACAAACACCCAGCAAGCACGACTGTCTGCATGCATTTAAGTATATTAATGTATGTATACACAAAAGCGCACACACACACATACACACACACATATACATACACACATACACATACACATTCGTACGCACACACATCCCGTCCGAAACACACA
>CM060307.1:6521263-6523763 GCA_030674185.1 Monoplex corrugatus
GTCTGCCTGCCTGTCCGCCTGCATGCCTCCTGCCTGCCTGTCTGTCTGCCTGCCTGCCTGCTTGCCTGCATGCCTGCCTGCCTCCTGCATGCCTGTCTGTCTGTCTGCCTGCCTGCCTGTCTGTCTGCCTGCCTGCCTGCCCGCCTGTCTGTCTGCCTGCATGCATGCCTCCTGCCTGCCTGCCTGCCTGCATGCATGCCTCCTGCCTGTCTGCATGCCTGCCTGCATGCATGCATGCCTGCCTGCCTGTCTGCCTGCCTGCATGCATGCCTCCTGCCTGTCTGCCTGCCTGCATGCATGCCTCCTGCCTGTCTGTCTGCCTGCATGCATGCCTCCTGCCTGTCTGCCTGCCTGCCTTGCCTGTCTGTCTGCCTGCCTGCATGCCTGCCTCCTGCATGCCTGCCTGTCTGCCTGCCTGCCTCCTGCCTGCCTGCCTGTCTGCCTATCTCTTTCCCTCTCTTCTTTATGTGACCCATCTATAAAGAGGGATAGGTACTCTTTTACAGCTGGATGGACAACTACAATGTGTTGAAGCCAGGATATAAATCTAATCATCCATCACCTTGGCAGCCACATACGATCGTGCTTTCGGCCGCCTGCACTCTAGACTACTAACGCTATCCGCTTCCCCTTTGGTGACTGCAATAACTTTTTTCTGAACATAAAACCAAAGTTGCTCACGATCAATGTATTTTTAATTGTTCTTTTCATCTAGCCATTTTCCCTCTTCTCGTTGGTCTGAAGAGAAGGGACGATTCGGAATAAACCCTAAACTGTATTTTGTCCAAGCATTTCAGATAAATATAGTAAGTAAGCGCAGCAACTACCATCATTGCCCCAACAGAGGGACGGAATGGTTGTCCCCCGTCGCAATATTGCGAACCAGGAACCTCTGAGGATGACAACGCAAGGAAAAGAAACAAAAATGGAAAGAAAGAAAAACTGCTGGGGGTTGGAGAACAATCCAAGGCGGTGTGACAATATATCTAGGCCACCTTTTGCTGCATTGGACAGTCGGTTCCTTTTCAATATTCTTATTCATTAACCCTTTGACTCCCGCACCCTGTCCACCAGCATCCTGCATTGTCAAGCATGCTAGCAAAGCAAAAACTTTACCCTTCGACTCGCTCACCCTATCCACCAATCCCTCACCCTATCCACCAGCTTTCTGCTGGAAGCTGGTAGATAGGGTGAGGGAGTCAAAGGGTAAGTTTTTGCAGCTAGTGTATAGGGAGCGGGAGTCAAAGGGTTAAAGTCCAATCGACTGCGCAGAGCCTTATCAGGGCTATACCCATCTCAAAACATGCACATCTTATTGACTCTGAAAATAACCAACTCTGTAAAAGAAAATTAAATTATTAATTTCAATGTATTCACATAACCTAAGGATATCTCCCTGACGTTGACCATTCTGCCCAATTTATTACCAAGTGGGAGAGGGGGGGGGGGGGCGGCAAAAAAACCAACCTCGATACAAATGCAAACATAACTACAGACACTAAAACATAAGAACAGGACTATACTACCTAAAATTGCTTTGCACATCACATTTCTTTAGAGTCAAAAATGTTAATATTTGTACCCAGACCACGTACGGTGAATGGACCAACAAGGCAGAAAATGGGAAGAGACGACAGAAAGCAAAGGAGCAAGGCAAAAACAAAGAGTCAGTCCCATCGCTTGAAAAAACAGACAAATGTATTATTCATCAGAGATAACAACAACAGCAACAACCGACAATGGCGTCACGACATTTATGTATTTTTGCAATGTAAACATGATGGATGAACAAAAGGACTCTGCGAGGAAACGTAGGCTGGTTAAGAAGAACCAGAAAAAACACGAAAAAAAAAAAGAATAAGAACGTGTATTTAATACAACCAGACAAGACAGGCGCAAATTTTCGGCCAACTGGTCTTCGTCGAACGTAAGATCATAAATAAACAAACACCAAATACAAAAATTAGGAGAAAAAGACTGAAACTTCACTGACTGCTGACAGAAAAGAGGAATGTTTTAGTACAGAATTTCCAGAAAGTGGGGATACTATTTATACTGAAAGAGTCCCCGGCATCTCCACAGGGGTCGGTCACTGGCAGTCATTCTCTCTCTCTCCTTCTCTCTCTCTCTCTCTTCTTTTATATAAACTGTACAGTAATGTGAAGGGTATCTGTAAGCCTGATGCCGTGGGGGAGTGAGAAGATAGAGACCTCAGCGTTTCTCTGAGCCACAGTTATGACAGCAGCGCCCGTTTCCTCTCCCTCTCTCTTTTACCGTCCGGAACACTCAACAGGGTCAGGTTCTCATTCATAGCTGGGAGAGCTGATTGCTGTAGATTCAAACCCACACAGTCTCTCACCAGGTTGAAAACAATGCAAATGTTAATCCATACTGTCACTTCTCTTCCTGTTAAGTTAAAAAAAGACGTCTGTTTCAGTTGGTCGACCCCATCTAATTACTTCAAACCAATGGAAAAAGTACAAATGTAATTATGCTCAGT
>CM060307.1:6526263-6533763 GCA_030674185.1 Monoplex corrugatus
GAAGAGAGGGAAGGGGAGAGAGAGAGAGAGGAGAAGGGAGACAGGAGAGAGAGAAGGAGAAGGAGACAGGGAGAGAGAGAAGAGAGGAGAAGGAGACAGGGAGAGAGAGGAGAGAAGGACAGGAGAGAGGAGAGAGAGAGAGAGAGAAGAGAGAGGGAGAGAGGAGAGGGAGAGGAGAGAGAAGGAGGAGAGGAGAGAGAGAGAGAGGAGGACAGGAGAGAGAGAGAGGAGAAGGAGACAGGAGAGAGAGAGGAGGAGGAGAGAGGAGGAGACAGGGAGAGAGAGGAGGAGAGAGGAGAGAAGGGAAGAGGAGAGAGAGGAGAGGAGGAAGGAGAAGGAGAGAGAGAGGAGAGGAGACGGGAGAGAGAGAGAGAGGAGACAGGGAGAGAGGAGAGGAGAAGGAGAGAGAGAGAGGAGCGGAGAGGAGAGGAGAAGGAGACAGGAGGAGAGAGAAGGAAGGCAGGGAGAGAGAGGAGAGAAGGAGCGGGAGAGAGAGAGGAGAAGGGAGGGGAGAGAGAGAGGAAGGAGACAGGAGAGAGAGAGGAGAGAGGAGACAGGGAGAGAGAGAGAGAGGAGAAGGGAGAGAGAGGGAAGAGAGGGACGGAGAGAGGAGAGAGGAGACAGGGAGAGAGAGAAGAGGGGAGAAGGAGAGGAGGAGAAAGAAGAGAGAAGAGGACGGGAGAAGAGAGAGAGAGGAGCAGGAGAGAGGAGAGAGAGAGACGGGAGAGAGAGAGAGAGAGGGAGAGGGAAGGAGAGAGAGAGAGGAAAGGAGACAGGGAGAGGAGGAGGAGAGAGAAGGGAGAGAGAGAGAAGGAGACAGGGGAGAGAGAGAGAGGAGAGAAGGAGAGCAGGGAGAAGAGAGAGAGGAGACAGGAGAGAGGAGAGAGAGGGAGAAGGAGACAGGAGGAGAGGGGAGAGAGACGGAGAAGGAGGAGAAGGGAGGGAGAGAGAGAGGAAAGAGGAGACAGGGAGAAGAGAGAGAGGAGAAGGAGGGAGGAGAGAGGAGAAGGAGACAGGGGAGAGAGAGAGGAGAAGGAGAGGGGAAGAGAGAGGAGAAGGAGACAGGGAGAGAGAGAGGAGAAGGGGAGAGAGAGGAGAGAGGAAGGAACAGGGAGAGAGGAGAGAGAGGAAGAAGGAGAGAGAGAGGAGAGAGGAAGAGGAGACAGGGAGAGAGAGAGGAGAAGGAGAAGGGAGAGAGAGAGAGAGGAGACAGGGAGAGGAGAGAGAAGGAGAAGAGAGAGGAGGAAGAGAGGACAGAGAGAGAGAGAGGAGGAGACAGGGAGAGAGAAGAGAGAGAGGAGAAGGAGACAGAGAGGAGGAGAGGGAGAGAGAGAGAGGAGACAGGGAGAGGAGGAGAGGAAAGGAAGGAGAGAGAGGAGGAAGGAGCAGGAGAGAGAGGAGAGAGGGACAGGGAGAGAGAAGAGGGAGAGAGAGAAGGGAGAGAAGAGAGAGAGAGGAGAGGAGAGAGAGAGAGGAGAGGAGAAGGGAGAGAGAGAGAGAGAGAGGAGGAGACAGAGAGAAGAGAGGGAGGAAGAGAGGAGACAGGAGGAGGAGAGAGAGAGAGAGAAGGAGAGGAGAGAGAGAGAGAGAGACAGGGAGAGAGAGAGGAGAGGAGAAGGAGAGAGGAGAGAGAGAGGGGGAGGAGACAGGGAGAGAGAGAGAGGAGACAGGGAGAGAGAGAGGAGAAGGAGACAGAGAGAGAGAGAGAGAGAGAAGGAGACAGGGGAGAGAGAGAAGAGAGAAGGAGACAGGGAGAGGAGAGGAGAGAGGAGAAGGGAGAGAGAGAGAGAGAGAGAGAGGAGACAGGGAGAGAGAGAGAGAAGGAGAGAGGAGACAGGGAGAGAGAGAGAGAGAGAGAAGGAAGACAGGGAGAGAGAGAGAGAAGGAGACAGGAGAGAGAGAGAGAGAGGAGAAGGAGACAGGAGAGAGAGAGAGAGAAGGAGACAGGAGAGAGAGAGGAGAAGGAGACAGGAGAGAGAGAGAGAGGAGAAGGAGACAGGGAGAGAGAGAGAGAAGGAGACAGGGAGAGAGAGAGAGAGGAGAAGGAGACAGGGAAGAGAGAGAGAGAGGAGACAGGGAGAGAGAGGAGAGGAGAAGGAGACAGGGAGAGAGGAGAGGAACAGGAGAGAGAAGGAGAAGGAGACAGGAGAAGAGAGAGAGAGAGAGAGGAGGAGACAGGGAGAGAGAGAGAGAGAGAGAGGAGGAGACAGAGAGAGAGAGAGAGCGAGGAGAGACAGAGAGAGAGAGAGAAGGAGACAGGGAGAGAGAGAGAAGGAGAAGGAGAGAGAGAGGAGAGAGGGAGAGAAGAGGAGAGAGAGAGAAGGAGAAGGAGACAGGGAGAGAGAGAAGGAGACAGGGAGAGAGAGAGAGGAAAGGCAAAGAGAGGAATGAGAGACAGACACAGGGAGAGAAACAGAGACAGGGAGGGAGGGAGAGAGACAGACAGAGAGAGAAACACACAGACAGACAGACAGAGAGAAAGAAGGAGAGAGACAAGGACAGAGAGAGAGAGACAGAGAGAGAAAGAGAAACAGAGAGAGACAAGGAGAGAGACAAGGGAGAGACAAGGGAGAGAGAGAGAGAGAGAGAGAAGGAGAGAGACAAGGGGAGAGAGAGAGAGGGGTCAGAGAGAGAGAGAGAGAGAGACAGAGAGAGAGAGAGAGACCTAAGATTCTACCTACATGTTGACAAAGGCCAACAGCCCAAGTCACAACGCCGAGAGTGTAGGGGCTAAGTTTGTCGTTGGCAGAGAGAGGGAAAACGATTCAGTCTAGTTCAAGGGAGACAGAGAGAGAGAGAGAGAGATGGAGAGAGAGAGGGAGAGTGGGAGGGAGGGAGAGAGGGAGGGAGAGAGAGAGAAACAGTAAAAGTGAGAGGAACAGAAATTTATCTTTATTTTCCAACAGTTAAAGACAATGAGCCGATACAAGAGTTTTGTTAATTTTCCATGTCTGCCGTTGCGACCACCGAAACCAATATTCTTAGAACTGGTACGTGGTTTTAGCCAAAAAGAATTACACACACGCACACACACACACACACACACACACACACACACACACACACACACACACACACACACACACACACACAACATGCGCGCGCGCGCGCGCGCTAGCCTGTTCGCTGCCCATTTTAATATTTCTATCATTGTGGTGGTGTCAGTTGAGTGCTTCATAGATCTCTTCCCTCCCATTCCCAGTTCAAGTCCTTATCAGTACGCAGGGTTTTGTGCAGGTTCGCGGAATCCGCCAGATAATTGCTGGTAGATTTGGGTGGAGCGCATATAGAGTTGTCCGAGTTGAATCTCCCTTGACAAATTGCAAGCTCTAAACACACACACACACACACACACACACACACACACACACACACACACACACACACACACACACACACACACACACACACACACACACACGCACACACACACACAAAACCAAGTACGTGCTTCTTTTAGATCGTGCATATTCCGTATCACGCACCGTCGCCTCAGATGCCATGAGATGGAAAAAGATCCAGAATAATCAGGGCATAAACCCACGCCATTCACAGATGGCTTTCAAAACAGACCCCAACCGCGCCGATGTTTGACCCACAATCTTCCCTGTGGTATTTGTAACACAAAATAGATGCGGACTCTCTCTCTCTCTCTCTCTCTCTCTCTCTCTCTCTCTCTCTCTTCTCTCTCTCTCTCTCTCCTTCCCCCTCTCTCTCTATCTCTGTTTGTCTATCTCTCTCTCTCTGTCTGTCTCTCTCTCAGTTTCTGTCTGTCTGTCTGTCCTTCTCCTGCTCCTTCATCATCTTCTTCTTCTTCTTCTTCTTCTTCTTCTTCTTCTTCTTCTCCTTCTTCTTCCTTCTTCTTCCTTCTTCTTCCTTCTTCTTCTTCTTCTTCTTTCTTCTTTTCTTCTTCTTCTTCTTCTTCTTCTTCTTCTTCTTCTTCTTCTTCTTCTTCTTCTTCTTCTTAACATAAAATGTAGTTAGACACAATCTTTTCGGTCTTGATTTTAACATCTTCCAGAATTACCTCATTTCAAACGAAGAGACTGACATTCAGACTAACACTAGTTTTTAACATTACGTGTTTTGTGGTTCGTCACTGATTTGATCATAGCGGTATAAGCTACTACGTGATTACCATACTTTTATGTCCGCTTTAGCATTTAGACTTGTGTGCAATGATGAGGGCTCTTGAAAAATACCGACCCAGTCTGAGAATCAAATCCCGGAACTCTAACACTGTTTAATAACGATGGTAACATTTGGCTGGGATGATAACTGAACAATTTCATTGTTTGTTTTCTTGAGACTTTATTAAGAGACACTAGAGAGGGACGGGTGAAAGTGGTGCGGAGAGTGGAAGGGTAGGGGAAAGATGCGTGCTATTAATAGCCAGCAGCGCAGAACCAAAAAGTAGTCAACTAAAGTGTCTCGGATTTGTGCGTCGTGGCGCGTGAGTGTGTGTGTGGTGGTGGTCTTTGATTTAATGTCTATTCACTAAAGTGATTTTAGAACACAACACACACAAAAAAAGGGGGGGGGTGATAGAGGAGGAGTAAAGAGGATATTTGAAAATTGTCAATTTTGAATTTGAGAAAAGATGATCCAGAAAACAACTGTTTTGAAGAGGGGAAGGTAAAACTAACAAATAATGTTACCATAATTATCGATTTAAACGAACAAACTAACAAACAAAATAAGTAAATATCTGGAAGAAATGAATAAAAAATAAAACTGATAATTGACTAACCAAACAGTGAACAAGTGAAATAACATTTTAAAGGTATTTCGCTATAGGACTTTTGACAGGCTAACAAAAAATTCATACAGTAATGATGATGAGGCAAATATGTCAGAAACTGTACTCATAGATAGTGTTGGAATATGTCGTTTTACCCTAACGCAAGAAAGAATATGACTATGTGTTATCTTCTTTCCACACAGACACACTATGTTATTGGTAATTTTTTTTCTGAATGCATCAAGTTTCCATCTTACATAAGGGATTGTATAATTCTGCTGGCATGAAGCTGCTTAAATATTTTGCTAACTTCAAAGTTCATGTGACATTTATCATACTTTTTCTGTTTTAATTGGAACTGCTTCCAGACGTAGTTGTCCACTAAAGTGTAATTCTCGTGCAACGAGAGAGAAAGCTGGATATTGTTTGAATCTGGTGAATTATTAGCTCCCCGTTTGGCAGTCCCTGTCAACTTTATCATTATAACTAAAAGAACTATGAGAAGGTATCCAGCAGAAAGTAATATCAGTGCCTCTTAAAGATAAATTATGAATCAAGTGACTTATTTCCAGAATCATTTCTGATCTTGTTTGTAATTTTGATAATTCAAGAGCCTGAAGTACAGATTTTGAATCAACGCAAAGAAGTATCTGAAAAATTGTCCTAGGAAGACTTATCATAAAGTTTAAAGCCATTAATATTGCAAAGATTTCAGCTGTAAAGACAGATTTATCAAGTCCTAAGTAGAAAGATTTTTCAATTTTGAGAGAAGGTATTAAAAACGCTGAGCCTGCTTGTCTTTCAATTACTGATCCATCAGTGTAAATTTTCAAATGATCGGAATATACGTCGTCTATATGACATTTAACCTGACTTGCCAGTAAGTTTATATTGTCTCCTTTTTTTAAATTAGTGTGGTGTACGTCAAATCGTGCTCTTTGGAGTTCCCAACTGGGTACTGGCGAAAAGGAAGGTCTTATAGATACAGGATCTACGTGTAGATCAATTCCTGAGCCTTTCATGACGTCAGAAGTGTATGTTGCAAGTGAAGATATTGATTTAGCTCTTTTTGGAAAGTCGGTATCTGATCTCAGTTTAATTTCTGTTTCTGAGATGTTTTCTACGGTGGTGTTAACAAAAATTTAGTAGAAGCGACTTTCCTTTGCTCATCAAGTGGCAACAGTTTGATTTCATTATATGTCCGAAGACAGGAAGCATGCACTGGAAGACCCAGTGCAAGTTTGAAACCTTTACAATCTACATGTATGCTCTGCAGTTTTTTTTTAGTGTTTCGGTGCACTGAAGAAGATTTCTTGGGCATAGGTTAATTTAGATCTAACAAGCGATTTACAGAGATGAACAAGTGTTGATGAATCTTGACCCCCATGTCTGTTTGCGAACTATTTTTAAGAAATTTAATTTTTTTTTAGCTTTGGTTAATAAGTATTCAATATGCTGAATCCAAGATAATTTTGCTGTAAGGAAAACTCCTAAGAATTTAATGTGTGTGTGTGTGTGTGTGTGTGTGTGTGTGTGTGTTGTGTGTGTGTGTGGGGTGTGTGTGTGTGTGTGTGTGTGTGTGTGTGTGTGTGTGTGTGTTGTGTGTGTGTTTCTTCGATTCCGTGGATGACTGACGAATGTCTTTTATGATGTTGAATATTGTTATTGTTGGTGTGCCTGTGATTGTATGCATAGCCAAAACATTTTCCTTGTGTCTGTGCACTGGGCTAAAATAAAATCTTGTTATCTTGTTAGACACGTACATGTAAGATAAGAGGGTCAGTGACCATTAAATACCTTTACAGTTATTGTTTCTTTATTCAGATAGATATGTACATGTAACACTAGAGGGTCTTTGCTAGCATGGTTGGCAATGCAGGATGCTGGTGGACAGAATACATGAGTCAAAGGGTTAACTCCTCTAATCACCATGGTCCGTGGCAGCTGGCAGGAGCTGGAAAAAGTCACATTCACAGTCAGACGATGTGGCTTCACCATGTAGCCGGTGAACGACAGAAAAAGTCACATTCACAGTCAGACGATGTGGCTTCACCATGTAGCCGGTGAACGACAGAAAAAGAAACAGTCAGCGATTCATTCAAGCCGGTGAACGACAGAAAAAGAAAAGTAGAAGACTCATCATAGCCTGGTGAACGACAGAAAAAGAAAAGCAAGCATCATTCAAGCCTGTGAACGACAGAAAAAGAAAAGGACGAGTCATCACATTAGCCTGTGAACGACAGAAAAAGAAAAGAGACAGCTTTACCAAGCCGGTGAACGACAGAAAAAGAAAAGGAAGCATCATCAAGCCGTGTGAACGACAGAAAAAGAAAAACAGGAAGAAAGACATCATCAAGCCTGTGACAGACTTCCCTACTACTGGGTGGCCAGCTGCCGAAGCCAAGAGATTGGTTTTGTTGCTGCGTAACGATGTTTTCACCGAAATCTGTCTCAAGCACACGTTTCTGTTACCGTATTTCTACACAGTTGTCCACTGTCTTCACTGTCCTTGGGGATCACCCTGGTGCTAAGAGAAACAAGCATAACCTGTGGCTTATTCAGCGCTAATGACTCGAAGCAATTAGTGGCCTCAAAGGTATTGATAACAATTCAAACAAAGTCACGACTGCCTGAGGGTGGTTGGGACGGGAAGGGGTAGTGCGCATACATGTTATATATATATATTTATATATATATATATATATATATATATATATATATACATATATATATATAATATATACACACACACACACATA
>CM060307.1:6536263-6543763 GCA_030674185.1 Monoplex corrugatus
ATACATACAACACATCACACACACACTCAAAACAATCAATACAACACACATACATATACACACACACACACACAATATAACACCACACACAACACACATACATATACAATGCACAAACAGATAATTAACAGAACAACATACATATACACATGCACACACACACATACATATACACATGCACACACACACATACATATACACATGCACACACACACATACATATACACATGCACACACACACATACATATACACATGCACACACACACATACATATACACATGCACACACACACATACATATACACACAAATGCACACACATACAGGAAACAAATTAATCAACCAGCTAAACAAAACACTCACACACACATACACAAGCACACATACATACATATATATTACACACATACTCACACACATACACACACACACACACACACACACACAAACATGCATGCACACATACACACGCGTACACACACTCAGACATAAACACACATACACACACATACATATACAAG
The DNA here is from genome assembly GCA_030674185.1 of Monoplex corrugatus. Lineage (NCBI taxonomy): Eukaryota > Metazoa > Mollusca > Gastropoda > Littorinimorpha > Ranellidae > Monoplex > Monoplex corrugatus. Next base: position 6,536,784 of record CM060307.1, read on the forward strand.
CACACACATATACACACACATACACACATTCACACGCACACACACACAGATAAACACACACAAACGCACACACACACACACAGACACACACACGCACGCGCGTGCCAAACATACAATGCCTGTTTTTTCAACAGTGTCTGAAAGGAAACGGTAAATACAAAACAAACACTCCTTTTATATCAACCCCTCCCGAAAACAAACATAATCAATCAATCAATCAATCAAAGAAAGAAAGAAAGAAAGAAACAAACAAATAAATAAAAAACAAACCATGAAATATTGTCTGTCCTTCTAAACAGTGTCTGTCCAATGAATGACAAAAAGCTTTATCTGTCAAAAAATGAATGGATAACATCAGTGTCTGTGAATTGTCCTCTGGTTAATATCCAGTACAAGGATGACATCTTGTTCGTTTAATGCTAATTTACTTGATCAAAGACCACAGCTCCCCACACCCGTCCACGGTGCCATGCTGGGGGTTCTTTCAATATTAACTGTATTGCCACTGTCTGGACATTCCGTGCAACGAGAAATGTTTTTTTTTTCCCATCATCCTCTCGTTTTCCATTATGTTTGATCTTTCTTTCTTTTTCTTTTTTAGGAGAAGAGTTCTTAATATCGATCGAGGTTGTGTGTGTTCTTTCTTTGATTTAACGTCTTTTCACTATGAGTGATATTAACCGGGGGAAAAAATGGGGGATGAGAGTTGGACGGGTTGGATTGGGATCAGAGGGGAGACAGAGTAAGACTAAGAGACATAAGCAGGTGGGAAAATAGAAAAATGGGACAAGATCTTAACACTAACAATGAACACTAACAATTAACATCAACAATGTGAAGGAAAATTTTAACGCTAAAGTACAAACATCATAAACTTAAAAGCAATGCGTTAACAGGACTGTGAACCAATGATTCTGAAACTCTCATGACAAAGATTGATCTGAAGTAATTTCTTTAAAATGAGTTTCAGAATAGTTTTCTTGTGTAAACATTTTTGGTAAAAAAGAACGCAGCATTTTGCAGTAAAATAAACAGTGAAACAGCGTGAATTGTTCGCCGCAAATACACTTGACATTTTTACAATATTTTGTTTTCAATGCGTTCAGCTGAATACGAAAATGAACAGCAACATTCGATCTCGAATGATATATAGAAGAATACTGCAATTTTTTTACATACATTTTGTAATGAAAGTTTTATCATTTGTTTTGTCACAAATTTTTCATTGAAATGATCATGAAAACGAATCCATGAGGCTGATTCTAGCAAGCTGCAAGCTTCTTTTACGGAAGACTTAATACGTAATTCTACAGTATCATCAGAGTTGTGCGCACCTTGCTTAGCTGCTCTGTCAACTACTTCGTTGCCGTGAAGACAAAAGTGAGAAGGCACCCAGCATAAACAGATATCTGTACCTTTTATACTTAAACGATGTATTAGATGATTAGCTCAGTAACTGCATGTAGATCAGGTCTTGTGTCTGTATCAAAAGACTGTAAGGCATATAACACAGATTTTGAATCAACAAAGAAAACTACTTTGAAATATACAGGTTTAAGGTTTAATAGATAATGCAATGCTCGTATAATAGCGACTAATTCCGCTGTAAATATAGGTATATTTGACCCAATGAAAAATGACTTTTGTATTTTAAATTTTGGGATATAAAATGCTGCTCCAGCAGATTTATTTTCTAAGACTGATCCATCGGTAAAAATATGGAGGTGGGTACGGTATTTTTCATCGATGTGTTCTCTTGCTGTGGATATCGAAATGTTGATGTTTTCATATTTCTTAACATCTGTATAATCAATATCAAAAGTAGCTCTAAGCATTTCCCATGTAGTGATAGGTGTTGTGGATGGCGTCTCAGCTATTTCATCCAGATTTATGTTAGACTGTTTGACCAAGTCAGATACATAAGTTGCAACAGTCATTTGTGATGCAATGTTGTTTGCTCGTTTTGGAAAGTTAACATCAGACCTGATTTTAATTTCCTTGCTCACAAAACTGTCCGTTTGTGAAGTAGTTCTAACGGCAAACTTTGCTGTCGCTAACTCACGGTAGTTAGTCAGAGACAGAATACCAGCAACTTTGTACGTTTCCAGGTTTGAAGCATGGGCTGGTACACCTAGTGCAATTTTAAGACATTTGCAGTCTAAACTTTGAATCTTCTTTAGTAAATATGTGTGTGTGTGTGTGTGTGTGTGTGTGTGTGTGTGTGTGTGTGTGTGTGTGTGTGTGTGTGTGTGTGTGTTTGTATGTGTGTGTGTTGTGTTGTGTGTGTATGTGTGTGTGTGCGTTGTGTTGTGTGTGTGCGTGTGTGTGTGTGTGGTGTGTGTGTGTGTGTGTGTGTGTGTGTGTGTGTATGTGTGTGTATGTGTGTTGTGTTGTGAGTGTATGTGTGTGTGTGCGTTGTGTTGTGTGTGTGCGTGTGTGTGTGTGTGCGTGTGTGTGTGTGCGTGTGTGTGTGCGTGCATGTATATACGTATATACATACATACATATATATATACTATACATATATATGTATTTGTGTGTGTGTGTGTGTGTGTGTGTGTGTGTGTGTGTGTGTGTGTGTGTGTGTGTGCGTGTATGTGTGTGCACGCGTGCGCGCGCGTGTGTGTGTATGTGTGTGCGTGCGTGTTTATGACCAAAAAGTACAGAAACATGTGCTCAGCTGTTTCTGGAAACATTTTAAACAAATATGGATCAAGGTTACGGACTGTTAAGAAGTCACGAATGCTTAACTTTAAAGAACAAGGTGTAAAGGTGAAGAACAGACGAAAAAAATGTCCAAAAATCACTTCACTTTTTGAGACTAGTCCTTTTTCGGGAACTTCTGACAATATTCAAAACCTGCTTTCGCTGTTGTGACAGTCTACCATTATCCTTGATACACGTCAAGTTTTATATCCACTAAATTTGTTGATTTTGTCATTGTCAAAAATGACAACCCGCCGTCACAGTAGCAGGAATATACAGAAAAGGGGAAACGACGATGTGAATGCCCTGTTTCACCTCCGACAAAAAAAAAAAAAAGTCACACCATTCTGTCAATAGCCTTCTTTACAAATAAGGAATAGCAAGGTATTGATTCCATGTTATCAATCTATCTTTTTACTCCCCCATCCCTAACATAAATTGATAAGAACAATACGAACTCGCCGCTCAACAATTTCCGTTTCTATATAGAAATTATCAAAGAAAATCGAAATTTTGTATTTCTCAAGGAAGCATAAGTCAAAATACAATTTGACGTGCATCGAGGGCCACGGTAGACTGCAACAACAGTGAAAACAGATCTTACATATAAGCACCAGTTCTCGAGAAAGTCTGTTCACACACCTTGCTGAAAAAAATGCTGGTGTAAGGCACTTTCTTTTCTTTACTTTGTATGACCGTGGCCTTCAATACTGTACCCTCCCAACTTATGCATTCAACACCTGTGGCCAAATTTGGTGAAGATCCACCCAGAAACAGTTGAGAAAACTTAGCTTACACGTTCCAGTGACAGACAGACGGACACACTCATACATAGACACTTTTTTCCTACATTTATTTCTCTGTAATCGTCGCGCTTGTAGCGCTTGGAGCTTTATCGATATAGTAATTCTCTCCTTGCTGGCTGTCCACAGAAGAATTGAACGATGACAGAGAATCACAACAGCCGAGTGACAGAGGATGTTTGTTCCACGCAGATGGAGCCTGGAAGGAAAATGAACGTTGGCCAGAGGTCTTGATAGGAAAGCGAGGGATGAGGAGGAGATGAGTATCAGATGAGGAGCGGAACTGCTGTGATGGAGTGGAGAGGTACAGAAGAACAGCGAGACGGGGAGGAGCCAGATCAGAGAGAATCTGCATGTAATTCGTTTTACTGTGGAGAGCCAGTGAACAGAAAGAAGCAAAGGAGTGACATGAGTGAATTTTGAGCATCTGAAGACTGTTTTAATCGAAGTGACTGCCAGCGCTCAAACAAATAGGAACCAGAAACACACACACACACACACACACACCACACACCCCACACACACACACACACACACACACACACACACACACACATGAAACAGAACGTACAACTTATATAACAAGACAAGATGAGACAAGACAAAACAAGACAAGACAAAACAAGACAGGACAAAACAATACAGGCACACATTTTTGGCCGTCTTTTGTCAAGCGTAAACAAAAGACAGAGAATAAATGCACAAAACGTAATCTTAAAACCAACACTAACATGAAGATGAGTCCAGCAGCATAACAGGTCTTGTCATTACAACAGGACCATACACATGAACTACAGTTGGTTACTGAACGACAGGACTTGTGTTGTCTCTTTAGACAATATGAATACAGACTGGATACGTGTATACTGATACATTTCATAGACTTCTTCCCTCCATATGTACATGCACAAAGTCTCTCTTACAGACACAATGTCCCCATGCACCTCTCTCTCTCTCTCTCGTACACACACACATACACACACACACACATACACACACACATACACACACACACACACACATACACACACACACACACAGACACACACACACACATAGACACACACACACACACCACACACCACACACAATCACACGCTCTAATTATTCCGTCCCCTCTCACAGCCGCTGCCATTTCTCGCAGATAGATACGCTCACACAGGGACAATCAAACATAACAGACTGCATCCCCTTCAGGATGTTTATCCCCGTCGGCCATGTCACCTGAGGTGGCTGACGTAAAACAGCCAAAGCACGCTAAGGGCTAATCTCAGTCAGTCAGTTTCTATTTTGATTGAACGAAAAAGATTCGGAAACACACACACACACACACACACACATACACACGCACGCACGCACGCACTAACACACACACGCACTAACACACACACACACACGACAGGAAACCCTCTCATCACCTGCGAAAGGTCAGAGGAACAAGACAGGAAGTACCCTATGCATTCAATATGGATCCAGCAGGTGCTCTGCACTCACACGTGTGTGTGTGTGTGTGTGTGTGTGTGTTCTGTGTGTGTGTGTTTGTGTGTGTGTGTGTGTGTGTGTGTGTGTGCTGTGTGTGTTGTGTGTGTGGTGTGTGTCTGTGTGTGTGTGTGTGTGTGTCTGTGTGTTTCTGTGTGTGTGTGTCTGTGTGTTTCTGTGTGTGTGTGTCTGTGTGTTTTGTTGTGTTGTGTCTGTGGTGTGTGAGTGTCTGTGTGTGTCTGTGTGTGTCTGTGTGTGTTGTGTGTGTGTGTGTGTGTGTGAGTGTGTGTCTGTGTGTGTCTGTGTGTGTCTGTGTGAGTGTCTGTGTGTGTCTGTGTGTTTCTGTGTGTGTGTACATGTGTATACATACTTATCTTACGGACAGACCGCAATACAACTGGACACAGAAGAGCCACAAGAATGAATTTTGGAGATATTTCTTAAACAGATGTGTTTTGGTGTGCTTTTTTGGAAGTAAACATGATGTTGGGCCAAAAACAAGGATTTCATTGAATAGGTTGTTAGCAAGAACAGAGGCACGATTAAATGAGAAGCTCCCTGAGACCTGAGAGTTGTGGAAGGTTTGAAGGGCAGGAGAAATTCTCACATATATGTTGGCGTAATACGAGATATGAAAGCAGAGCGTGGCATTTTCACACTCAATTCCTGCTGTGACTGGAGTTCTCGCAAAAGGGTTTTTGTATTGCACCGTCTGCTCTCCCGAAAGACCTGCACAGGTTTAGGAATTGTTGGCGTTTGAATTGTTCACACTTCATAGAGAGTTAGAGTCGTGTAATTTGGATAGAATGAACGATACACGGAGCTTGTTTGTGGCATCAGTAAGAGAGAAGTGAGTAAGTTTTGCTTATTCTGCATGTTGGAGATATAAGATTTTGGTTCAGGTGCTTTAAAGGATCCAACAAGGGAAAACACAAAAATTCCCTGCTTGCAGAAGGTTAACAGTCTGAGATAACTATTCTCTGTGAGGTTAACTTTTGTAGGTTTGGTTTTGTACCAATGTACTTTGCTTTCATCCAAGCAGCCAAGTTCTCAATGGCTCTCTAGAAAGCGGATCTGTGCAGCTGTGAGTCATCAGCAAAGAAATGATGTAGTGTTCCCAACTGTTTAATGACAGAGCTGAGTAGCTGTAAACACGCCGTGAAGAGAACAGGGCCCAGAACAGAACCCTAAGGGACACCATATTTCAGCAGAGATGGAGCTGACCAAATGTGTTCGGTGACAACAGATTGAATTAGATAAGAAAGGTATGGCTTGACAAGAAAAGTATGACTTAATGAGAAAGGTATGGTTGAACCAATCAAGAAAAGTTTCAACACAGCCAAATATGGAAGACAATCTTGAAATCCTAACATCATGGTCACTGGTGTCAAATGCTATTGACAGTGATAGAATAAACACTTTTGCATTGTCGCAAGCCCACAGAAAGTCATTAACAACTTTTATAAAAAAACAAAGCAGTTTCTGTACTGTGGATTTTACTGAAAAGGTTCAGTCAGATTCTTAGTTTCTCAGTGACTCACCAGCTGAGAAAAGACGATATGCTCAAGGGCTTTAGACAAGAATGGAAGACTGGAAAGATGCCGAAGGTCATTATTTAGAATGTTGGGATCAAGATTAGATTTTTATAGCAGGGTATTGACTAGGGCACGTTTAAAGCTCTGTGGCATGACTTGTTTTTCAAGAAATATTCATGATTTCAGTTACGACTGGAGAAATTTCTTCAATACTGTCAAAAAGAAGAGAGACAGGGATGGAGTTAAGACTGCAGGATTTTTTAAAGTATGGCAAAGATACTTTTTTCACTTGATCTGGATTGACTGGTTGAAATGATCTTAATGCAATTCCGGTTAAAAAAAAGGAAGGCATTGAAGGATTCAAGATGGAGCTGAAATGTCTTATTTATTGTATGTCTGTTTGAAGAATTCACCGAATTTGTCAGGGGGGATTTGGGTGGAATGTTGTTTGGAAGGT
>CM060307.1:6548763-6556263 GCA_030674185.1 Monoplex corrugatus
ATTATGGTCAAAGACAAAACCGAGGTCACGAACGCAATCAGAAAAAGCAATAGCGGTATTACCGACAGTAATAGTGGAAGGCAGAGAAGAAAGATCTGCAGGCAATGGAGAAACACGAAGGGCTTCAGTCTTGTCATCATTCAACTTAAGTCGATTTTCATACATCCAGGATTTTACTTCAGAAACGCAGTTCTGAAGAGACTGAACTAGATGATCGTAGTTAGAAGGAGAATCAGTATGATTGAGCTGGGTATCGTCCGCATACATTTCATGACGGATGGAATGTGAGTCAATAAGGTGGGTCAGAGGAGAAATATACAATATGAAAAGCACAGGACCCAGAACAGAGCCTTGAGGCACGCCAAAATCCAAAGGCAGCTCAGAAGATTTGTTTCCGTCGACAAGTACGGTTTGCTTTCTTTCTGAAAGATAAGATCGAAACCAGTGTAAAGCAGATTTTTGAATTCCAAAGTTGTTTTCCAAACGGGAAAGCAAAATTTCATGGTCAATAGTATCGAAAGCAGCTGAAAGATCCAAAAGGAGAAGAATAGAAATTTTGTTTTGATCCAGAGAGGTCAAAAGATCATTGAGAATACGAAGCAGAACAGTTTCTGTGCTGTGCCCTGGCCTGTAAGCGGATTGGTGAGGACTAAGGAGGTTATGGGATGAGAGATGGGAGAAAAGCTGGTCTAGAATCAGACGTTCAAGCAGTTTAGAAAGAAATGGAAGATTGGAAATCGGTCTGTAATTTTTCAGGTCATTTTTGTTGAGGTTAGATTTTTTCAGCAAGGGCTTAACAATGGCAGTCTTAAATTCACGGGGAACAATTCCAGTGGTAATAGACTGATTCATGATGTTTGTAATGGTCGGCAAGAGAAGATCCACATGTTGAAAGAGAAGTTTGGTTGGAATGGGATCAAGTTCACATGATTTAGGGGGAGTCTTAAGAATGGTCTTCCGGACAAGGTCTTCAGAAACTGGAATGAAATTTACAAGTGGTGAGCCAGAAAACGACACAGTGTTTGAACCAGTACTTTGAAATGGTGGAAAACTGTCACGGATCTTGAGAATTTTCTTATGGAAAAAATCGGCAAAAATGTGTGGGAGCAGTTTGACATCGGACACAGTGGGAAGAGACACAGGTTTGATTTTTCCAAGAAGCGAGGACATATTGTGAAAGAGTTGTTTACAAGTGGTAGAACTGGACACTAGCGAAGAATAAAAAGCTGTTTTCGCGTCGTGTACGCAATCTGCAACCGTTTGCTTTGCTGCGTCATAGATTTGTTTGTGTACTGTTAACCGTGATGACTGCCAACAGCGCTCGGCACGCCTACGCTCTCTCTTCAGCTGACGAAGCTGATCAGCGACAGCGCCGTACCACGGGGTAGGCTTTCCGTCCCGGACTTTTCGTTGACGTACAGGCGCATGCTTGTCAAAAACAGCGGCAAGGGAACTGTTCAAATCGGACACTGACATAACGGTGGTCACTGACTGAGAAAGATCATCAGCGAACTTGTCTTGGTCAATTTTACTTCCATCTGCCCCTTTCCCCACTTCCATGGACTGCTTATCTCCATCAGTCATGTCACCTGAGATGGGTGTTGACGTTACACTCCAACTAAATGGAAACACGCACACACAGTATCTCTGTTGCACTCACTCTCCTCTTCTCTCTCTCTCCCACTCTCTCTCCCTCCCCTCTCTTTTGCATATATACATACATGCATACATACATACATACATACATACATACATACATACACACATACACACACACACACACGCATACACACATCACACACACACAAACACACATACACAAACATACATACACACACATATATAGATACACACACACACATACACACGCACACACGCACACACGCACATACATACACACACACACACACACACACACACACACACACACACACACACACACACACTTACAGACATACACACATCGCATTAATTTTGCGCAGTGATACCAAATGAGTCAGGAGAACAGCGCTATGCAAGGATGATTCATCGTCATCGTCATCATCGTCGTCGTCGTCATCGCTCATCATCATCATCATCGTCGTCGTCCGGTTATTATCATTATTGTTATTATTATCGTCATCATCATCACCCTCTTCTTCTCATTATCTTTGTTGTTATTATTATTGTTATTATCATCATCATCATAATTATAAATTCTCATGATTATTATCATTATTACTGGTATCATTATTATTACCGGATGTCTCTCAGTGACACACGTATACATATATACCCACGCGCGCGCGCGCGCACGCACACACACACACACACACACACACACACACATACACACACACACACACACACACACACACACACACACACACATACACACACACACATACCAATCCATTGATTGTAATGATGATAACGTAACACGTGAAATCATAAACTGTTGAAATGATACTATATAACTTATCACACCACTCTGTGTCTTACATCATAAACTGTTGAAATGATACTATATAACTTATCACACCACTCTGTGTCTTACATCATAAACTGTTGAAATGATACTGTATAACTTATCACACCACTCTGTGTCTTACATCATAAACTGTTGAAATGATACTGTAATTATCACACACTCTGTCTTACATCATAACTGTTGAAATGTACTTATAACTTATCACACCACTCTGTGTCTTACATCATAAACTGTTGAAATGATACTGTATAACTTATCACACCACTCTGTGTCTTACATCATAAACTGTTGAAATGATACTGTATAACTTATCACACCACTCTGTGTCTTACATCATAAACTGTTGAAATGATACTGTATAACTTATCACACCACTCTGTGTCTTACATCATAAACTGTTGAAATGATACTATATAACTTATCACACCACTCTGTGTCTTACATCATAAACTGTTGAAATGATACTATATAACTTATCACACCACTCTGTGTCTTACATCATAAACTGTTGAAATGATACTATATAACTTATCACACCACTCTGTGTCTTACATCATAAACTGTTGAAATGATACTATATAACTTATCACACCACTCTGTCTTACAGTCTTATCATGGGTTCCTCTGGCAAATCAATAAGTTCTGAGTTCTGGGTTCTATGTGTACATAACACCAGCTCCTGGGTAAACCTGACACGCCTGTCTTGTGTCACCATTAACCGGCTGCTTGCTTCTTTTGATGGAGGCGTGGACTCAAGATCTGATATCTGGAAGTCAATCCCAGCGCGCAACATTAAAAACCTGGCCTGTTTGCTGTCCATCTTACTGTTTCCATCATTCTGCTGGTGTCAGCTTTGTTTCCATCATTGTGGTGGTGTCAGCTACTGTTTCCATCATTCTGGTGGTGTCAGCTTACTGTTTCCATCATTCTGCTGGTGTCAGCTTACTGTTTCCATCATTCTGATGGTGTCAGCTTACTGTTTCCATCATTCTGATGGTGTCAGCTTACTGTTTCCATCATTCTGCTGGTGTCAGCTTACTATTTCCATCATTCTGGTGGTGTCAGCTTACTGTTTCCATCATTCTGCTGGTGTCAGCTTACTGTTTCCATCATTCTGCTGGTGTCAGCTTACTGTTTCCATCATTCTGCTGGTGTCAGCTTACTGTTTCCATCATTCTGCTGGTGTCAGCTTACTGTTTCTATCATTCTGCTGGTGTCAGCTTACTGTTTCCATCATTCTGCTGGTGTCAGCTTACTGTTTCCATCATTCTGCTGGTGTCAGCTTACTGTTTCCATCATTCTGCTGGTGTCAGCTTACTGTTTCCATCATTCTGCTGGTGTCAGCTTACTGTTTCCATCATTCTGCTGGTGTCAGCTTACTGTTTCCATCATTCTGCTGGTGTCAGCTTACTGTTTCCATCATTCTGCTGGTGTCAGCTTACTGTTTCCATCATTCTGCTGGTGTCAGCTTACTGTTTCATAGATCCCTCTCCTCTCATCCTCCTCCTCCTTTCAAGACCTTGCCAAAGCAAATATTTTGCGCTGGCTCAAGGAATCTGTCAGAGAATTGATGGCAGATGTGTGTAGAGCGTATATGGATTTGTCTGAGTGCTATGACTACCTGTTGAACAAACTACAAACGCTGAAAGCCATTAGTGGACGGAAACTTAAGTGTATTTTAAATGCAAATACAGGAGACACTCAAGAAACGTGAAGGAAGGAAGAGATATAAACAGGACGTCAAGGTTGATTGCTGGCTGTTTGCAGTCTGGAATTTATTCAAGAAAGTTATCTCACTCAGACAAATCCATACGCGCTTCACTCAAATCTATCAGCAATTATCTTTGCAGACTCCTTGATACTGAGAAAAAACAAGAAACAGAAATTATGAGGAAAGGAGGGCGTTACGAGACCTGTCAAATACAGACACCATCAGAATGATTAGATCATTAGGATGGGCAGCCAAACAAGCCCACACTTATGTTGCAGTCTCATAGCCAACTGGAGACATGAGATATGGAATCCATGGCTATACAAAAACGTCTGTCAGCCCACGATTGAATGGAGACAGACAAGTAAACTGACATTGTGGTTAAGAGAAAGAACGATGACACTTTGATATTTAATGATAATCTATTTGTCTATCTATCTATCTATTTGTCTATCTATCTATCTATCTATCTATCTATCCATCTGTCTATCTATCTATCTATCTATCTATCTGTCTGTCTATCTATCCATCTATCTATATCTCTATCTATCTATCTGTCTGTCTGTCTATCTATCTATCTGTCTGTCTGTCTGTCTGTCTATCTATCTATCTGTCTATCTATCTACTTATATACATATATAGATATATACAATACACACACACGCACACACACATACACACACGCCTTAACCACCATGCCATGTAGGTATAATCCGTGGTAAACAATTATCACAAATGCTCTTTCCTTTTAATTGAACTTAAGTGACACTTTGACTTCATGATGCACAAACATGCAAAGTAAGCAACACAGAAGTAAACATGATTGAGAGTTAGTAGTGCTAAATCTGGACATTGAACAAAACATTTGAGGAACAGATCACATTCTGAGAGATGAAACATCTCAGAAGAGCGAGCAGACAAGACCAAGGGAGACATGATTAGAAACGTAGAGATCCGAGATATGGTGGGAACACCACCTGCCAACCTTTACATCACACACCAGCCAATCAAGTGGCTTGGTCTCCTGACCAAAATGGCAGCAACCAGCCAACTCTTCCGGCTTACAACAACAGATGCTCAGACTTCAGAGTCAGCGGAAGACCACGGTAGCGCTGGATAGATGGAGTGATAGACATACTTCACATTACAACATGACAACGCCAGGATTCCCGTTAAGTTGCAGACCAGCACCTTCATCTTCCCGCGACACCTTCTAGTACAAGGGAACAGAAAAAGTAAGACAGACTGACCGTCTAATGATGGATTACACAGTAGCAGACATTAACAAGTTAAGTACATTACTTTCAGTTTCACTATCTCGCCATAATCAAGATGCCTTATGAAACTGCAATTCTCGTTCTTTATTTCTTACATTGTTTGCAGCATTTTGTTTCTGTCCTGACTGCATCTCGGATTTTATTTAATTTTTATCCCATTTTCTTAAACTGAAACTTGGTTAAAGTCAAGTGGCCATGATCCAAAAACAGAACAACTGACAACCTCTGGTTACGATCTTCGATGTGTATAAAGATGTGCTGGAATCTTGTCTCCCCTTTATCCCATTGCTTTCCCTTTTCTACTCTATCATTTGAAATTGTTGAAGTCGTCCTCTGTATGTCAGGCAAGTCTCCCTTTCTACCTCATTTGCTGTCCTCCTCCTGGCTGTGCAAACAAAGTAATTTCTTTCAGTTTTGATGATGAAATTAAGTATCTCCTGGATTATTATTCTTTAAAATCAGTAAAACTCGTCTTTCTTGGCGGTGTCAGTGTACACTTTTGTGTTCAAGATGATTGGGAAACCAAGAACTTGTGTCTCTCTCTGTCTAACCATTTTCTTTCTCAGATATTGGCCCGGACCGCACACAGTACATATCACATTACTGACTGGCTGATCCTCCACAACACTGATGAAATTGTTCTACAGGCTTGGTCCTTGGCTAACGTCCTTCAGACCATTTTGTTTTGTTGTTTTCCCTAAATTTGTCTAAACCTGTACATCAGAAGCGTGTGTGCGCGTGCGTGTGTGTGTGTGTGTGTGTGTGTGTGCGTGCGTGCGTGCGTGCGTGCGTGTGTGTGTGTGTGTGTGTGTGTGTGTGTGCGCGCGTGTGTGTGTGTGTATGTTTGTGTATGTTAATGTAATTACTGCATGAATTGGTAATTTGCATGGTGTTCGTGCCGTTCGTCTTGTGCATTTTTGCTCTCCTTATAATTATGTATTTTTGTTATGGTTTTTTTTAAAGATTAAACGCCATAAATGTCCTTTATTACTGTTATTACACACACACACACACAAACACACACACACACACACACACAAACATACCGAGAGAGAGAGAGAGAGAGAGACGGAGACAGAGAGAGACAGAGAGAGAGAGAGAGAGAGAGAAAGAGAGAGCGAGAGAGGGTCAGAGTCGTGCACGAGAAACGATATATTAACGTGAATTATTGATCAAACTTTTAAATCTCTCTCACTCTTTATCTTTCTCTGTTTGTCTATGTGTTCACCAGGCTTCCTTCAAACTTTTTTCTTGATATTGTTATAATGTAAAAATGAAATGTTTGACACAACTGATGTTTCTGTTTACTTAATTTAAGACGTAGAGTCAGCTTGGACGAGAGCTGGATGTGTGTCCATACGCTTTCTTGGATGGTTTTATCAATTTGATATCGTAACAAACAAATAAATTCTCTCTCTCTCTTTCTCTCTCTCTCTCTTTCTTTCTTCCAAAAGTCAATATCTTGTCATAATTTATTTTTATGATTCGTTTTACTTGGTATGCGTTATGCTTCACCATTTTTCCTAAGTATGTTTATACTGTGTGTGTAAATTAACAAGGACTAGCTGTAAGACAAGGGCAGTGGGACCTAATGCTACGATCCTTGAGTAACAGAGAGTTTTCATTCTGAAATGTGTCTGTGTAAAGTTTTACAAAATGAATCTTTAATACTGTTAAATGACATGCAAGAGATATATTGTCTGGTATCACAGATATTTCACACATTTTCTTTGCTTTAAGAGCAGATTTTAAATGATAACGGTGGGTGGTAGTGATGACTCACTCTATCTTTCTCACACTCACTCTCTCTCTTTCTCACACTCACTCTCTCTTCTCACACTCACTCTCTCTCTTTCTCACACTCACTCTCTCTCTCTTTCTCTCTCCATTTCTCTTCCTTTCTCTCTGTTCTGTGCTTACTTTCTCTGTCTTTACCTGTCTGTCTGTCTCTCCTTTTTTGTTGCTCTCTTGTGTGACTCTTTTCTCTCTGTCTCTGACTCGCTCTGTGTCTGTCTGTCTGTCTGTCTGTCTCTCTCTCTGTC